>OX457038.1:40256447-40316447 GCA_949752735.1 Lumbricus terrestris | reverse complement strand
TAGGGTGCTTTAAATGAAATCAATTACCAAACTGAATTCAAGGACTGCACCTCTGAAGTGGCATGTAAGCATAATTTTTTATGTGATAGCGTTATTGTAACAACTGTAATTTCCCTCATTCTGTTAATTGGATTCAAATTGAGGTAACTTGCTACAGAGCTTAATTGCTCTAGATCTGATGGTAATGCATTAAAGAATCCACTCACAGATACCTTGTGTGTTGTAAGTGCTTTGGTGAAGAACATTATTCAAGTATTTAGTGTTATAATAACTTGTTAAAATTCTTTTTGGTAGGTTGTGGTGTTGGCTCGAGTAATTGTCGACTCTGATCCTGTTGCGTTGACTGCACACAGCATAACTGTTCTCATTGAAATTCTCAATTCTCCAAATGAAGATGCAGTTATTGTGGCAGGTATGCGACATTCAACGGGTCATTTTGTTATGGTTTAAACAACCTGCTGTTTAGAGGTATGTGTCATTTAAAGTTTATGCCATTGATGTCATTACAAGTTCTGTTTATGTCTTTAGCTACACTTGCATTGTTTTCTTAATCATCATTGTAATCTCCAATCTTCGAAAGCACTACTCTAAAGCCAAGTGCAGTGCACAAGTTCATTCATGAGCGCTGCCTAGAAAAGGGATGCTGTCGAGAGATGCCAATCAAAGACTCAAGTCCGATTGCCAGAGAGACCAGAGGAAGACTCTGAGGAATTGCTAAGGCGGGTTTTGTTGAGAATGAGAAAGATTGGAAGGCAGAGGATTTGTTGGCTTATATGGCTAAGAATTCTTGAAGAATTCTTCATTTTTTTGTATGGAGCCCAGTAGCTTATAAGACAGTAATTAGCTGAATCATTTTATGGCTGGACTTACGTGTAATTCCAGTGTTGACGAAGCCATTCGAAAGGTCGGTTAATGACGTCATTAAGTAAGGCAGGTGAAATGGGTGCATGTTCATGGCAACCAATGTTTCTAACATGATATGGTTAAGTGGTGTTATTACTGGACTATCTTGAAGACTGGAAAACATTTCTAGCATAATTATTGTTGAGTGTAGTTAATATTGTGTTGGTAGGAAGAATGGAAAACAATCGAATCCGATTAGTTCTGTTGTCGTCTATCCAACCCACATAAATTATAGTATGTGCAACTGTGCATAGTAATATATGTATTTAAGTACCTCTCACTGCTCTCAGAAATACTGTTCACATTAGCATAATAATTATTGGTGTCAAAGTTCATTAATTAGAGCTAAGACCAAATACCAAATAAAATTAAAATAGTGTTCCATACATGTTGATGGAATTTTTTTTAATCAATCAATCATTTATTTTGTAAGCAAACATTTTTTACAGTTATAGAATGCAAGTCACATTTTCAAAATGGAATGGCCACAAGGATAGGCCCTGAAGGGATCACTGGCCCCGCTAGAATGGAAAGTGCAAAATGGAAGTGCTGCTGCAGAAGGAATAAAAAGCTTGACACTACAGCCACTTGCTTGATTTACACCGTGTTGTCTAACCTTATTGCTTCATTTACACCGTGTTGTCTAACCTTATTGCTTCATTTACACTGTGTTGTCTAACCTTATTGCTTCATTTACACTGTGTTGTCTAACCTTATTGCTTGATTTACACTGTGTTGTCTAACCTTCTTATACAGTAAACTATTTCTCTGATTGTTGCAGCAAGTTTCATCTCAAGCCTCTGCCACACGAGGGCTGGCATTCCTGATGCCATGGTAACAATCGGTGCAATCCAGCTGCTCACAAATCACCTGTTCTCTGCGAACGAGCAGGTGCGATTCTCATGCGCTGTGGCGCTTGGATATCTGACGTACAACCGAACAGCGAGCAGATACCTACTGTCCACTTGCCGCAACCGACCAGGTCTCTACGATCGACTGATGGGGAGCATTGGCAAGAATCCAAAAATTAATTCCGATTTTGTGGAGGATTTTCAAAGAGCAAGGATCATTGGTTTGCCGTGTTTGAGGTATGTACTATTTGATCTCCTAATACACTACAGCTACTATTCGTTTACTACCAGATAGAAACATGTAAACAGACACTTTTTGTGTAAATGTTATTTGTTACATGTTACTGAAGCTTCTCAGAATCGCAAATTGTAAACTACAAATTTCTAGATTGCTACTGAGAAACTAAGCCCAGGACATCTGTTTAGTAATGGATACCCCACACCATGCCATTGAAGCTTTGTCCTGAGGACAAATGATCACTCAGTCCTGAGGTCAAATGATCTCTGCATGACAGTAATCTAATTACAAGACTCCTGTTAATATACTAATTGTTTTGCTTCAAACAATGAAGGACAAAATGGCGATGTGTGATGAACCTGTAATTCTTGATATCTTGAAATGCACTGAAAATATGTTTATTCTCTTTGAATGAACATTGAACAGGTGCATGTACTGTTTGTTGCTTAAGACTACACTTTTCTACTTGCCCGTGGTTGTGAGTGACTCTGAGTAGAATCTTAAAAGGGTGCTATATAATTTTGATTAATTTATTGATGCACTGTGGCACTTGGATTGGAACTAAGATGCTATACACAACTTGAATTTACTGTCTTGCCTGGAATATTAGTAGTTTTGTGCCATGTTATATATGGAGATGCAGATAAAGACATTACACTACATAACTGTTATGTTGAACTTGTATGAATATGATACATGTCATTTCGTAAATTTCTTAGTTAAATTGATATCTGTCTTTACATTTACAGTTTGGAAATCTATGGAGGAAGAACAAAGCATGGTGATGTCTACTGCTACATTCTTTGCATAAAAAGTTTTATGGAGCACTGAACGTCTATTTATGGCTGCTTGATAAATAATTTCTAGTAGTATCATGTGTAGGCTGGTTTTATGATGTTGCTCATTCATTATTCACTTATATCATTGAATTTCAGCTTTCATTTTCCCAACAGTCAGACTTCATTTCGTAGTGAGTTGAATTTGTCGTCGGAAACAGTGCAGGCAATTTTCCCTGTTGAAGACCTCAATGATTATTGATTAGTGCTCTGTTCTTGCAATAGAATATCAGGTAATGGTTATTTTGTTGCTCAGTCGAAATTGTTTGGAATTGAAGTATATTTAGCAGCAAAGAAAAGTGTGCTATGACAGTAAAATCTTATTATTTATATTTTAGGGGCTGTGTCAACAAGCATACACTCACACACACACACTCACACACACAAACACACACACACACAACACTTGCACACATACATGCATACACACTCATACATATGTATATATAGATATATAGAAATATGATCAACAGTGGCCCACACTATATATCTGCTTATGTTCCAGATTAAAACTATATGACATGTAATTGTGTTAATGTGTTCTGACTGCAGGTAAGAGACCGACAACATCCCTTATTGGCCGGCCATCGTCATCTGCAGCACCAAGTGAAAATGGTGTCACGCTTGATCGACTGTCTCGTTCTGTCTCAGCGAACCCCACGTTCAAGTCAAGACCGAAATCTACTGGGGCTGCCGTCCATTTCAAGAGACCTTTGCCAACAACTGTCTCTGTGGACATCTTACGCTTGAGGAAATCTAGCAGCGCTGTAGTCAGAGAAGCAACATCTGTATCTGATGACTCAAAGGCGTTCAAAACACGACTTAGTGCTTGGGAGTCACCATAGGATGGAGGGATCTACCAGCGATGGGATAGGGGATTTAAAATGATCCTTTCTGAGACAGTTTTAACTTTTTATATTATCGTTAACTCAAGATATTGACTGACTCATAAGGTCAATGAAGATGTTACATGTACTTAAAAACAGCAAGTCAGTCATGTCATCTAAATTAAAAGTACTCATTTGTTTACATTTAACTAGTTTATTTTACGATAAATTACTTATTGTGGTGACGCTGCTGCTGCTGTCCTCTGTCTTTGCCACAGTGTCAGGTGAGGGGGGCATGTGACACAGATTTCAAACTGTGCTTTTATTGGAACTCTACTCTAGAAAGAAACTCTTATCCAAAGGTTTCGGATTGACTTTTGAGCTACTATTCAGTATTTAAACATCTCTATGGAGGAAAGTCCTCCCCAGGAATGACATTTCCCCGAAAAACTGTTAAATGACATATCCTCTGAAAATGCTTACTGCTGGTGATTACATGTATGCTGTGTTACATGAACGCCGGTTATAATGAACATAATAAATCATTTACTGTTATTATGATTAAAGTGTTATCCATTACTAGAACAAAGAAACAGAGGATAAACTATATAAAAAGGTCATCAGATCAGAAATGTTAGATGAACAGTTATAAATCCCGAATTTGTACACAAAAGACTTCAGAAAATCAGAAAAAAGAAAGAAACCATACAGAAGAAACATTGGAACAGTCTGAGTCAAAATACTAAGTGAATAAAGAGTTACCGTCTGCCGAACGGCCGTTTGTCCCCCACTCCACCCACTGAAGCAGAGGGACTAGATTAAACACTGGCCACTAATAGTATGGGTAGTGTTGCTGAGTGGGAGGACACAAAAATTCAAATGAAATAAAAATTTCTATGAATTTATGACCATCTTTTGTTGATTATAGTTGCTCTACTGCAAAACTGAAATATTTCCATGATTTTCGACCGGACGACCACAAAAAAGAAGTCGTCAGAAATTTTGGCGGATGAAAATGGACAATTTTCATGAGATTTTGGCCGGATGACTAAAAAAGGGTTGTCAGAAATTTTCAGTTTTGCATGTAAAAAAACCCGGATGGCCTTTTTTTAGGGGGCTTAGCCCTTTATAGTGGGGGCTTAGCCCCCCTAGCCTCCTAGCGCCGCCACTGCCTATAAAAAGTTCATAAGTATACTGTCATAATTATGGGTACCATATAGGAACCCTAGGGGCATGCCATATTTAGGGGTTTTACGCACTGTCTAGCTTTCTTATAACGAAGTAAGCAGTTATGGAGATTTCCTCTTTTTGTTTATGGGGACTGAGTCGCATTTAGGGGGGGCTTAACCCCGCTAACCCCTCTGGCGCCGCCATTGTGATCAAGTATAGGCATAGGCTCATAAATACAGATTTTCAGTTGCAAACAAGATTTATATTCTTCACGGCTGGTGATCCTCATGCATTGAATTTTATTGTCAATGAATCTCGTGAACTCGTTGATCGACCGGTCGCATACTTTTCTCTTTCAACTGCCAGATATATTATTATAGGTCTAATTATTAATGCATGCAGCACATCGGCTATTAATCTTAGCAGTTGCAAAAGCATCTCTGCACATTATAATTTTATTGGCTATTGTTTAGAACATCAGCAACAGAACCAACAGCAAATGGCCAGACTGCCAGTGGTAAGCTGATCAGTCTAGGCTGTCTAGGCCCATAATATAGTGCTATTATACATGCACCTCCTACACAACGTACTGTAACTCGATGCTGAAGGAATTGTGAGGCTATGCATAGAACATCCGTCTATACTATAGGCCTAGGACCACGCATCTGTAAAGTCGCTTCTTCGGCATCCATAGAAGACATAACTCAACTTATTCGTCACAGTCAGTGAAAGACTGTGAAACCATACATAATTTCTCTGACAATTCAGCAAGATTAATTAAATCAAACGGAAGAACCGAACGCGCACAACAACAGTAATAATTATTCTATGGTTAGGTCTATTATTACCGGCCGCAGGCTGGCGTACGTTGCTCGCGCCAACAAAGAATGATCTGCCTTTCGATACGGTCGCCTCGATTAACAATTTCATACGAATTCCCGAGATGCAGTGCTGTTGTTCATTTATCTTATCCTGCAATTCCTCATTGGAACCAAGGGGTGCATACGCATAGTTATGAGGTCTTTCCTTTATAGGCGACTAGTAGTCGCCGACTACACGAAGCGCATTGGCAAACGCATGGAGACAATGCATAGTAAAAGATGCGCACCTTGTCTTTCGCTTGTCAAAACATCGCAACATGCGGTCGATCTCTTTGTCCTTTTGGTTCGGTTCGCTGGGTATCGATTTCTTTACGCTTCCTGCTGTTCTGGATCGGAGGTTAACGCAGGTCCAATATAGGGGCCCTACCCTTCCGTATACGCATATCATCGCTTTGTACTGCAAAATAATTAATGGTGGTCGACTTTCTCAGTGATAGTTGTCTATTTAAAGACGCCTCCTACCCAGGGCCTACTATCCCCCCCTGAGAGGTGGAAGCATTTCCCCCCCTAACAGAAACTTTTGTCTATATTGCAAGCGTCGAAGGCGCGAAGCCCATAGCGACTGGGGGAGCGTCGTGAGGTCCCCCAGCGGGGTCTGGGGCAGAGCCCCAGAAACAACGCATTTTTAGCTGTTGTCATCGACTAAAACACATGTTTTAGGCTCTTGTTTGCTAGCTGTTTATGAGCGATAAAGTCATGAAAATTTCACTTTTTTGGATTTACACGCTGTAATTGTACCTTTTAAAGCTGTCATCTTCACAAAATTTCAGGGGAATTAATGCTCAGAAACGTGGTTTAGGATATAATAAAATGTCGCCTCCTCATGATTTAATTTTTTTTAAATTTGCACAATATAACATTCTAAAATATCTCATTATCCATTGGTTAGCAGTGCGTTAAACACTGTAGTAGTCATGTGAAGTTTGAAAAGGTCCAGCATTCAGTAAAATTATAAAATCAATTTCTTTTGGTATATCAAATTGAGTAGTCTACTGTCAGTTGTACAATACTCAGCAACATCCATTTTCTGATCCAGACAGATCCCATGGACATTTCCCAGGACCACTCCTCGTAATTTCCTCTCTGGATTCCACCAGAGCGTTTCAATAGGACAATTCTTTCGAACATTTCCCTCAAATGTAGGCTACAAAAGTGTAAGCAATTTGCATTTGAACAGACTTCAATAGTGCTTTAATGTTTGAGGGAGGAATTTAAAAGCCATTTGCTTTACTTGATTTTGAACTTCAATTGTTGAGCAACCAAGCTTTTATTGCTTGATTAATGTTTACTTAAACAGACTAAAAATCTTTACTATAAACAAAAGTAGGCTACTAATTTACTGTTGCTTCTTTGCCTCATATCACTAAAATTCATTCTTAAAATATCGTTCATTTTATTTGAGCAATATTATAAAACCAATGCAGTTTCAGTAGATATAATATACTTTAACAAAATGTTAACAATTAATGTAATTAGGCCAAATTATGAGTTGTGAGAGCATGCGCCACATACGTGCAGAGGCAAATGTGACTGTAAAGCAAAGGTCATACTAAATGAATATCTACCCTTGAGATGGCGGGATGAACGTTCAAGGGGAATTTTCGTGGATGTGCGGGGAGGAGTAGAACAGAGGGAGTCCAGAATGAAATCTCTTATGCCCATCTATCATTAGGGGGGATTTTCCTCTGGCACAAGTTGTATCAGGCTACTTACTCCCCTCATGTGGCAAGCCCTGATTGGTGCGAATGTGATGGAAGCGCAAGGACAAATTTATGTGAGTGTTAATCAAAAGTCAAATTAAATGAAGATTTACCCTGTGTTATGACGGGATTGTTCGGGGGATTTACCAGGAGGAAGTCCGTGACAGATGGACTTTTTCCCAGGGGGGGAAAACCTTTCCCCCCCTGGCCCAAATTGGAAGCAGTCTGCTTCCATCCCCCCATGGCGTAGTAGGCCCTGCTCCTACCTGAACGGAAGCTACGCGCTAGCATTGCCTTTCAAATTCAGAACGGATGTGTTGAACAGTATTATACACCTTTTATAATTTTATTACTGGTAGTGTACAGAGTCTGCAGTAATAGAAGCTTAGGCTCTGGTAGTGTAGGCTTGCATTGACGTCATAGCAGCTGTACACAGGGCTGGCGATAGAAATTCTGGGAGACTTGGTCCGCTGGTACCCAGGCAGAGCAGTCACCGCGCGTGAACTTTCTCAAGGCCCAATGATGAACAAATTTTTGTAAACAAATTGAAGTGATAAAAGTGTAGCTACGACCTGCAATTTTATATTTAATATGATGTTATTCAGTTCTTAACTTGAAGCTTAAACTGACTGACAGTGACTGTAGTTCATTCTCACTGCAATACTACAATATTATATTTTAAAAGGCATAGGCCGTAGCCTGCATAGGGCTGCCAACCGTCCCGGATTCGCCGGGACAGTCCCGGAATCGGCCCTGTGCGTCTCGTGTCCCGGATTGATCTCAAATTGTCCCGGAATTTGGTCTAGAAATCCACTTAGCACAATTGACCTTCCTAATAATTTTTGCTTACTTAACTCAACCATTTTTACGATTATTTTTGCGTTCTGCTCTCTATCAAACATATACATTAATAAAAGGAGGTAGAGGGTCTAATTCACATGATTTTAAATTTACAGATGAAAAAACTAAACGAAGATCCGAATCCACGATGGGTCGGAAGCCGTCGAAGACAGATGTCGTTGAGGAGAACGTAGGAGGAGGAGCGTTGGCAGTAGACGCACGAAGACGGTCGGTCTTGGCGGTGAGCACGTCGAGGAAGTCGTTGGCAGAGAAAGTAGGCGTCTCCGCTGGCCGCGATGGTCGACCGAGAAGTCCTGAGATGGATGACCAAAGGCGCTTTGGATTGTTAGCATTTCGAGAGACCAGCTGTTCCCAGTAGGCGGCCTCTTTGTGGTGGTAGAGATGATGGAGGGGATGATGCTATAGACAGCTCTAGGCTATTTGCTTTTTTACTTTATGCTTGTCTGCCTTTCCATCTGCTTGCCTTCGTATACGGTCTCTGCCTTTGTCTCTTTCATGTCTGTCTGCTATTCTACGTTTGATAATCATACATTTTCTGTCAATATCTTGCAACATCCGGGAATCGGTTTTTTGCGACTCTTAAATTCTTTATCGCCCACGGTGTAGTATTGGACAGCAGTAGCTTCTTGGTTTTCTGGGGATTGGCCGGTTTCGCATCTCCTTCCTTCCTATGCGGACATAATTTTACGAACAAAAAACAAAACTTCCGCTCACATCACATAATTCACATTAACTGATCTGGATGTTTTTTCTTATTAACTGATCGGGATGGGTGTTTTTTCGATGATCTTGAGAGGATCGGTGACGGATTTCACGGATAGATATTCGACGACAGGGAGAATGATGGCGTTTCCTCCATTGCGCGCATTATTAGTTGTCTTTGGTACCTTAGCTAATTGTTCTCGGCGTATAAGTATATACGGACTCAATTGCCCATATTGATAACCGCCACCGTCGCTGCTTGCAATGGAGTTTTTCCCTATACAGCGTCCATACTTCTGCCTACTCCCCACTTCACATCGTCCTTCTCTTCCCTCCTCCTCCTCATTTTTTCTTCCTCCTCCTCCTCCTCCTCCTTCTTCTTCTTCTTCTTCTTCTTCTTCTTTTCTTCTTCTTTTTCTTCTCCTACTTCTTCTTCTTCTTTTTCTTCTTCTTCCTCCTTCTCCTGTTCCTCTTCTTCTTCTTCTTCTTCTTCTTCTTCTTCTTCTTCTTCTTCTTCTTCTTCTTCTTCTTCTTCTTCTTCTTCTTCTTCTTCTTCTTCTTCTTCTTCTTCTTCTTCTTCTTCTTCTTCTTCTTCTTCTTCTTCTTCTTCTTCTTCTTCTTCTTCTTCTTCTTCTTCTTCTTCTTCTTCTTCTTCTTCTTCTTCTTCTTCTTCTTCTTCTTCTTCTTCTTCTTCTTCTTCTTCTTCTTCTTCTTCTTCTTCTTCATCTTCTTCTTCCTCCTCCTCCTCCTCCTCCTCCTCCTCTTTTTCTTCTTCTTCTTCTCCTCCTCCTCCTCCTCCTTCCTCTTCTTCTTATTCTTCTTATTCTTCTTCTTCGTCTCCTTCATCATCATCATCATCATCATCATCATCATCATCATCATCATCATCATCATCATCATCGTCATCGTCATCGTCATCGTCATCGTCATCGTCATCATCATCGTCGTCATCATCATCGTCGTCGTCGCGCCCCCGCCGCTGTCGTCATCATCATCATCTTCTTCTTCTTCTCCGCCCATGGTTGTTGCAATCGTTCTGTCTCCTCCTCCTCCTCCTCCTCCTCCTTCTCTTCCTCCTCCTGCTTCTTCTTCTCCTCATGCTCATCATCATTATCACCATCATCATCATCGTCGTCGTCGTTATCAGCATCGTCATCATCTTCATCAGTAACATGATAACATCACTGCATCAGCAGCATTGAACATCTCTTTTTCGTCGTTCGAACTTTTATTGCCTATACGACTGTAGGCCTACGTGTGGCATCAATGTCTCTAAAGTTTCTAAATTAATGATCAATTTGATCAAATTGATTTGGTAGGATTCTAAAAAAAATTACTGCCAACTTCTAATATTGAGTTCACGCTGACTGTGCCTAACAAGGATCACAGTTCACTTTGCATGCGATTGTTCCTGCATGCTAAGCAAACAATCCTGTTATAATAGTGCTATCCAAGGGCGGATACAGAAATTTTCGAAGGGGGGGCCCAAAATTTGTGGTCTTGTTGGTGGGACAGGGGAAAAATTTCGGTGTGCTGCCGAAAAAAACTAATTACCTCTTTTTTTTAGTCATTGACCAATTTTCCGGGGAAAATATACCATTTCATCCGCCAAAAAAACTGATGACTTTTTTTAGTCATTGACCAATTTTCCGGGAAACATCCGACGCTAAATCGACGGAGGGGGGGCAAGTCCCGTACGATTTTATAATAGGGGGCCTCATGTCCTGTTGTTCTCTCCCACTACATTTATTTAATGGCTTGTTGAAACCAAGTGGGGGGCCACGTCCCATGCAATTTTTAAATGGGGGGCCATGGCCGGATTGGCCCCCTGGATCCGCCCCTGGTGCTATCCATTGACAAAATTGGCATATATCCTATATGTGCCATCAGTTGGACTTGGAACTTGGAAGTTATCATTATTAAAACATTCTTTAGAACTGCGGTATAGGGCCTACTCTTATATATATTTATTTTCTTACATACATATAGGCCTATACAATTATATATAATTGTATAGGCCTAAATGTATGTAAGAAAATAATTTCTGTAGGCCCTAATCTTAGACAGTGACGGCGCTGCCATGCATGGGGTCGCGGCAGATCACTGACCTGCCTATTTTACTATATTGATCTGTCTTGTAAAATGGCAAAAAAGTCTTTGGAATTTGTAATATCCTCTTTACATTTAGGCATATACTTTCTTCGACCCGCTGATAACTCCGGTGACTCTGGCGCGATCTGCTGAGGTTTTAGGCCTGTAGCTGGCGACGACACATGGCTGGCCTATCCTATGCGTCTTTGTTGATAAGCGAAATGCATCGGACGTAGGCCCAGACCCATAGTATAGGACTGTATAGGTCTAATAAACGGATACAGCAGCAGCAGCAGAAGTTGGATCAGTATCATCGACCATTGCAGCCGCCACCGTGATCTTGTGGGCGGGGCGTGTTTAGTTATACCGCCCCTCCAACTGCACAGTGTCCGGCCAATAATAATACAGCGAAGACGTTTGCTGACGTACACGAATGACGTCAGATCTTGTTTCCGCCGAAGAGAACGCGATTGGTGGAAGAACTCCATATATAGACGCGGCAAGGAGCCAGAAGTTCAGAGGAACTTGAGAGACGAGGATTGGCTGAATTGCTACCGAGACGAGAGGAGAAAACAGACGTGAAGCACACAAGAGATCAGTACTGCAAACGAAGACATGGACACGCGAACGATCGTCGTCTGCTTGGCTGTCATCCTGGCGGCGGTTTCTGCTAACTTGGTCCTCGCTTCTCGACCCGTCGAAGAAGAATCGAATTCAGTGAGGCAGGAGGATGGTCGGTCGCTAGAAAGCGATATCCGCTGGCTCAAAGAGAAAACGGCCGAGGTAGGTCGATCAAATAGGCTACATAACTGACAATATCTCTGCATTGGAGTTCTCTTAAAGGCTTTCGTTTAAAACGGCTGAATATGCTTAGAATTTCTGCAATCATTTTATAAATTTCTGATATAATAGTTTCATAGCTCATCGTTATTGCTATTTTTGCGAAGACTTAGAAGAAATAGCCCCCTCACTCAGTAACCAGCTTATAGATCTTTGCAGATGTCTGCTGTCTCTTGCGTTTTTATTTAGGCTAAGCATGTTGAAGGTCAATGAGAAATTAAATAATGAGTTTCTACTTTAAGGCGTTTCGTTGGCGGTGCCGACGAGGGTAGGCCTACTCGAAGCCCCAGTCTTACCCGAGGCTCTAATTAAACTCTAATAAATTAAAAACTTTAGGCACCTAACCCCCTCCCCCCGCGGTTCTGGGCGTCGGTGATTAAGCGAATGAAATCGATCGTTTTACTTCAGCTGGCGACCGTTGCTGAGAGGGTGAAGGTCGAATTGGCAGCGAGAACAAATTCCGTCATCGACCAAGTGAAGAGATCCAGAATCAACAAGCGTAAGTAATTACCATGAAATGGCATGTAGGTATATCATCTATGCAGCTCATTACTACCACCTTCACCACCACCACGGTACTAACACCGCCACCGCCACCACCGGTCCATCACCACCACAGCCTGTTCAGTAGGCCTAGAGCGGACCCGATGCACTCAGTGTATGTCAGCAGAGATTGCTAAGATAGTCTGGAGGAAGAACCAACAATTAGCGTCAGATCAAAGCGATAATTCTGTGCTGCGTATACGTAGGCTACCATCGGAGATCCACTGATTGAGATGCATGGGGGGCTATTGGAGCATAGGCCTACAATCCCTATACATGCGCATATCAGATATATTCTGTTGCCGGAATTAGCGTAGCCTATAGGCGAATTATTCGTGGGATGCGTTCGCGAAGGCTTGCGGTAGAACGCAGCACCGGGCAGAGTTCATAGATGTAGGCTATGTATGCAAGTGCACTTTTATATGCCCCTTCAAGCTCTCTACTCAGAGGCGCTCCCGACTACAGAAGGGACACTGCATCGGAGTTTCACGCCAAAGCGCTGTGCAAATGTGAGTGAAGGACTTGCCCAAGGTCCCTACGCGGTGATTTGAGGTAGATTCGAACCTGCAATTCTTCGGCTGCAAGGCGACGAACATACCAACTAGCCTTCACCACCACGCTCCCCCATTTTTAATTACCCCTGTGTGGACGCAGCTGTAAAGATCGACGAATGCTCCAGATAACTGCCTGCTGAATTCCGATCTTTTTCAATTCCTCCACCACAGCACTGATCACACACCATCACCTTCCTCGGGCTCCTCTATCCATCACACCTCGGGCTTTTCATTTGAAACTGAAGTCACACCTTTTCAAGAACTCTTACCCTGTCTCATCTGATCATCCACCTTTCAATTTCCGGCCAAGACGACACCCGCGGCCCGCCTTAGTAGCTGTCCCACCCCCTCTGATCCTATGGTAACTTGACCTGGACCACCTTCGGACTACTCTTACGGACAACCCTTTTGACTTGACGCAGCGTAAGCGTTCGTCAATAAGCTGGTGCTCCGTGCTTGGCTTTCGAGTAGCGCTTTAGAAGTTTGGAGATTACGATACGGTCACGATTACGTACGAGACTATACGGCTATGTATGCATGTCTGCTTATTTTCCAGGTCACTGTTGGGATGTTGCTGATGTCTGCTGCATGTGGAACATCTGCTAAAGACAACAAGAACAACGTTTCCATCTTCAATTCATAGACTAGGCCTACTCTCCATCCTCCTTCATCCTACAACACACCTGCTTCAGCAGTCACCGATTCATCACAAACAAGATCGAGTGCTGATTTTTGCAACCAAAATCACAAAACTGACCTTCAACAAACTTTTGCTTGCTAAAAAATGGTCTCTATGACAGTTAATTCTGCATTATCATTGCAGGTTTAATACAATTAACATTTATTAAATATACAGCAATATTTTGTTTTCTTGACGTGTTTTAATTGGGTTTGAAAGCAATTTATTTTCGATAATGATAGCAATGTGTATATAGGCTAGGCCTACTCATAAAACTATCTCTGAGTATAGCCTACATATGGGCCTGTATAGGCTGTATAGGCCTACACACGTAGGTCTAGACCAGTCCTTGGTCTAGACCTATATATCTTTAATTGCGGGAAATCAAAATTAATGGAGCCTGCGTGGGGCCAAGGAACAGAGGTCCTGCTTGTGTCATGATTATAGTATACCGACTGGACCGTCCAGTCAATAAAAAAGTGATCCAGACCAGCAGACTGCCAGTTGAGTTCAGAAGAGACAGAAAGACCGAAAAGAAGAATTTCATGATCGTCGACTGTGTCGAAATTTTCATGGAGAGAAGCGAGGCAACCGCGTCTATCCCTATCCATGGCTCCCCTCTTAAGCTAATATTCTTCTAGCCTATAGTAGCCAGCCCTAGTCGGATATAATTTTATAGCAATTGAGTGCAGCAAGTGTTTCGGTGGAGTGGCCCTTGGGCTGCCCGATATTTCGGAAATTAAGCGACTTAATTTGCTATATAGTTCCTAAATAAGACGAATGCCAGACCGGTCCCTGAGGTGCAGTGGCGGCGCCAGGATTTCAGTTTTTTGGGGGGGGGGCTGAATTCCGTTTTCAGTCGCCAAAATTACTGATGACTTTTTTCAGTCATCGACCAAAATCTCAAGAAAAATTTCCATTTCGCCCGTCAAAATTTCTGATGACCTTTTTTAAGTCATTCAATTGGTCCTGCCAAACCTCGTGCGTACCTTTGCGGTTAATTTTGGAGAGCTAAAGGGGCTAATCGTCAAAAAATTTACATGAAAAAAAAATGAATGGCCCTTTTTTAGGGGGGCTTAGCCCCCTAGCCCCTAGCGCCGCTACTGCTGAGGTGAGGTCACTGAGGTGTCCGTCACTTCTAGGAACAGAGGAGTAGGGTGCTTGCAACATCTCCAAACTGAACGTAGGCCTACATTGGAGTGCAAAGCAACACTGATCGCAGATGGACTGCACATTGAAGGTGCTACTATTTTGGGGAATAAAATGGTATCTTTTTCTTGGGAATTCAACAATTGACTAAAAAAGTCATCAGATTTTTCGGCCACCAAGGATGAAAATTTCCCCCTGTCCCAAGACCGAAAATTTTGGCCCCCGTTCGAAAATTTCTGTATCTGCCTTTGACTTGACTTACTTGGCTTATGGCCGTCAGACGATGCCGTCAGCACGCGTCAGCCGCTTTTCCATGGTAGCTCTCCGCTTTTGTCTATCCTGCGCCACATGCGTCGCCTCCTGTATCGTCATTCCAATTGCTTTGCAGTCATCTCTTATCATGTCGATCCATCTTTTCTTTGGTCTCCCCCTTGATCTTTTCCCATGTACATATCCGTTGAGCGCTATCTTTGGATATCTTTCGTTCCCCATTCTTGACACATGTCCAAAGTATCGCATTCTTCTATTCCGCACTTTGTCTGCCTTTGACTGTAGTATAATACAGAGTTTAAAAAATAGGCTAACGTGGACGTCATGATTAGAGATTTATTTTGAGTGCCTACATTTTTTCGACACAGCCCCAAATGCAAATCGCCTAAATCCCGTGAGTCCGTGACCCCTCTTTCGTGCATACAAAATTTGTGCGTGCTGACGGCATCGCCTGACGGCCTTTCTAGTTTCTACACTCCAGTCTAATTATCTCATTTCTTCCTTTCTATATTGCAATCTTATAAATACAACCTGCATTTGTACACTCACTTCTGTTTTTGAACCTAATCTCTGTAGGCCAGGGGCGCCGTACGGCGTACGCACTTACGCAATGCGTACAGCGCGGAAAGGCAAAAAAATTAACAAATTGTAAATTAAAGCGTGAAATATTATAAGCGATGAAATTCTATTGAATCTACTTTAGTAGTGGACCACGTACACTTCTCACTCACTGCATGCCCATTAAAGATCGTCACAACAGTTCATAACTTCATTTCGCGTATTCTTATTTTGTGCAAGTTGTGCGTACAGAAAAGTGTGTACAGAAGTTGTGCGTACAGAAAAAAGTGCGTACAGAAAAAAAATCCTGGTGGCGCCGCTGCTGTAGGCTAACGACATTTGTCATTATAATTTTCTGTACCTTGTTCCATGTTTATTGCTGATTAACACATTAATTACGAGACGATATGCAGCTAATTGTTAGTGTTAGTTACCCACTACGACTATTCACTTGCACTAATCTTTACTTCAAACAACACCAATCAAATGCATTGGTGATGGTCAATTTTAGTCTTTAAACCAGTGGTTCCCAACCTTTTTTGTCTCCAGGGCCACTTTTTCCAAGTTTGAGGACTCGAGGGCCACTTTTTCTTAGTTGAAGCCAGGGGCGGATCCATAAGAGGGCCACAGGGCTAAAGTTTAAATAACTGAAAGCATACAAAATTGCTATAATTGAATCAAAATAGAATGTTTGATGATATTTATAGATGTCAAAATAAAATAATTCGTAATAGAAAATAATTGCTTGTTCTATCATGTCCAAATTGTCAAATTTTTCATATATTTTTGTTAATTGCAATTGTTTGAGAGATTAGGGCCATTTGCCTAGGCCTGGCGGGCCACTTTTGGCCCGTGGGCCACGGGTTTGGAACCACTTTAAACTGCCTAAACTTAAAGAGTTTAAAGTGCTTTAAACTCTTAAACAGCCCTAGCATAAAAATCCCAACGAATTTAATTCTTTCAACACTTAACCACATCTGTTTAAAACACGTTCTCACTCAAAATTGGAATATGATGCTTTAATTTACAAGATTTGAAAATGCTGTAATTCATAAATTAAGTTGGAATATCAATAAATGGCAATACATAAATGAAATAATAATAATTTATAATAAAATAGAGGTTACATCAATCATATCTCTGACATATGTATTATGTAAGCTGTAAAAATGGTGACTAAAACTACAAAACATTTGCATAATATAAATATTATAACAAAACAACTTGTGTTCAGTTGGTGGAACATGATTGAATAGAAGCTTCGAATTCCAACGAATTCTTTTCGATGGAATAAGACATCGGCTGGATTGCGCTCTCTAGTTTTGTTTCTGTGGTTTTCCCGCATAATTCCTTTCAAAACCAGAAAAAATTGTTAGGAAACTAACTGTGTTGCATATTGTCATTAAGAAAATATGAAGACTGCTGCAAACGCAAAGATAAGAAAAGGGATTGATAAACGAAAACGAAACGGCTTCATCAAAACGTACGTATGCACGTAGGTATGCAAAGTATTTATATATGTAATGTATGTATCTTAATAGTAGGTCGATGTATGTATAAGTGTGCATGCATGTACATATCAAGACACACAGTGTTGCCTTTTAAAAACCTTTCATAAGAAGAGGGCTGGAACATCGATATTCGACATTTCTAAATATCCTGCACATCAGTCAGATGAAACGCAAATGGAAGATTGTATTGAAAAGATAATTTATTGGACAACCAAGCATCTATAGGTCTACTATGCTCTGTTCATAGAAGCAAGGGACAAGTATGTTACTCTGGACTGCACAAAGTCGCAAAGTCAACTCAGCTGAACTGAAATTGCAGCACATGGCTCCCTCACACATAAGACAAAGTTGGACACAATCAGCAATGCAGCATATTAAGCCTAACCAAATATGATCAGCTTGGCACGGTTCAGTCAAGTACAGCATATAAGAAGGATGTCTCAAACCGAGAAACTGTATGAAACAGCATCCATGACAAGAGTCCCCATCATTTAGAAACAGGCAAGGAACTAGAGATGTTCACTCAATCTATCACATGTGCCGAGTTAAGCGTGAAGGAAGTAGCTGCTAAATGTATTGCACATTGTCATCCCATCTAACGTAGCAAACAGCATCAAGTGTCAATGATGCTCTAATTTCAATTTCATTTCAATTATAAATACAGTTTGTAATTCAATTAAGTATTTTCAGTATCATCCATATTTTGAGTTATCGGTATATAAAAACTACTCCCCAGCAGCTGAAACTGCTAAAGTTATTAGACCAAATCATCATTATCACCATTCATGTCTTATGTGAATTTTATGTGTGATACTTGTTCACCAGAGTACTGCTGTGCAACTGGTTATATTAAAGAATATACTTACTTACTTACTAACTTACTATTCAACTGTAAGCAATAATGCAACCTTTACTCTGCGTCATCGCTTCTTTTGCACGGTCCAATGATAATATGTAAGTCTGTCACCATGGTATGAGGTATTCAAAGCCCAACCTGTCTTTTGGATTTTGAATACCTCATATTCACCTTCAATTTATACTATTGGAAACTACTGCTACTCATTTATCCGCATCTGCAGGAGAACTTTAAACAGTTATCCAGTGCATCAGCTGAAAGATGAGCAACCTCATTGTTACTGTGTTGGTCTAGCTAGTTTGCGCTTGTTACACCTAACATCAAACAGCAATAATATTGGCCTGACAGTACAAAACATAATATATTATATCTGTTAAATATAATAAAAATGTTTACCTGTAGCACCATTCACTAATACCCCAGCCAGGTATATTGTTGACTTTGTACGTGCACATTCGCTCGTGTATTCGAGTTTCCCAATCCCAACCTATGTAGAAAATTGGTCGATCCACAACAACGCCTTCTAAGTGATACTTTGTGCTTCCTGCAAACAATCATCTAAGGTTAAACATTGAGAACATACAGATTTTTCCAACTGAAAAACGGTAACAAAACATCGTTGAATGTAAACAAGGCAAAAACAATATTAAAGTTTGAATGAAACTTCACTACATTTTTATCAAGAAAGTAAATGAAAAAGCCAAAAAAACACATTTAAAAAAACTTATTCATGTGCTTTGTGGGCTGAATTTTCAAATTCTGTTCAACCAAATTAAAACGGGCAAATATCTGACCATTGCATACATATTAATTATAATATATGAAAACGTTTCAATGATGTTCAATAGCTTGACTTGCATATCTTTAAATAGTCAGAATTGTGACCAACATGGTATGTTTGTGTATCACTACGGTGCATAGCACATATACAAGGAAGAAGACTTATAGGTTATAACACAGGTGGAGACACTACCCGAGGACATTACCTGCAGTGAAATTGATGGTAAAATTAGTTGGATCATTTCCATCTTCTCCCATTTTGTGCAAATGAAGATCACATGACTTGACATGATCCATCTGACCATTTGGATGAAACACATAACCGATTATCAATCTGCAAAGACCAATAAAATAATTAGAGTACACTGTTACGGAACTTAAACTGAACACACAAACTTTTTTAGTTCAGCTAATCTCTTCGCTGTGTTCCTGCTTTAAAATCATCTTATTATTATTATTATTATTATCATTATTATTATGCATTTAATCTAATGTTTTATAGCTAATAGAATGCCAGTAAGTGAAACTTGGAACCAGTAAAAACAACGAAAATGTATACAGCATGCTACCAGATACTATGAAGACATTGCAGAGACTTTCAAGAACTTCTCCAAGACCTTGTTTAAAGAGTTCTCTAACTGACTTAACTGCAATTTGAAGTGGTCAGAAAATGTAGTGTAACAAGTGATGCAAATTCGTAAGTAAGTGCAGTGCAAGATTACATTAACTATTATAGGTTTATGTTCCTGGCCCAAACAAACGACTGCAGGACCTATGGAAATGATGGCCCAGCATATGCACACTAAGAGTGCAAATAACTAGGTTGGTCATCTGCTAGATGCGTTAACCCAACGTTAGCCCAAACATTGGACGAATGAAATGTGTGTGTGTGTGTGTGTATGTTATACTCCAGATTGAAGCAGCAGTTACCTTGACATAGTTCGAGGCATGCAGATGTTTCCAATGCAGATGGCCTTTCCATCATCCAAGTGCAAATACTGAATGGCATATCTATGGAGATCACTCCAGTCCCGAAGATTCCCTACAACACAGATTGTTTTGGTGTCCAGCATGTAATCAGTCGCATAGTTTACATTTCTGTCTCTAAATCATCACTTGGATGTCCTTGCTGTACTTCTGCACCTGCTCACACGATATAATACTCTCGTCTATTTCTGCCAACAAATACAGTCCACTATGAATATGTCACAACAGAATAAAAAGCTTTTTAAAGTAAATGATTAAAAACAGGTCAACACCTTTCAAAAACCAATTTCAGAATCCACAATTATGGTCCTTCAGGCCAATGAGAGAGAGCAACTTTTATGCACTTCCTAGTCTCAGGTCAGAATTAGCCAACTTTTCGTCAGAAATCCTGGTCTGCTTAATTAAAAATATCAAATGCAAATTGAAGATATCGATTACATTTTAGTTATTAATTACAATAAGAAGCCAAACTCCTGCGCACTATCACAAAATTTGCGATAACTGTGTGCAGAATTCGCAAAAGATACAAAACAAAGCTTAAAACTTATATGTCTGCTACGGCGCATCCCGCAGTTGGCCGTTTGTGAGGCGCCCTTGTAGCGGTATGGCCGCGTTATGGTGCCATATAAATTGTCGCTATTATTATTATTAAATAGTCAGTAATATACAGAATTCATAGCACTATTATAAGAAATAACATACAATATTGAACATCATAATATCCAATATTTTATGTCTTATATAGCTAAACGATATAAGAAATACCCATTCAGGCATTTCTACACCACTTTAGGCAGTGCAGCCACGCTTATGTTATAGTGGCATACATGTATATACTAACTAAATTAGCTTGAGCACCAAAATGGCATCAGTACAAATTTAATACTACTCTTCATTCTCATACATTCAGATGAAGACACCAGAGATTTGGAACTCCAAAACCACTTCATTTAGAAAACGCTAAAGCATTTCTAGAATATCGAACCAAACACATGATGACTATTACCGTATGAATGATCCCTGACTCCTTGAAGCTTGAGTTTCCGTTCACCAAACGTACCCAGGTTGATGGTCCCACAAATTTCACCAAACTGTTCATAGTGCGTCTGATGAGCCCTTAAACATAATAACCATCATCCACAGTAAGATGACAAGTCTAAGCTATTAAAGATTTGAATTTAGATTTGTTTGCCATTATAGCCTGTAGTTAAGTTTTGCAGAAGATAACTACAGTGCAGTTTCACAGAGATTGCATTAATAATTGTTATCATCATGGCCTTGTTACTGCATGGCATTGGTAGTAATTGTAACTAAACATTTACAAAGCCCCACTTTCACAGAAACCTAACCATAGATGTTCTCTGAAATAGCTTACATTACATGATGCTACATGTCAGAAGATTTGTGGACTAACCATTCAGCAAATCATTGCAAAGAAAACAAGAAGAGTCACCAGTAGTGGGTCCACACATGCAGTTGACAGACTAATATTAGGAGCCTACGTTCAGTTTCCCCAGGGGCGTAAAGCCAATGAACCTGCCTTCACGCAGAGAACCATCATCGTCGTCGTTGTCGTCGTCATCGTCATCATCATCATCATCATCATCATCACGTTCAGTCTCTAGACCAAGTTGCATAGACAATTTGGAATGAGAACAGCAAATTTTTATATGGGTAAATGCGTTTGCTTCAATATCTATGGCCAGACCTGTTGTATGCCTAAATAAGTACAACATCGTACATAAATTTGATAAATATTTTATGCCATATTATTGCAATTGCGATAAACAACATTCCAATGTAAAACAAATGTCTCACAGTTTTAGATCGTTAAATCGTTCTCTGGACCAAATTTCCCGAGCCATCCCATCACACAGGATGTGAGGATGGAGGTCTGTGTCAAAATCAAAATACGGGGTGTAGGCAATCCAGTCTAAGGTGAAACTCGCAGTTATCTGCTGCTGAGAGCCACCATCGTTTGGAGTCAACCTATAAATAGAACAGCAGAAGAATGTTCATCGAACATAGTTCCACTATTAAACTGAAAGGTCTTTAACAAACTTTTTGCTTAATTAGCATTCATCATATAAAACATGGTCTCTCCCTCATTCGCCGAGTCTGCATCCCTGCTGCATGAAGGATCATGATATTCAAAGCAGTCACAAGTGTACTTCTAATTTTTGGTCTGTTTGTTGTTTATTGATCACACGGTAAATATAGGTCTGTAAATATATGAAGAGACAACAATAAACAATTGAATGATCGTTTTTAAGTAAATACTGTTTTGAAGATATAATTGTGTATATAGTAAAGCATTTCAATGAAGTGTAACTAAAATATCAATACATTACTTGTAACAGCAAAAAGGCTAAAAACTGTACACCAGTATCACAAATGCGTAGCATAGCTCTGAAACCATAATAATGCGTAAGTGCTAAGTACGCTTAAATACAAAATATACAATTGTAGTCACAGGCCTCCGTCTTTAACTATGTAGTTTGCCTGTAGTTTGCAAGCAACAAGTCTTGAAATGATGGCATAAGATATCAAAGGGCACTTCTAATTCCAACCTGAGTGGTCCGTTAAAAGACAGCCTCCAGTGCTTCATGGGTTCGACTGGATCTAAGACCAAGCCTCCAGCAGCATAAGAGTTGGGTTTATCTCCAATAAGAGAGGTATCAGGAAGACTGGGTAGCTCTAGTAGGCCCAAATCAGGAATCTGCAAAATTACAAACAGAATCATAACGATGTGTAATGCAGCTCTGAGTTCTGTGATAACTCCAGGATGATTTAAGAAGTCATGTTCAAATTATCAGAAAACCGTCACTGGCAGAGCTCTTACTCACTCCTTAACTCGTCTGTGATGACCAAGTTGTTGGCTATCAGCCTGCATTCTTTTCAGTTCTGCCTGGAATAGGTTTCTGTGTAACGTCGAATATGGGCTTCCTTGAAACTTGGCTATACAAGTATGTTCTCACAATAAAAAAATCTGAAATCCTGGTGCAAAACATCAAATTCTGTTGCAGCTAAGTCATAAAATATATTGCAAATTGTAGTAGGCCTTATCCCAAATCCAATTTTCTGAATGAAACAAAACTAAAATCAGACAAAGATACAGAAATTACAGCCTGTTTGTTACCCGGATGTACAACAAGGTCTGAACTAGGCGGTCATGGCGACGAGCAGTTGCTCCAACAAAATAGACACCCTCTTTGTTTGCTCCATTGAAGTATACAGCATCTACAGCCTGTTCAATAAAAACCACAAAAGTAACAAATTATTAAAGCTCAGGTTCTGGGATTACAATGTCTCAACATTTGTCATTATAATGGTCCTGAAGTCAGTGTAGCAACTTCTTGCAAACTTATAAGGAGTTAACATTTTTATCTAATGCAATTTACATTCTCCTTACATTTTGGTTGACTGTTTTCACAGCACTCACAAAAACACATATAATGGAGACCAACTTATTCACTAGCATGGTAAGCAGCAAGTTGTCTTCAACAAAATAATCAGTTATTACTTTTCTTTTGTTCTAGTTTAGGCAAAATAACTGATACAAGGTTTCTGCAAACGGTACTTAAATGGTATATTGCCGTCCACAACAAATTTCTCTCATTGGTGCCAATCAATTTAACACTCATGAATAAGCTCATGCCCTGTACTTGGCTTTCAAGTGGTGTTTTCAGTTTAGACTCTAAATTCCTACATTCACTTTGAAGGCCATCTGCTGTAAATATAATGGAACGTTAATTAATTGTAGCCATAAACTCGGAACTTCTACAGTGCTCACAAAAGCCAAGTTGCAGGAACCAGCTCATTCACTGGCGCTCAGTCAAAACAAAGTCGATAGGCAGGGGTCAAGATCCGGAGTCAGTCGAGGAGTTAGACAGACGGCTAGAGTGGATGATGTTTAGAGCTAGAGCGGCGTAGGAGGTAGGGAAATTGGAAAAATCAGAGGTGGAGTTTTGGTTAATAGCCTAATAATAGGCAATTATAAGTCATCTAAAGCAGGCAAGTGAAAGTTATCAACCAAATTCGGCGACTGACCTTTTTATGTGCATCAGGGAGCTCTTGAATTCTGTCCATGTCGTCAATGGACTTTCTCGATTTCATCCCTAACCCAGCATCTTTTCCGGCCTTACTGCTGTCGTTCTTCGCCCGGTTCTGCAACTTCCGAAGTTTTAGGAGAAAGTAAAACATCCAGTACTTCAGATGGTACCATTTGTTTGGCTGGCTGTAAACGACGGCAATCTTTTGCGGATCTGGAATTTGCTTAAATAAGAAGCCAAACACAAGTAGACCCAAGGGAATGATCCGGTACAAATAGTAAGACAGGCTTTCGGAAGAAATCCCGATGATGTCCTCCAATCCCATTTCTAAATCCTAAATAAAATAAATATGTCAAGTTTTGATGAGGCAAACGATGAGGCCAGCAGAAGACTAGAAATAACGCTTAAGGAACGTGGAACCGTGGAACCGTAGACCTTTTTAACAAAGTTACTTCGGTGGGAGTTCCGTTCTACATTTTGGCACATGCAAATTTGCTTCACATTGATGTATGCGTTCAGTGTTGCCACTGAGGTTTCTGAAATAAACCCAGATTTTCTTCCGAAAAAACCCAGAAAAACCCAGACTATTTATATAAGCTATTTTAGACCCCCTTTGTTAAAATTAAGTTGGTTTTTCGCTTGTTCGCATGAGGATTAACAAAATGTTCGTCAAAAGAGTCGAATAAAATGTAACTACAATTTTAAAAGTATCAATTGTCAAAGTTGTCAGAGACTCGGGATCCATAGGCCTACTGACAACAGTGCCGGCGCCAGGATTTCAGTTTCGGGGGGGCTGAGCCCCGTGGCGAAAATTTTCCATTTTCGCCGCCAAAATTTCTGACGACCTTTTTTTTTAGTCATCGATCGAAATCTCATGAAAATTTTTCATTTTCGCCGCCAAAATTTCTGACGACCTTTTTTTTTTTAGTCATGGACCAAAAATCTTGGATATTTCAATTTAAAAAAATTCGGATGGCCCTTTTTTAGGGGGGCTGAGCCTCATGTAGGGGGTTAGCCCCTAGCCCTCCCCTAGCGCCGCCACTGACTGACAATAAGCTTAATCGATATATTCGTGTGCGCATAACACATGTGGCTTAAGTTTACAAAGTTTTAAAGTTGTCCGAGGTTTCCAGCCAAATTTTCTTAATACGCCAACAATCCAACGTTTTAAACACCTAGAACATTAATACTCTACAACAACTTGGCTATTATACCACTAGAGGATTGACCTAGCTGACCTACAGTGCAGGGCTTTTTTAGCGTGCAGTTGTACACAAAATCATCAAATGTGCAGTTCTAAATGGATTTGTGCAGTTGTAAAAGCACTCCTGTCACAAGTTCTATGCAGTTAAAACTAGCAAAAAATGTCATTGTCCTCCGATTGGAAGTAATTTTCCATGGATGATGGGAAAGGAGAAAAGGAGTTGTGCAGTTCTAAAAATTCCTTAATAACAGCCCTGCTACAGTGTATAATTGTAAGCATTATGTATGTTATAGATGTAAGTAATACAGCTTAACAAGGAAAGAGACGAGTGACCTGACCTATTTTTAAATGTCAAAATGGTTTATTTCTGTGCAGAACTATTCTTCAGGTTATAAATTATTTGTGAATTGACAACATGAGATCTTGATTGTGGAGTTTAAAATTAAAATTAGGGGGAAAATTATGTATCACAACTATTTTACATTGAATTTCACAGAATATTCATGTGTTGTGAGTACAAAATGTCAACTCACCAAAATAAACCCAGATCTTGCCCAAAAAAACCCAGAAACCCAGACGAATGCCAAAAAACCAGATCTAGTGGAAAAAACCCAGCTGTGGCATCACTGTATGCATTGATGCGCGGCGTGTTTACCATCGACGTATATATATTGCTCAATATACGTCGATGGTGTTTACACTGTTTGCGTATAAATATATTTATGGCCCTCTGACGGTCAGCAGGAAATCTCGAGTCTTGATACAAAATCAAAGCTCTCTCTCCTATCTTATGAGAAAGCACAATATAAATAAAAAATATACTGTTATGTGGTGCAAGTGCTGCTCTAGTTCAGCTGTTTGATGTCTTCGTCAAAATCGAAACTCGGAAACTGCTATTAAAACAATATTATCATAAGAGCAAGCGAAGTCATTAGCAGTCCCTCTGCCAATAAAGTGTCCACTTGAGGGGGCCTTGCGACATTAGAGGTTTCAAAGACTGCATGATTAACTACAACTAATTAGCACCCGCCAATTATTACTCTTCAAATTCCAAATGTGATAATTTGTTCGAAGCTAGACAGAAATTTCGGCATGTATCGGTTTCCATTAAAAACCCTCTGAAATTTTTTTGGGGGGGCCGGTAGAGTAGTGGTTAACACGCTGGCCAAGAGAGCGAGAGGTAGTGAGTTCGAGCCCCCGTTGGGCGGATATGCTTTGTGGGCTGCTATTAGCGCCGTGTAATTACAAAGCTGTCTGTTCAGTTGGTATAGTTAAGATTTGTGTATTCTGTGATCTTCGTTCTTGTGAATTGTTTAAATTGCATAAGTGCACATTGTAACCGGTTGCGGTGTGTCAACCGAATTGTTAATAAAGAGAATATTATTATAAAAATATCCGAAAAAGCTGCATAGATTAATTAAAGCGCTATAAAAACACTAAATCGGGTATTTCCGGAATTCCGGACTTCGCATTATTATTAATTTTATACCATGTGTTATTATTTAGGTAGGCTAATCGTTTAATTAATACTATTAATGCAGTTATAATTACTGTAAAATATGTTGGAAATTACTACTTTCTCGAATTAATCAAGGTTTTCCTATTTAAACTTATATTATTGTTGTGGGCAACCATTGTTTATGTAAACAGGCACTCAGTCTTCTGGATTACCATAGAGTTCATATCTGATTTTGTAAAATTTCACCTGAAAAGTGTTCATTTGTTACTTTACATATTATACCCGTGACCTATTGCACGTTTGAGCGGAAATAGTTGACTTTTAAGGTCCCTGCACTCTATTCTGTCACAGTCTGAGGTCAGTTTGTTTACTGTGGTTAGTCTCCACTGGACGGGTGGGAAGTGGCTCTGCCACATTTTCACAATGATGGAAACGTCTAGCATTTTGCATATTCACCACTGCTCATCATGATGGAGCTCTAAAATACATGCATTTCAATCATCAGCGTTCCCACTGCTCTCATCCAGCGTTCCCACTGCTCACCCAAACCATTTTAAGCACTGCGTTAATTTATTCCTTGCTTATTTGTTTGTGTTTTATTTCCTTCAGTGCTGCATACCATTCATCAGAGTTATCTGATATTCGTATTATGTTGTACTTTCATTTCAGAAATTTTAAAATGAAGCGGAAGAATTCTGAATCTGAAAATAAAAAGCGTAAAGTTGCAAAGTACGTACAAAAGCACTGCGAGGAGGAGAATAACAAGTTATTTGAAGTGTGTTGGATTCATGGTGGCTACACATTTGAAACTCATGGGGAAACAAATCCCAAGGAAATAGCATGATGGTTTTGTACTGTATCTGCATTCTGCACTTTACCAGTACTTTTTTGTGCAAGATCATTGCTGAATGGGAGATTAACATTACATTTGATTAATGTGATAGGTTGTTGTTTAGTTGTTTGACAACATTTGTCATGTATGCATTTTCACTATTCATGATGAATGAGCGATTGTGATCTTTAACTGTAAAGCATGCATTGCAATCTATGTCTTCAATATTCCATGTATTTATCATTCATGTACAAGATGGATGATAGATACAGGAGCATTGTGTGTCTGCTACGTTAATGATTGCCCATTTCCATTGGGCCTCACGAGTAGCACTGCCATGTAATGTATTTAGAAAGAAGTGCTACATAAATTCCCAATAACATTACAGCGTTATTCGTGCAGTATTTCCGCCACTGGGATAATTTCCACAAGTTCTTGTAATGTTATTCTCTTTTGTAGGGTGTCATTAGAGACGGTCGAATTGAAAGAAGAGACCAGCAGTGATGACGACGACGGTGTCAGCAGCAACGATGAAAAACTGGCGGCTGAGGTAAGTTATACTTTACTTATGAGACAATCCTGTTATTTATTTATTTATTTCAGAAATTTATATAGTGTTAATCTTTGCTTTACTATATTTAGTGGTCTAAGCCAAGTTTACCTGTTCAAGAATCTTTTACATTGTAATAATGATAATTTTTCTTTATTCAACAATCCTGTAGACATAATGCAACCGGTTACAGTGTACAATTATGCAGTAGAGACAATTCACAAAAATGCAGATCACAGAATACACAAATCTTAACCATACTAACTGGACGGACAGCGTGCAATATGCATAGCTAATAGCAGCCTACAAAGCATATCCGACTTATGGGGGGGTTCGAACTCGTTACCTCTCACACTCTATGCCACCGCATTATCCATTACTCTACCGGGCCCCCTTGTACACACCTCAGAAGAAAATAGCTAGTAACAAATAGACCAGACTGTTGCCATTGATATTGATCAGTGTGAAAATGAGCTCCATGATACAAGAATGAAATATATTGTTTAGTAACTGTGCTTTAAACTTTTGTTTGTTGTACAATACATATCTGATATACTTGAGAAATTTGCGTAGAGTGTTTACTTCACACTAGGAAGACATTTAATTGAAGGATATTGGTTGTTTTGATGACTTCAGGATGCAACTGATGAAATAACTATTGAAACCAAGGATGATAAGAACAATGAAAGACTGAGAAAAGAACCTATCACAACACCGTACCTGACAAAGTTTGAAATTGCAGGAGTAATTGGAGTGCGTGCATGGCATATAGCGTAAGTGTCAATTTATATATAATTATATTTAAGATTTTGAGATTATTTTATTTATCTCTTGGGTCACTACAAGGAAAGATTAAGACAGTTGCTGAACTAAGCAACCTATAGAACAAATAAATTTGCAAATGTATATATATATGAAAAAGTGTTACCGAAATTTAATCTGACATCTTTCAAAGACCAAATTATTATTATTATTATCACTATATGGAAAATTATAAAGTGCAAGTTAATATAACCAAATAAACTGCAAATGCACAATTGTCGTACCACTACTGTGGTGTAGCTTGGACATTGCCCAAGAACACATTCAGGAATAAGTTGCATTATTTAAAGTATTTGAATTAACCTAATCAATCTTTTACAGTTTTCTGTTTCCTAATTGCATTTTGAATAAAATAAGGCTACTGTGAAAATTCTGTTACTGTGGAGATACTGAAATTAGCGATTTGTTCTGGCACTGAAAATTGCTTCATGTGAACTTTGGTGTTCAGTTGGTATGTTGCAACTTGCATGCAATAAAAATTCATTCAGAAAATATTCTCAGTGTATCTTGACTTTCACCTTTTCACATTTGTAAACCATATGCCAATTGATAGTTTTACAAAGTATATGTATAATATAATATGTATAAATGTTAACTCAAATGCGTAACTGACTTGTACTATGTTTCTATTTTGCAGTATGGGTGCTCCTGTTGCCATTGAAACTCATGGGGAAACAAATCCCAAGGAAATAGCAAAAATGGAACTTAGGTAAATCATGATGTATCGTATTACGACCATTTAGTTAAAAATTTAATTCACAAGTGAAGCTAACACTCTAACAATGGGAGTATACTGTAAGTGTCTGGGAAACCGATGCTACTCATTATTGAAGTGTCAAATTTGGTGAGCAGTGGGAACACCGACTGTGACCAGTGGGAACGTTGATGAAGTTTATTGGGAATGCCCATGTTTCAAGGGTTCCACGCATGGTGAGCAGTGGAAACGCGAGCCAAGAAATTCGAGTAGAAAAAATTAGAAAATTCGTCGTTCTCACTCGCTCCCACCCACTTTAAAACCTGTGTTTAATCTGTAACGGTGAGACTGTACTGAAGCGACTGTGAAGCCGATGTGGCTCATTAGTAAAGCATTAAAGTTCTCACTTCACCAAAACAGCTGCACTGCATTCGATCATCATTAGAGGACTTTGCAGGGTGCAGCACAAGATAGGTTGTTTCTAATGAAATGAAATGAGATTAGGAATAACATATGGGTGCTTCTCTTTTCTCGGTGTCTAGAAGAAGTCTTGTGCTTTGCCCTTTTCTAAAGCCAATGTACTAAAACAAGTGTATTTCAGCTGTGCTTTAAGTTAGTGTACTAGACCATTTTCCACCATGTGAGAAATTGTTTTAAGATTTTCGCTCATCTTACATGCCCTAGTTAACTCAGTTATGACGAGAACATTGACCATACAAAGTTGCTGGGAAGCTCAGGAAAATAGCCGATATCCTAACCTTGCATGTCAAGACTAGGAAAAATTAAGTAAAGTACACTTCATATATATGACTGCTTAAAACTTGGAGCTAGCCTAACGAACTGCACTTATTCTTTCTTGCACTTATTTCTACAAACTTAGGTCTTGTCTGTTTTGAATGTACCAAACATTTTGGCTGTGATTCTACACACTGACTTTCGAATACAATTTTCAACTTCAATTCGTGATCACAATTAGAACCATAGGTGATGAAACTGATGAAAAATGGTTTTCAAATAGTATGAAAATGATGCAATTGTGTTTTCAGAGCAAAGAAAATCAACTTGGACATTCGAAGATTACTACCAAATGGAACATATGAACAGCATCGTGTCAAAGACTTGATTTATACAGATAATTATTGATGATTGTCAGAAACAATGTTATAACTTTGTCGCAAAGTTATTGTCAGCTTGTTTAAAGTAATGTTAGGTGGAAGTGGTAAGAGGTCATCCGTAAAATTAATGATAGTCTGCAGTGAGGTTAGGGGTCATCCAATGCAGGCGTTATGACCATTGTGGATGTTCACATCTAAAATTGTGATCCAGTTTTTTTAGTACAATCTTTGCCTTAAACACCAATTTCACTCGGATGGCAAACAATCTACTAAATTGGTTCGTCATTAGTAGCCTGATGTTCAGTTTTGTAGACAGCTCAGTAGCCATTTCGTCAGGATGCACAGCGATTGTGGAATAGGGCTAATAGTAAATTGAAGTGGGTTCGAGCTCGGCATGCAGAAGCAGTAGAAAGGAAGTCAGTTGTATGAATGTGAGTCCGTGCTGGCGCGAAGTCTTTTAGTGCTCCAGTCTGAAGCAGACACCTCCAAAGGGAATTTTAAGAGGTCGAAAGTAGGTTGATTTTTTGAGTAATTTATGGACGACCCCAAAAGTAATTTTCATCAATAGCTGCACTACAATTAGACCAGAGATGTTGCCACCAGGTGGACACACAACAAAGCATCTAAAACCAAGTGGTAATATGGTGCGTGCAGGACTTGTGGATAAAACAATGCTTGCATAAATATGCAGGTTGCAGCTAATGTTTACACATTTAGCAGCTGACTTTAAAATTAACTTTTGTAAAATAAACTATTGGAAAGGGGAGTTAAGAGAAGTTTACTTTTAGTACACTTGGGAGGGTGTTCCAGATAATGTACGAGGTCAACGGGGGAGAGGGTGTATGAAAATATAATTTTTTGCATACGTAATATGGGTAGCCCCTGCTTAGATTAGATGGTATTGTCTAAGCTATGTCAGTCTAGTAGCTGAGACTATCAAACATAGCTGTCTGGTCCCAAACTTTCTACCAGACCTGCTGAAACAACTAGCTCAGCAACCAAGCCAAGTACTCCCATTCACTTCTAAACTGCTTGGCTGAATTTAAACATAGATTTAATGCTTTAATGGTGAGCATATAGTAAAAGTGACTGGGGAACAATGCAGCTTGTCGTTAGTGTTAAAACTTTAAATAACACTAACAAGAAGCTTTCAGAGATCCAGACGTTCCAGAAGCAATCAACAGGCACTTACTGAACTTCTAAATTAATAATGACACAAAGAAAGAGTTTATGACAGTATTTTAACATGCATTTATTTCCCACTAGACAGTCACAATGCAATGTTGAACAATTCATTTGGGTTTATTCAATATTTGGAATCAGTACAGAGTAAAAAAATTATATAACAAAAACAGTTCAACTGCTAACAAATAGACATTTAAATGAATTACTTTGTGTAACTATACTAACTGTTGAACAGGAATAGAAATTAATTTAATTTTTAATTGTTTACAAGCAAAAATGATGCCCGATTTCGCACACCTTTGCAGCATTCAATGAAACTTTCATACTTTTTCATCCTCAGACACACCAAATACTTTTATTCTAATTATTGACAGTTTGTGTTAATATTTAATACTCTTACTAATGACAAAATAGATCTTAATAATGACAAAATAGTTTTTTCAGTCCCAAGTCCATGGAAATTAGAAATGTTACGCTAATAAAGTTTTGGCCACCACCAAATTAGATTATTGAACAAGGTCCTGAAATCATGATCATGTGAAAACCAACTGCAAAGTAATTCCTCTGCTTCATAACAAGAAATAGAAATAAATGTTGGTTCTGTCTCAAAATAAGTGATATGATTTGAGGTCGTAATTCCATCATAACAAAATTACCTGTGGTGGTGTGATTTAAGAATAACACAAAGTCTGATATTGAATAACCTTGAGACTAGAGCTCTGATTTTACAGTTTCATCTTGAATGACTTGAATCAATATTTTCCCAGTATTTGCATTTGATTCCATAATTGCATGAGCTTTGGCAAGGTCGTCGAGAGGTAGAACTGATGAAATAATCGTCCTCAGTGTTCCATTGTGAAAATGTGGCAGAGCCACTTCCCTGAATGCCGATATCAGCTCAGACTTGTACTGAAAAATAATGTTTTATAGCATCATGTAACAAATTTGACCAATCACTTGCTCGTTGTTTAGTCATCTCGCTGGCTGTCCTCCAGACTTAAAAGTTGCCTTAATAACTCTGGTTTTCAATAAACATATTTTGGACACGCAGGGAGGTTTACAGTGCAAATAATATTGTCAAATTGGGGAGAAGTCACTGATGTTATGGGCAGCTGTTGCAAAGTGCAGACTATTGTGCACCCAGCTGATATAAAAAATGTTTAAATGGCAGACTGTTGGCTCCTCATCTCAGTGAGCATAGTTCAGCTCATTGGATACAAATCATTTATGCTAAAAGATAGTTCTTGCTGCATTGAGTCACTCAAATGCCATAAAGACCATTAAATTTAATAATAATAATATTTTTCGTTAATGAAATGCTTGCAAATGCACAGCACTGTACATGTACAAGTTATGCAGTAATCTTAATTAGCATCAACTTAAATACATGACGCTAATAGCAGCCTACAAAACATGTCCAAACTACAGGGCACGATCTCAGTACCTCTCGCTCTCCATGCCAGGGTGTTATCCAAAGCGCCACTGGGTACTACTACTATGCGACTACAGCTGGCTACCCAAACACAATGAACATCTAATTTAGATTTCACCAGTAAAAGACCCATCATAGAATCTTAAAAGTACCTGGTCTAAGGCTAAGAAACCTACAAATCAAAATCTAGACTCCAAGTTTGTATTAACATTTAACACCAGAGACAAAACTATGGAAATTTTCAAACATTTTTATAAACTATCATGCACGTAACACATAATTAGGATACAGAACGCATTTAACAGCACATTATCATGTGGCACCTGTTTCCCCAATCATGAAGTTAATCAAGCTGGGAGTATGAGGGCATGCCTATATCAAGACACAAGTTTAAAATATTGCACATTACATAAGTCAAAGAACAGAATGTACATATGGATAGGTGACCATCGTGAAAAGCAGATTATTTAATGTAATGCAGCAAGTCTTTGATGGCACAGGTTTCATAGGACTCGGTAATGAAGTTGTACAAATGTTGCTAAGCAGAAGGGTATTGTCCATTAAAAAAGCAAGAAAGATGACTTTTAACAGTACAAGCCCTTTGTTTAGGATCTGCTTAGTTGATGGACATAAAATAAGGGAATGGGCACCTCCCTTATATCCCATTTTAAATATGGAGTACAACACAATAATCCCTGACCTGTAAACAAACCCCTCTTCTACAGGGGTAAAATTCACAAACAGATATGAGTAAAACCTACCTGGTAACTTCTGACTCTCAGTGTCGAGCCAATGACAGTAAGCCGCTTTTGAAGAATCCTACCAATGAAGTTGCCTTCCACGTTAGCACCTCCTTCATCAAACAATCATAATAAGTATTTAGAAACAACACAGAATAAGAACTTGGTTAGAGCAATAACTCTTTTGAAATAGCTAAAAGTGTCATAAAAATGGTAAGTGAACGTGTAGGAGTGCAAAGGAATCTAGGTTACCATGTCACTGCAGTGAGGAGGAAGGATGCTAAGATCAACACTACGGCCCGCAGACTTTCTGAGAAATGATGTTACTATGGCCTGACAATGCAACCTTACCCTCTGGCTGATGATGGCAAATGTGGCATTCAGTAATGTGTGAAAACTGTTCTATATCACTGATACTGGTTGGAAGTGCTCCTAAGAAATATCATAAATCTTCTTCAGTGTCCTTAATCCTTTACCCGTTTGCCCTGAGAACATTCGCTGAAAACGGGCTTAAAATTTTAAAATGAACTGGTAAAGGGTTAAGCAGGTTCAAGAATTAAATTACACTACTCTTCTCTATTTTGTGCTTTTGCTTAATTTCTTATAGTCTCCATCATCCAGCCCAAAAATTACGGTATATTTCTTGGTATTCCTGGGGTTTCATGCTTTAATTATTCCTTCAAGCACTGTCCTTGGGAATGATATTCCACATAGTGTGTGACCAAAACAGTTAGATTGTCTCCTCTTTATGGTATTGCAGCCTTTACTGATAAAGAATAATTGGACAACAATAGGTTATTCACTACCATTGAATTGCATCTCTATTGTATTGTATTGTATTGTATCTTGAAGATATGCAATCTAAATTTGCAGACTGAAGAAAAGAAAAAAGAAAAAAAATGATACAGCAGTGGAATAACGAAGGGATATTAAGTTTGCAAAGTGCAAATCTTGTCGTGAGTAAAACAGAACAAAATGTATTCACCCATTGTCCCATACATGATCCATCGTCCTTCAGTGGCTATGGCTTCTACATTTTGTTCCCACATGCTCCCTCCAACACAGTCCAAGATCACGTCCACACCATGACCTAAGCAGCAAAGTGACAAATTGCAAACTATATAATGAAACAGAAACGTCACTAAGTTCCGAAGTGAACTTTTCCATCGTATTAATTAGATTTGTCTCGTTTTGTAGGCGGGGCTGCTAAGAACATGGCTGCCCATGGAAGTTGTCTGCAAGAACATACAAGAACACAATAGTCTACTGCCATGCTGTCCAACATGCGGGTGTGGTCATACCATGATTCCTCAAATTCCTTTCAGCACTTGGGATGGATAAGCATCTAGTAGTTAAATATGTAAGTAGATAGGCAATTTCACATAACAAAAGTCTACACTTATTGAAATTTACATGGCAGCAGACTATTGTGCATCCAAATTTTCATAACATGTCAATTTGAATTTATGCAACGATCAAATATAAGCAACTTTTTGTCATCTATACATACCGTAAAAGCAAATGATCGGCAGAAATATAGCACCTTCTGCTAACAATCCACACAAGAAACTACATATGCTGAAATACCAGAAACACTTGAAATACTGACCGCCTGTAGCATCAAGAACATCTTTAACAAAGCTTCCTTTTTTGTAGTTGAAACCATCACTTGCTCCAAGGCTTTTGGTAAAGTCAATCTTTTCCTGTGTTCCAGCAGTTACAATCGCTCTGGCTCCTGCCAGCTTTACCAGCTGCACGGCAGCTGTTCCCACACCACTGCCACCTGCGTGTATGAGCACGGTTTCACCAGCTTTGACATGGGCTGAGAAAACATAGAACTGTGAATTATACAGTGCTCAGTAACTTCAAAACTCAAACATTCAGCCAAGCTTTGTTTATAAAATGAATCTAAATATGCCACAAGGTGCTTGTCTTCGTTTTGCTACAATTGTCAGATCTTTAAAAAAATGCTGACAAAGTGCATCAAATCTAGTGATTATCACACCTCATGATGGGCCAAGTAAGCCAAAGAAATTACTGTAATAACCGTTTTGTCACATGTTTAAACTTTAAACTAGTGAATAATTAAAAAAAGATTTTTCAGTCTTATCGATCATTTTGTCTTTTTGTAAGACAGATCTATGGCAAATTTAGGCTGCAACATGAGTAGATCAAGCTACCCTTGAGTGTCAATACTGCTTGAACAATTCATTTCAAGCCTGATTCTACCTTCTGTAAAAGCAAGAAACTGTTTCTTTCTCACCAACAAAATGAAGCAGTTGAAAAGCTGTGAGCCAGACTTCAGGAATGGCAGCAGCTTCTTGAAAAGTCATTTTGGAATCAACTGGGAGCAAATGGTCTTCGTGCACTGCAACAAACTCTGCATTTCCACCACCTAAGCTTTCCAGAAAAAGACAATCATGATTCAACATCACAAAATGCTTTAGCAAATAAAGGCCATCTAAATTGATGTGCACCGAAGTATGCAGTACACTTCATACTACTTTTACTTGATTTTCACTTGTTGGCTGTGATTATACATGTACTTTCCAAATAACAAGTAGATTTTGAAACGTAATGTAGTTCTGTTGCAATGCTTTGTAATGCTTGTCATTATGGCACCGCAGACGCTTGACTAACTGGTCAACTCACATAAATTGCAACATACACAGAACCGGTATCCAATCCAAAGGCATCAATGAACGCGTATCAAAATAGGACCCTATTCGGACCAATACCAGAAAGCAGTTCACACTGGCAGGTACGCAGCCAACCGAAAAATCTTAAGACCAAAATGAGAAAAGGAAGTGAGCTGAATAAATATTAGAATTCACTCTTCTATAGAAAAGTTCCAATTTGAAACATGAAGCTATTGCAAACATTTAGGGACAGAAGTTACATGCTCAATCGCTCATATCTAATACATCGTATCGGTTTACTCTAGATAGCTAAACCAATCTGAACTTTCACTTCTGTTTAGTGATACCGATTAGAAAATGGCAACAGTACTTGAAGATATAGGAGATCCTCGTGTTTGCCCTAAATAGCTTCAAGTGAAGACACAGGAACCAATTGGACTGCTATATAATAATACATACTGCAGCAATCTCATCAAGCCTCCAAATCAAGAAAGTTCACAAACTGGTTTTTAGTCCACAATAAAACGTACAAAACTCACGTCTGCAATTTCTAATATAATGGGTGATCAACAAATCCCAATTTAAAACTGATGTTGCAGTTCAGAGAGTTGATGCTGTGCAGTATGAGAAGACAAAGAAATGCTCACCTCCAAGAAGTGCCATCACCCTGTCTCCAATCTTCCACTTCGAGACACCAGGACCAAGCTTTTCCACTGTCCCAGCTGCCTCCAGGCCTAGAATGCTACTCTCACCCGGTGGAGGTGGGTATTTGCCTTGTCTCTACACCAACACAACGATATGGAATGGTCATCAAATTGTTTTCATATCATATGAAGTTGACAACTTTGTTTTAAATGTACCCTGTAGGACTATGTTATTTCTTTGCATCGTTTTACAGTATGCAGTCTTCCTCTATTCCTTTTTTTCACAGTTATCACCATGCTCTAACCACATCCACTCATTTCCTTAACCATGCGTTTAATTTATCTGTCCTCCCGTCGTGATTGTAGCAGATAGACAATCACAGGAGACATCATTGCCAGTTGGGCAAGACCGTTGCTCGCAACTCAGATTTTGGTGATTTCACCCCCCACATGATTATGGAGCCCTTAACTCACCACTGGATAGTAAATAGGACTAAAGATTTATGATAAGAAAAAATAATTTCATATTGAACTACATAACTGAAGGTCATTTTAATAATGTTGTTCCAAAACAAACTATGTAGAAGATCGATCAGCCAGCATTCAGTCACGAACTTCAAGCACAAAATGCTCAATTGAGCACTCTCACATCAGAAATTTATTTGACCATCTCAATTAGCAAAGATGACCAAATGATGATGGCATCACCTCCATAATGCAAGGTCTTTAGTTTAGGACAAAACTAGGGATATTGATTAGTCGCCACAGTTGGTCAGATAAACATGATTTTAAGAAATAAATGCATCTATGATTTAACCAATCAGTGTATTGTCAGTTTTTTCTCAGGACTGTGATTCAACTAATCAGTAAAAATATTGGTGACTGGTTAGCCAAATAACGAATTGAGAATCTTTGAAAAAATTTACATGCCTATGTCAACACCAACCTGTAAAGTATCAGCCCGGTTGATGGCTGAACAGTAAACCTTTAACAGTACTTGTTTGTCTTTTGGCTCAGGAATAGGAACCTGTCCTATCGAGATCTGATCCGGTCCACCAGGCTGCTTCACCTGTGAGGCCTTCATTGTCAAACTCTGTACACTGCATAAAAGTGCAACCGGTCTTAAAACATGCCATTGAAGTCAACAATAATGCCATTAAAACTTTAATGGTGAGCATGTAGTAAAAGTGATTTAGAAATCAACACATACTGTTGTTAAGTGTTAATAGGCCTCATAAGCATCGAAACATCTTTATTCATAGGCCTACATATTCCACCAACCAAACTGGTTTACATTAAGTATCAGGGCTCACTGTTATGGAACAACCTACCTCTAAATATCCATATGGTTCAAGAGTATGTTACGAGTGCGCACACACACACACACACACACCGGAGCACGTCTCATTGTCGTTAGTTAAGTTTATATTCATTCTTTGTGTTATCTATTATTTAATTATTGCAGAAACTAAAATGTTCCCATATATATTACTCACTTAAAGCTTCTGTCATCTTCAATTTTTTCCCCCAAGCTAAATAGGTTCCTTTTAGCGGGAGTTGTTCCTTTGGTGGAGTTCCTGCTCCATAATCACATGATCTGACATCATCTGGGTTGTGACTGGTTCTTACTTGATGAATCACATACCTTAATTTCTTAGATTTACATCTACTGCATAAAGTGTGAGCCATGTATGAAACCATACTTGCTAAGTAGTTCATGCAGTCATATCATGTACATTGCTGGGAATCAATTTTATAATTTGATTTGATTTGAACTACTCCTATCAGGAGTAATTTTTGTCACATAAAACAGGCATATTTGGTGAATGACCCTCCTATAAAATTAATGTTCAGGAGTGCACACAAGACTATACGATGTAACAGTGATGGTGCTAACCAACTATGTACGCAAAACTTCCTCAAGGTCTGCACACTGTGACTTCTCAGTGAAGCTCGAATCCATACCCTCCACACTGTCCACAGTAAAGACCGATTGCTCCATTATATCGCACACCGCAGCCCACAGCCTCTAGCCATGAATAACTAGAAGACAACAATAAAATCTCTATGGAATAATAATTATTATTATTCCATAGAGATTTTCTAGCCAAGCGAAGGCCACTGGGTCTGTTCTTCATAGTTCTCGCACATTTTACCTAGGATTTCATAACCCTCAAGCGGCGAAGATCTATATTAAAGAAAACCAGTGTTTCCAATGGGATTGTTGGTCACAGTTGGTAGCTTTATTGTATTTATAATAAAGCAAATATTGTATAATACAAGTCCATATGTTCTGGTCTGTTTGTGTCACTATATACCAGAAGCTTTATAGACAGCTCAGAATGTTCAAGCACACATTTTTGAAGAGGCTGACATCATCACCAGAATTAAGTCTGAACCAACAGAACATGAACTTCTTACCTAGATGCCACTAACATCAGCACCAGCGCACTGACAGTGCTCTTCAGTGTCAAGTCAAAACCCTGAAATAGTCTACCACTCTGTAATCCCAGCAAGTTAATCGCAAGACATTGCACACCTTTGATAAGAGACAGAATAAAGTAATACTTTAACTTGATCTTCATGCATGCAGATCTGATATATAGTTGAAAAATCTACTTCTGAGCAACTATTTCGGAAGAACAATTTAAGACTATTCTTGCTGCCCCACTTTTTTCAAAATTGGATGGCTTCAAAGTCATGACTCAGACATGTATAGGTTCCAGTACTAGTGGCATCAGTGACACCCTGATGAACCCAGTAAGAATTATTCCAGCCTAATTGAGGTTCAGAACGCGCTAAAGATTGTAGGTAGTACTATGTACATGAAGTTCACAAAGAATGAGTTCGTTGTACATCAGATGCACCAAAATTCCCTTTAAAATTCACATAATGACCTACAATGTCCTCAAAATGCATGATCTACGACAACACTGGATAACTAATGCTCTCAAAACTCTTCATTAACTTAAAATAGCTCAACCAAAATAACATAAAATTCAATCCTATCATTTGCTATTCCAATCCACTCAGCCCTGTCAGCTGTTTACAATACACTCAACCACACATTCAATGCCCTAATGTTGAAATGGTTCCAGCCTCCTCAAATCTGGAAATCGTTCTAAGGCTGAGGCTCAGACTATTCCATGCTTTTGAAATAACCTCCAGCCAGAACAACAGCAACCATCTGCCCTGTGTGACTATGATACCAGTGGCGGCATTGCAGTACCGCAAGCAAGCCAGGGCAAATGCCCTGATAAAAAGCATCGTCCTGGTTGCTGTCCTGCAACAAGGCTGAAAGGATTTGTGTCTTGCACAGAATTTGTTTAAGGTATAAATCATGCTCAGCACTGGCTACTCATCACTTATCAGACTGCCCTGGTTTCAAAAATATCTGGGTCAGCCTCTGCATACCAGCTCACAAACTCTGCTTCACTAGTCATTTCTACACATAAGCTTGACTGAAAACACTACTGCTTGAAATTACCATCCCGAGTCCTTTTCTTCTTCCTGCTTTTTCACGTTGACCAAATGCAGACTTCCGTAGACCTGTCTAACCTGACCTTTGGACCTGAACTTGGAACCGATGCCGACAATCGCTACCTGCCTACCTCACGTAGTTTGCTTATGATTGAGGTCATGTAAATAAGCTGGTTCCCGCAATAAAAATTTAGCTTTTGTACGCTGAAGACAATAATTATTATTGTAAACACGATTACAGTACTGCTATATTGAATCTACAATTATACCCATTCCCGTTTACTAGTTACAAGTCACAAAACTTTCGCAGGATCCCTTGCTTCGCGTTATTTTCATAAACAGTGCTGAATTACTATAAAGCCACCCTAAAAAATTGTCGGGTTTTAACTATATCAGTCATCATTAATATGCCTTCTGTTAACGTGATCAAAATTGCATTGCATAACAAGAAACAAACACACATCCACTCTTAAATTTTATTAATACCTGTTCTTAGACCGACTATTATTAAATGAACTTTTAAAACAGTGTTACCACTGAGGTTTCAGAAATATGCCTAAAATTTTTTTTAAAAAAAAACCCAGAAAACACAGACTATTCATAAAAGCGATTTTAGACCACCTTTGTTCAAATTAAGTTGATTGTTCGCTTTGTTCGGAAGCTTAAGACACTCCTTTTCAAGAACTCCTTATTCTTCTCATCTGATCCTTCACCCTCCAATTCCCGGCCCAGACGACACCCGCCTTAGTAGCTGTTCCGCCCCTCTGACCCTATGGTAACTCGACCCGGACCACTAGGCTACGGACTAGGCCAGTGCAGTGGTTCCCAAACCGTGGCCCGCGGGCCAAAAGTGGCCCGCCTGGCCTACAAAAATGGCCCGCAGCATCTCAATGAGCTAAGAAAACCATATGCAAAAATTGACAATTTGGACATGATAAAATATATAATTCTTTTTTTACAAATTATTTTATTTGGACGCTAATAAATCGCATCAAACATTCTATTTTGACTCAATTATATAACAATTTTATACGCCTTTAGTTAATTAAATTTGAGCCTTGGGGCCCCCAAATGTCCTTCAACTAAGAAAAGTGGCCCTCGTGTCCTCTACTTTAGAAAAAGTGGCCCGACAGTCAAAAAAGGTTGGGAACCACTGGACTAGACCTATAGGCCTACGTTACTATACGTACTCTCATGGACAAGTGACAACCCTTCGGACTCAACGCGCAGCGCTCGTGAATAAGATGGTGCCCCGCGCTTAGCTTTCGAGTAGCGCTTTAGAAATTTTGAGTTTACGATTACCTAGGCCTATATACATGTGAGATATGTCAATAGCCTACGGCTTAACAAGAGTGACAGGACCTATATTGAGATGTCAAAATGGCTTATATTTGCGCATTTATCTGCGTCACCAGGTTATAAATTATGTGTGATTTTACAACTTGAGATCTTGATTGTGGATTTTACTATTAAAATTAGTGGAAAAAATTGTGTAGCACAGCCATTTTATATCGAATTTCACCAGTGCTTAAAGTGTGGAAAATAAGTGCCTGGACGCCACTTACCTTTCCAAAAGAAGTGCCTGGACGCCCCATACCTTTCCAGGCTGTGCTGGCCAATAAGTGGCAGGACGGTGTCCAAATTTTAGAATAAGTGCATGGACGCCGTCCATGACCGTCCAGCCACACTTTAAGCCCTGAATTTAACAGAATATTCATGTGCTGTTAAAACAAAATGGGCACCAAAATAAACCCAGATTCCGCCCCAAAAAACCCAGAAACCCAGACGAAGGCCAAAACCCCAGATCTAGTTGAAACACCCAGCTGTGGCATCACTGTTTTTAAATGAACTATCTCGGGAGTCGGCACAAAGTTCATAATATGCAAATCAACGTAAAGGCCTAAGGAAAAGAGGCGGATTTGGACCTTTTCTATTGGACGAATCGGTCCCAATAAGCAATTCTTGCTGGGCTCCCATAAGCGATCTACTACTTATTTGAGGCTCAATATAAATTTAAAGACTTGATGCCAAGATTTTTAAAAATAAAAACCAGTTGTAAGAGACTAGAGTCAATAATAGGGCCTACTTATAGGCCTATAGGCCAGAGTCCTTGGCCTAGGGCATAGGACCAACAGTTCCGCCTATCCGTCAATCATGGATTCTCTCTCTCTGCCTAAAGATCGATTATTTTTTGAAGATGTTTTGGAGCAATTGCTTGAAAACATGATAAACATGATGGACTAGGCCTAGTCCATTCTATTAATTAGGCCTTCCTAAAAATCCATAATGGAAGAGGGAAACTGCAGGCCGCGACTATAACCATGCAATGACCCTCTATTGCTTAGAACTTAAAGAGACAAATTTAAAGTTTCTGATTTAGGCCTAACCGAACACAGCATTAGTGGGTTTAGCCATAAGCCTAGGCTGGTGGCAAAACACCTTGCAACACCCCTCCTAATTGTATGTCAGCGGCGCAGCACCTGTGAGACTGGATCTGCCCATCATGGTGGGTTGCCACGACACGTTACTGTACAGGCTGACATGGTCAAGGTTGCGTTCTTTTCCTAACCCCATGACATGAGTTGACCCTGTCTGAGCTCGATGAGAAAATAGTGTCCTCGCCCCCAAGTTCATTTAAAATAGAATTGCGACCCTTATAAGTTAAAAAAAGCTAGTATACCACTGTACTAGAACATTGAATGAGGTCCACAAATCATGATTATTTGACAATCAAAGCAACTAACAAGCTGTGCCTTTGACCGATAACTAGAATTAAATTTTATTCCTACCAGTAAATGAGTATTATAGTTTGAATTCCTGAACCCATCAAGTTCTCATCAACCATACAATAACACCTTTGGTGTAATTTAACAACAAAGTAAGATGTCTGGTTTTGAATAATCTTGAGGTTAGAGCTCTGTGTTTACAGTTTAATCTTGAATGACTTGAATCAATATTTTCCCAGTATTTGCATTTGATTCCATAAATGCATGAGCTTTGGCAAGGTCGTCAAGAGGTAGAACTGATGAAATAATCGTCCTCAGTGTTCCATTGTGAAAATGTGGCAGAGCCACTTCCCCGAATGCCGATATCAGCTTGGACTTGTACTGAAAAATAACATTTTATTATAGCATCAGCTTATGCAATGTAACAAAATCTGTTAAATGGTTTACTGTTCTAGTTCTCGGCATGTAAGTAATAGTGGGTGGAGAGCAATGATGTCTCCCTTCATAGCAGGAATTGGAGAGTATATTATTATACGCCTATGGGAACAAGTGCAACTGTTAAAAGATGCAAGAGAATGGACCCGGCATCTCCCCAAACTTCTTCAACATAACAACCTCCCAGTCCCAGATGACCTAATATATCACGGGGTCTCAAATTGGCTGTCATGGAACTTGAGGAAACACTTAACAAAGATGGAGTTATATAATATATACAATATTATACACCGGTATATATATGTATATATATATATATATATATATATATATATATATATATATATACAGCTCAGCACTGCAAGAATTGAAGAGTTCTTTTCAATGTAAAAAATCGGATGGCCCTTTTCTAGGGGGCGAGCCTCTTATAGGGGGCTTAGCTCCCTAGCCCTCCCTAGCGCCGCCACTGCAGATCTTCCAAGTTGATGGACATAAAATAAGAAAATGTCTCAATCTAAATTTGAATGAGTATTATGAGTACAGCACAACAGTCCATGACCCTAAAAAACCTTTCTTCCAACTTTTAAGCAACAAGCGTAAAATACACAAACAGGTGTGAGTAAAGTATTAAACCTATACCTGACAGCTTCTGATTCTCATTGTCGAGCCAATGACGGTGATTCGCTTTTGAAGAATCTTACCAATGAAGTTCCCTTCCACATTAGCACCCCCTTCAGCAAACAATCATTTATTTAGAGGCAACAGAGCAAAAAAGAGGCCTGGTCAGATCAAACAGTTTGTCAGGGCTGTTTTTAAGGAATTTTTAGAACTGAACAACCCCTTCTTTCCTTTCCAATTCTCCATGGTAAATTACTTCCAATCGGAGGACAATGACCTCTTTTGCTAGTTTTAACTGTAGGCTACAGAAGTGCTCCTACAACTGTACAAATCCATTTAGAACTGCACATTTTGTGTACAACTGCACGTTAAAAAAGCCCTGCAGTTTGTGAAAAATAATAGTTAAAACAATGTAATAAAAAGATAGTATGCATACAATAATTATGTGCATGCTTGAGTGCAAAGGACCCTATGTTTATGACAGTGCACTGAGGAGGAAGAGAAGGAGGAGGAGGAGGAGTGTCTGATAGGGAAGGATGCATGGCATGCAAAGACCAGATGGAAAATAATATTGTCTAACAGTCTAAGAATTGACCTGACACTGATTACTAGTTGACAATGGCACATAGCAGCACATTGGATAACACGCTCACATAGAGAGCAAGAGGTAATGAGTTCGCGCCCTGTATAGGGCGGACATGCTTTGTAAGCTGCTGCTAGTGCTGATTATTATTGCAGGCTGTCTGTTCTGTTAGTAGTTAAGCTTTATGTATTCTGTGATCTGAGTTCTTGCAAATTGCGATCAGTGCTAAAACCCATGCAATGGCGAATAGTTAAGAACGCTAAAGCAATTAATTACCCTTTCTGGAACTTTTTCTTTTCAATTCTACAGCACAGTCCTCACGAGTGGATTTCTACACTGCGGCCAGTTCAGTTCATTTGTCTCCTCTTTATAGCATTGTATCTTTATTTATATTGAATAGTGGGATAACAATAGGTTATTTGCTATCATTGAATCGCATCGAAATTGTTCTGTCCTGAAGATATGCAATCTATCTTTGCAGACTTAAAGAAGGAGAGAAAGAGAACGAAAATGACATAGCAGTTGATTAACGAAGGCAAATTAACTTTGTCAGATCTTGTCGTGATGACTAAAGGGTAAAACAGCCACAATAATTAGTATTTACCGATTGTCCCATATATGATCCAACGTCCATCAGTGGCTATGGCTTCGGCATTTTGTTCCCACATGCTCCCTCCAACACAGTCCAAGATGACATCCACACCATGACCTAAGCAGCAAAGCGGACAGCTGCAAATTATACATTTTAATAAAAGAACAGATGCCATAAGTTCCAAAGTGAACTTTTTCTGCTACGCTAATTGGACTCATTTCATATTAGCAGATGGTGATCCAAATCCTACATGTTATGGAGGTCATAAAAGGTGGACTGATTTTAAATTCATTTGGTGGTGTTGCTATAATATCTTACGCTAAGAACTAGGCTCATTTCAGCAGGCAGCGGCTGGTAGAACTGCTAAGAGTATGGCAGCCCGTGGAAGTTGCTACAATAACTATACCGGTAGGCTAGATGGCAAACCGTAGTAGATTGTAGTTCCCATGTCATGAAAGTCTTGGTGCATGATAGTCCTGGTCTACTGCCATGTTGCTCAGCATGGGGGTGCGGGCAGGCTATGATTTTCAAACATCTTAAATACACCATAAATAAAAGGAAGATTCTAAATGTTGGAAATGTCAATGTGCAATTATAGGAGAGTTAAGAATGAGCAACTTTTCATCCTATATACGGCTGCATTAAGGCTAACACGAGCCGGGAACTGTGATTACCCTCCAACCGCTTCACTCTGACAAAACACCAGTCCACCACTCATATAGGTTAAAACTGCGGGCGCCTTAAAACTGTGGACCCGGGAGCTGCAGCACCCTTACCTGTTCATACTACAAAAGTAAATGGCCAGCTGAAATGCAACACTTTCTCATCATATTTGATACAAAAGCACCACATAGCGTTAAAAATACCTGAAAGACCTGAAATACTGACCGCCGGTAGCATCAAGAACCTCTTTAGCAAAGCTTCCTTTTTTGTAGTTGAAACCATCACTTGCTCCAAGGCTTTTGGTAAAGTCAATCTTTTCCTGTGTTCCAGCTGTTACAATCGCCCTGGCTCCTGCCAGCTTTACCAGCTGCACAGCAGCTGTTCCCACACCACTGCCACCTGCGTGTATGAGCACGGTTTCACCAGCTTTGACATGGGCTGAGAAAACACAGAACTGTGAATTATACACAGGCAGGACTAACTTCAAACATGACTAAGTCATTCGAGTCAAAGGTTTTTTGTTCACAAACTGAATCATGCATGCCACAAGGTATTAGGATTTCTGTCTGTATACTCGACTCTATCAACTTTATTGTCTTTATTCCTTTCCTAATGACTGTGAGATCTTGAGGTCATAAACCTCAACTGTGAGGACAATCGTTGACAAAGTGCATGTGATAACTTAAATAAAATAGAGTAAACTTCACTAGAATTCAATTATATTGATGCAAGACATGTAAGCCATGGAATTTCGAATCTGTTCTTCACAGGTCTAAACTCATTTAAAAAAACGTTTTCGGTCATGTCCGTTATTGTAACCCAGAAGGCAGAATTAGACTACCGAGTAGTGCACGTGTTACCCTTGAATATCAGTATTGATTGAAACACCTTTGGTGAGATTTTAGGCATGATTTTAGGCATGATTCTAGCTGCCATACAAGTGAGAAATCGTTTCTTTCTCACCAGCAAAATGGAGAAGTTGAAATGCAGTGAGCCAAACTTCAGGAATGGCAGCAGCTTCTTGAAAAGTCATTTTGGAATCAACTGGGAGCAAATGGTCTTCATGTACTGCAACAAATTCTGCATTTCCACCACCTAAGTTTTTCAGAAAAAGACACAGCTCAAAATCATCAAATGCTTCAGCAAACAAGGCCATCTAAATTAATGCACTGAAGTTCCCAATCATGTCACGGTACATTGTCTTGATTTTCACTTGTTGGCTATGGTTACATGCACTGTCCAAACACAATTCGATTTTGTAATAATAATGTTAATAATGTGATGCTATTGTCATTGGTAATGCATGTCGTTATGGCACCTGTTATACTTGAGTTGGCAGTCAACAATAGCAACTATGTGACCGCATGAGCATATCAATAGATATTGCCAGTCTCCGAAACGAAGGAATCAAACAAGGTGACTCAAAGTCAAACTCTAGTCAGACCAGTAGGCTACTAGAAAAGCAGTCGACACTGACAGTAAGGCCAACACATGCAATAGCCAACTTGGCTTTTATTAATATTATGATTTTTTAAAAACTCGAGTCAGGCCTATCAATGAACCCTCAGGATTTTCCAAAATTATTTTAGGAGTAAAATGAGCTATATTGATGACCTGCTGCAGAAATGGAAGTCAGTGTACACTTGATTTGGCTAAATTTAGGATATGACCAATGAGACTTGCCCTGGTCAAGACACTTGTGAGGCACAGTGGTGTAGGGGTATGTTTGGTGCTCTGGAGCCGGAAAGTTGCAGGTTCGTCCACCTCTAGCTGCCGCATAGGGACCCTGAGCAAGTCTTTTACTCACAATTGCTCATGCACTTCGGCGTGAAACTCCGATTCAGTGTCTGCGCTGTAGCTGGGAGCACCTCCGAGTAGCATTTTTCTTGAAGGTCTGCCATAGCAAGTGCTCGTATAGTATACGAGCACTTGCTATGCACGACGTATACATACATCCACCTTAGCCGTCCGACTGTCTGTCTCCGGATATTGACGCCCTACCTATCAATTTTTGTCTTAAATAAGTTGGTTCCAGTGACTTCCGCTATTGTGGGCGCTCTAGAAATTTCTAAATAACGATTTCTCAGCTGTTTCTGCCTGTTTGACTTGGTGATAGGCCTACTAGTAAGCAGGCAGTTGCAGACTTGCGGTAGTTGAGACAACTGGAGATCAATGTGTTTGCGCAAAATAGCTTTGAATACAAAGGAACTCTTTTTATATATTGTAGCACACTTTACATCAAGTTTTTAAATCAGAAAACATGTTTTAGCCCACAATAAAAGCTTTCAAAAACTCACATCTGCAATTTCTAACACAACAACTGATCCTAACTTAAAAACTGATCTTGCAGTTCAGAGAGTTGATGCTGTGCAGGATGAGAAGACATAGGAATGCTCACCTCCAAGAAGTGCCATCACCCTGTCTCCAATCTTCCACTTTGTGACACCAGGACCAAGCTTTTCCACTGTCCCAGCTGCCTCCAGGCCTAGAATGTCACTCTCTCCAGGTGGAAGAGGGTATTTGCCTTGTCTCTACACCAACACAACTAAAACTGTTATTTTTTAAATACAAAATGTGATTGTGGACTTTTGGTTACGGTTAACTATATAGCATGGTGACCATAATCAGATCAAATTGTAATCACACCATAAGAAATTGGCGCCGCCGCAACAAAACAGCGTAGGACAAAAGCGTGCACACAAATGCTTTTCTTTTGTCGCATCACAGAACTTGGCAATATATATATATTGTTTTACAGGCGCCCTGCTGGACTAACTAGTGTTTCCTTTCAATGAATTCGTTGAATTTTCCTTAATTTCATTTTGTTTCTGTGCATTAATTTTACAGTATGCACTGTATATATCCTTCTGATGTGATGGTATCTGATAGACATTCGCAGTAGACATATTTTTTGCTCATAACTAACATTTTGCACCCTCCCCCACTTACATGATTAAGGAGCACTTACTGGTAACTTAATACCACTGGGGTGAAAAGTAAACAGAAGCATAAAAATCTCATATTGAACTACCGTATTTAAGGTAAAACTTTAATAATGTTGTTCCAAGACTAAGTGCAAGAACAGCCAGAAATGTCCAGCATTCAGTTACGAACTGCAAGCACAGAATGCTCAACCTCAGCATTGTCAAATCAGAAATTTATTCAACTGTCTTTATTAACAAGGATGATCAAATTCGATGCCATCATATAAGTAATGCATGGCCTTTAGTTTACTTCCAAACTTAGGACCACAAGTCACCATAGTTAGTATGGTAAACAAGAGAGAAGAAATAATTGCATCTATATGATTCAATAAGCCAGTCAATTGTCAGATTTTTCTGCTCCTGTGAGTCAACTAATTTGTGAAAATATCGGTCAGCCAAATAACCAAAAAAGAAAACTTGAAACAATTTACATGCAATTTACATTCACAATAGACTTTTTTTGCTCGTAACTAACAGGTCAAACCAACCTGTAAAATATCAGCCCGATTGATGGCTGAGTAGTAAACCTTTACGAGGACTTGTTTGTCCTTTGGCTCCGGAATAGGTACCTGTCCAATTGAGATCTGATCCGGTCCACCAGGCTGCTTCACCTGTGATGCCCTCATCATCAAACTGTGTTCAGTGTCTAAAAGCGTAACCTGTATGAGACCACATCAGTTCAGTCGACAAGCTGCCGTTAACACTTTAACTACGAGTATCTAACAATAGTAAGTGGGAAATTAATGTACGTGCTGCCAAAGTGTTAACCTTCTAATCATTTCCAGTGCATTGACAACGCTCTTTAGTATCAAGCCAAAACCCCAAAATATGCCACTACTCCGTAATCCCGGGGCCCCACTTTGTTAATCGCAGTGCATGCGAACCTCTGATAAGAAGCGTAATGATGCAATACTATGAATTGGCTTTCAGGTATGCAGATCAGGGTGAGAATTGCCGGGGGGTTGGGAGGTTTCAACCCCCCAGTCTTTCTTAGAGCCCAATAGTAAAGTCCGTTTTTCACACCCAAATTCCAAGTGTATAATGGTCCAACCCCCCCCCCCCAGTTATTTTTCCACAATTCTCACACTGATGCAGATAGTTCAAACATCTACTTCTGAGCAACTGCCTAGAAAGAAATTGTGACAGTAAACGTCTATTCTTGCTGTTCCACATTTCAAATGGGATGACTTCAAAAGCCATTAGCCTACTCAGATAGGCCTATTGGTTCTAGTACCAGTGACATAAGTGACACCTTACGTCCTTGACATAGGTCTATAAATTATCATTTATTTTCTTTATTTTTTTAATGGATAACACGCTGTTAGTGCACAAATACTTTCATCATCTAATAATTATTGGTAAAACCGGTCGTCTGCTCCAATATAGGTGTAACGGAAACAGGTTTAGGCCTATGTAGACCTATGCCTATGCTATGCATGTATCTATATAGCCTAAATGAACAGTTTTAAACGCGCAGTGCAGTTATATGAAAGTAATTTGGCGATTAAGACTGAGAATGGCATTAGAATTTGTGAACAGCAGAGACTTTTGTTTGATTGACTATCATTAGTTTCATTTAACATATTACATAGTTTGGACTTATTAGAAGGTTTCAAACTACTAATCAACGTTGTAGGCCTACATGTCTTTCGTTCGATTAACTCCAATTACTTTCTTTGAAGACATTACAAGTTTGATTATTTCATTTAGTTTATTCATAAATGACATTTACATTCATCCCAAATATTATGAAGTTATGGTGAGATTTCAGCATGTAGGTCACCTTTTTGACTGCTTAGGAAGAAATTGTGACATCAGAAGGGCGACCACAAAAGGGCGCCAATTATAAAGACGACTGATCGAAAAGCGCCGATCAAAGGGGCGACCAAACAAAACGGCGCCCTTTTGTTTGGTCGCCCTTTTGATCGGCGCTCTTTTGATAGGATACGCAGGATGCCTACCTCATATAGCAGGCCTATGTTTCTGACCGACGGCCTGCGCAGAAAACCGTTTCCTACATATATATGCTTTTGTGCGCTGGACAACAACATGACAATAGAGTCATGTTGTTCTTCAGCGCACAAAAGCATATAGATCTATATACATGTAGGAAACGGTTTTCTGCGCAGGCCGTCGGTCAGAAACATAGGCCTGCTATATGAGGTAGGCATCCTGCGTACCGGTATCCTATCAAAAGGGCGAGTAGACTATACTGTTATAACGACTAGAATATTCCCGCTTTTGTGCTAAAGCACTTTCGCGGGTTCCATCGGTATCTATCTGATCGAGTTATTTTCTTTAAGTTTCTTTAATATTGTTGTTAGGTAGGCCTAACCATTGAAATTGGTCAATTTTTAACGGCATCATAAACATGCCTGTAGGCCGATTAGCCCAATCAAACTTGCCTTGCATATAGGCCTAATAATTATTATTAAGACGACACAGAAACGCGCTTGAAAATTCTTATCAGTAAACCTATACCTGTACTGTACGAGTGTGGCACCACTATTGGGCTTAGGCGTATAGGCTACCTTAGGTATCTGGAGCATGACCTGGACTAATGAACTATCCCACGCACAAAGTTCATGCAGCAAAGCAACGTATTGGCTGCAACGCCTACGAAACTAGGTCGCTGGTACGAAGCGGACACTGAGTGGACGACCGACTGGCATGGAATTGCACAGAGTGCAAACGCCGGAGGCGGACCTAGAGTAGGGGACGAGGCACGTGTAACCTACTAAATTTAGTAGGCCGCGGACTATAAATTATATACAGGGTGGCCCAGCATAAATGAACCAACTTTGCATGCATATAACTTCGCCAATTTTTCAAATTTATTTATACTTGATCATCTTTATGCGTCAAATTAGAGATATTTCACTCTATATAGTACTAGCCGTGAAAAAGTCGAACTGGCACTAGTTTAGGTTTGAAACTTTGAATTATAGGCCTATGCTCGGACCAGCGCTAGCTAGGCCTACCATATTTTGCTGTCATTGTTGACGTACCGTAGGCTTAATATGGCGCCGTTTCCACGGGATATTCACAAATCGTTTTTGCTAACATGCGCATAGACACGATCATTTTGGGTTTTTGAAAGTCTCTAGTCTCTACAATGAATATCCTCTCTTCGCTAAACCTGTCTTTTCAACTTTATCAACAGCCGTGCTCTGCTACGCGCTGCTTCAGACGCAAAGAAACGGTTGCCAGCCGTTAGCACTGCCAGCCGTTTCTTTGTGTCAGTGTTGGAGTGCTGTTGGACATCACATCAATGAACAACTTTAGATCATCTTTTAGAATACGTTATATGGTGCTTCTACGACTAACTGTTTCACGCTGAATGAACCGGGGGTTTTGCTTGTAGGGCCTACCCGGGTCATTACCTTGACTGCAAATTTACTCGGACACAAGAGCAATAAATTATGTTAGCGGATATGCGTGCCGTGCACACCGGTTCCCTTGGTTCACGAGTAGAAAGTCCTGTTTTTATAAATTTTCCGTAGCAGATAATTCAAGGTATTGTTTATTCCATCTTCTGTTAGAAAATTCGTTACTCATTTCAAACGACTTAAATCCCGTATCACTTCGTAAAATTAAGATCAACACGCGATCATCGCCTGTATACGGCGCCAGCCAGATTGCTTCACAAAATGACAGCAAAATATGTTAGCAGCAGTAACTGTTAGCTAGCGCTCTTCCGAGCATGTAAGACTTAATTAAAACCTAAACTAGCACCAGTTCAATTGTTCCAGAGGAAATACTAGAGTGAGATATCTTTTATTTGACGCATAAAGTATAAACAAATTCCACAAATTGGCAGAGTCATATGCATGCAAAAAGTTAGTTCATTTATGCTGAACCACCCTGTAGTAGACAACATTCCAGTCCAGGCTTTTCATTCATTAGGCTTAGATTGGGACGCGGGGTTGTAGCAATTATAGTTCGATCGGCTCCAATGGGAAAAATTTACTGGGCATCCATTACCAATTTAGTTATTATAAAATTATGAACCTCGGTTTAATTTCCGAAATGAGGTTTGTATGCGTACTTGTTATAGCGCCCATTCAAGCTCTCTACTCAGAGGCGCTCCCGACTACAGCGCGGACACTGTTCGGAGTTCCACGCCGATGGGCTGAGCAATTGCAAGTGAAGGACTTGCCCAAGGTCCCTACACGGGGGCTTGAGGTGAATTCGAACCTGCAACCCTGCGGCTGCAAGGTGACGAAATACACACTACACCACCGCGCCCCACGAGGTGACCCAAGAGGAACGGGGACACACAGAGAGGGGGTGAACAAGATCAGGAAAATAGAAGGCTCACCTGGTTCTAACACGTGACAAGAAGGACAACAAAAGGCTTCCAGCTGCAGGTTTGTACGGCCACATTAGGTAACAAGGCACCTGGTAAGGTAACCAAAACGGCGATATATAGAGGTCCTCCTCTATAGGGTGGAGGACATCGATATGAGTGAGGATGCCGCTGAAAAAAAACAGAGGCAGGGCGATTTTTAGATGCCATGTTGAGACTTCATCGATCGCTGGCTTGAGTGGGAGCTCGAAGTCTCGAACCCATTACCCATTGTCTTCCTAGCACAGGATGAACACTCAATTGATTCGCTACAGTGCCCGGGGCAACTACTGACAGCAAAGACACATACCACCTATTCAACAGATACAAGAGATTGCTACGACTAAAAGTGAACAAAGCAGTTAACTATAACCAGTCATGGATAATTCACATATGATATCTAGAGAAGATTGGTGAAGTAAAGAATCTCTTGGATGAGCCGTGGATTTTCTTCCCATGTTGTCTGTTGCTTTTGCTCTTTGTGGAGGATTGACATCATACTGACAAATTCTGTATGTTGTACAGAGGGGTGTTTTTGTCCCCATTCGCACAAACTGCGAATAATGCAGAATCGAACATTTTTCGTATTGTGCTCAATGGTCTGGAATGGGTCTCCACATGAGCAGCGTCTGCTTCCTGGGCCTCTTGCTGAAGCGTATTTTTTATTCGACTCAAAACTGTGCTTTTTGACGTGTATATAGACAGTGGCGGCGCCAGGATTTCAGTTTGGGTGGGCTGAAACCTACCGGAGGAAATTTTCCATTTTCGCCTGCACAAATTTCTGACGACTTTTTAGTCATCCAGTCGAAAATCGTGGAAATATTTCAGTTTTGCATGTAAAAAACCCGGATGGCCTTTTTTAGGGGGCTTAGCCTTTTCTAGGGAGGGGGGCTTAGCCCTCCTATGCGCCCTAGCGCTGCCACTGTGTATAGAGTCAGGCGCGCCTGAGTAGTCACCTAAAGAGGCGCTATAGAAATTATTGAATAAATGAATGCACATTAACTGCGCTATTATGCATACGTCAATCGCACAAAGGATGCAAGCACAACGTACGCTGTTATGACAACCAATTCGATTTTTTAGCTATTACGTTAGATCAGTGCTGTCCAACGTGCGGCCCGCGGGCCGCATGCGGCCCGCGAGCTGATTTCAAGTGGCCCGCCCGAGCTCGCTAAATTTTTGCACTTTAATTGTGCAAATGAAGCAAAGAGTAAAGTCGCTGGTCGACTTGAGCTTTTATTATTTTTATTGACTTTGTGACAGTACTGTTGCCGATTTGGAATGCTATCAGGAAGACCAATCCGAAAACTAAAATTACTCTCTTCTTTTTTCCCCTAGGGTCAGGTTCCAGTAGTCTATCTGGAGATTGACCCACGACTTCTGGTTTTAACAACTCCCATTATTGAACTCAACTAAACTCAATTTGCAAACCGCCCCAAGCCGTTCACTTCTAGTCAGTTCCTTGGATTTGTACAGAGTTCCAACTTCCAACACGTCTGCAAAGTGACTGTGACCATTCCTTTCGAGAGATTATAGTCGTAATCGTAATCTCGAGACTTCTACAGCGCCCACAAAAGCCAAGTCGCGGGAACCAGCTTATTCACAGGCGCTCAATCAAAACAAAATCGATAGGCAGCGGGTCAAGTCCGGAGAGTCAGACAAGCAGTCGAGTTATAGTTGCAAGGATTAGAAAGAAACCATCGATAAGAGACACAGCTGCAGGGACCAGGGATGACGAACGTCGATGTCTTGACTCTGTCTGGTCCGACGACTATCATGGTTAGACCGAGACTCTAGCTGGTTTCGAGGATTTTCTTATGATTTCAAGTCAGAAATGGAGGATGGAAATTCGCCCCAATCATGAAGTGGCTCTTAGCAAGAAAAATTGATTGGGCCACGTATGCTGAAGAATTGAACTGGCCAAACTGTCTGGGCGACAAAACTGAGTGCGAGGCAGGGATAAACGCCACCTTTGCCTTACACATTTTGGTGCTCATCTATTGTGAAGCACGACAATCGTGGTTTGTGTAGTCTGCATGCTATTATTCATTAGCCTATTATTATTCCTGTGGAACCTGTCGAACTCTTTCAATAAACTGCTCAAGACTTTTCTCTTTGGCCATTCCTGGGTCGGGAGCATATCTGAGTAGTTATCTTGAACCGGCGGTATATAAATTTCATAACAGATGGCTCTAGGTTATAGATTGATAGATAGGTTGCATTCATTCCACCTTAAATTTCAATATCCGTTTCAATGTTAATATGTCAATAAATTTTGATATTACTGTTGCGGCCCTCGGCTTCAAGAATCTTGCTTTTGCGGCCCGTGGTACCAAAAAGGTTGGACAGCACTGCGTTAGATATTCTGAAACAAACCTAAAGATATTTTTGCCTGGCTGAAATTTTTTTACCAAATATTTAAATAAATGTCAGTTAAATACAAACACTAATGTAGGCCTAGATCAACAAATACAATCCATTGGCGTTCTAGTCACACTTAATTAGTCCAAATTAAATTGCAACCATTAGGGCCTACTATTTAGCATTGTAGTCATGTTAACCAATTAAAAACGACCAGCTGTGCTATAAAAGGCGGCTAGAACACGTAGGCCTAATTTGGCAAAATCTGTCTATAGCCTATTTCGTGTTACTGCACATCATACATTTAAATGTTTCTCTCATGTCTTTTCCAACATGACCTATTTATTATCAATAATATCTTATACTTATCATCATCAGCAATTAGACTATTATTAATTATTACACTGTGCAGATGATCTTACGAATAACAAGCGGCGTCGGACTATAGTTACTTCAGATTAAAGAATCTGATATTGGCATCCAAACATCGAATGAGCAGATTCCTCCACAATTTTCTCACAAGGTAAATTTCGGACACGTGGCGACGCCGCCATGATCAAAGTATATAGGCGTTTCGTAATATTATAGCTGGTCTATAACTCGACTCGTTTGAAGGTCACTCCATTCTGTCTGTTGATCTGTCTGTCCGCCTTTTTCTGTCTGTCTGTCTGTTTAACACACGCACACTGTCGACCTAATAATAATAATTGTAGTTACTGTAATATTACGAACATCGCAAGTTATCTCGATGAGGAGTGGAAACCTACATGTATATAGAAACCGCGACCGTTAGATATATTGGACTCCACAGTAGGCCTAGGGTGGAGTGAAAAAGTATAATTTATAGAATCTTGTTTGCTGACGACACAAATGTATTCCACTCTCATAAATCCTACCAGACAATAAATAATGAACTTATCTTCATATCCGAGTGGTTCTCTGCAAATAGGCGTAGTAGTGTAGTAGTTGTCCCGGGAGACACTCGGCTTCATACCCGCAGCTGTGGCCGCCCAGCAGTCCAGACCTCGATCCGGAGTACCAGGTGCATTTACTGGAGGGGCGCGTTTCTCGTTCACGCGTATTCATGACATCGATAACCGTAGGGCGTAGGTCGCGTCTGATTGAAGAGTGGCAGATGTTTGACCAAGTGATCATCGACCGGACCATCAAACAGTAGCGTCAACGTCTACGGTCGTGTGTCCGTGAACAAGGAGGACATTTTGAACACCGGATAGGGCCTATAGCTGAATTTCACTTCCTTTCAGGTTTTCCATGTTGGAAAGTTCAATTTTTTGGTGCTGCATTTTAAACGCTCATAACCTTGACAAACTCACGAATATTTCTAATCGGCTTTAGGATCTCGTGTAAATGTGGTCACTGTTGCTCTGTTTAAAATTTCAGGCAAATCCGAAGAGTTTTGACCGAGTTATTACACTTTTTGTGGGGATACTTTTTATCCGGACAGAGTGTAGATTGTCATGTGATGCTCAGATGCTGTCGTATCTAGCAGGTCACAAGATAGCTTGAATGACATATTAGACATTCGCTATACAGAAAAACCTTCGAGAAAACAGACAAAACGTCAATTGACACTGCTTGATCTAATAATAGTTTAGGGTAAAAATGAATATAAAATGGGTGTTGGACGGTGGACCTGCTGGAAAGTTTGGAATTTGTCTATAAGTTAAGTTTTTCAATTCTTTACAGGCTACCATGCCGGAAAATCCAATATCACAACTGTTTTAAATGTATCATGAGTTGGAAGTGGGTGTGTGCAAGTTGCCTAAGATGAAACATGTGTGGTCCATGTTAGGCGACTATGCATGAAATACGTCCATTCATCATTGATGCTCATTATTACTGTCCATTTATCATTGATGCTCATTATTACTGCTAAGCTAACATTCATACTTTATTAAAGACAGTGATATGGACAGTGTTGAACGGTGAGAAAAATTAGAAAATTGTTTTTTTATATTTTTAAATTCTTATTTTTTTAAATTAATAAAAAATGACAATTAAGAATTTTTTTTCTTTTTATTATTTATTGAAAAATCGCATGATATGTACTGTTTAACGTGCGCTCATTTTTTTCAGAAATAGGTAATGAATTAAGACTGTTTGTCCGCCTTTAGCAATACATTTATTCCATGGTCCATCTCTGGCGCCCATGCTCCTAAGATGGACCGCCTATGCGATTTTTAATTTTTGATAGTTTTTCATTCAAATTATTAAAACGAAAATTTTATTGTATCTTCTAGTGTATCTATACCTAATCTATGTAACGACCGTGTTGCTTAATTATTTTCTCATAATTTGTGTCGAAAACGGACGGTCATCCTTACGTGGTCCGTCTTTGTCAACCTTCCCCCAGACCTCTGACTTTCTTGTAATGTTTGTGTCGGTTATTCTATAATAATTTGCTTGTGAATAAAATCTACAATAAAATAATGATCTGTGGAGAGTTGACCAAGTAGAGTATAAGCTTACGTACCGTATGATAGAATATCGTGTCGTTTCTGCTTCTAAATCATGAATCATGATTGCCAAAAGTCTTAATTAATAGACGATTATAGACCTACACATAGACTAAAACCCATACATAACAAACGATGACAAAGAGCTAATTAAGCCTACTACACAAGTCGCATAAGCCTATAACAAACGTTTATTTATCAGGAATCGCGTATCAGAACATCATTTGTTTTGTGAACATCGTTTCATTAACATACTGTATTAGACTGGTCCACAAACCATAGCCAAAAAATTAAGTTGCTGGAATTCTTTCTCCACAAGGCTTATTTTTGTCCCCTTGGAGTAGATAGTCTCCCTGTAAAATTTCAGCCTGATTGTGCAACATTTAGAGGTCAACCCATTCTGAACATTTACTTGAGTGCTGATAATGTCTTTACGTCACGTTAACCGTCGTTATCAGACTAATATGGTTTCGTCCGACCCAGAGCACTGGCTATGGGAAACCAGTCTCTCGATTGTCTACTGCAAGATACCACGAGGCCTGGATGCACAGCAACTGCTTCAGTTGCATCATACCACTAAAGGGAGACCACCTTCCGTAAAGCTACAAAATGGCCTATGAAGCAGTTGTTTGCATTTGGGTGCTTGCCAGAATACCAACACAGCTGGTGTGTAAGCAAACTGTCAAAGCTTTACCAGAACTACCTATACCTCTGAAGATTCACGGACCACTATAAAGAGAAAGTGACAGGATGAAGACGACAATGTTCAAGAGTGATCTTCAAAAATTGTTCGATTTTGCCTCAAAGGATGTGATGGCAGAAATCCAGCCATACTAAGATCGGGATATCCTTCGAATAGGTCCTACAAAGAGCAGACGCATTTTCCAGCAGCATGAGTGGAGTAAACTTAAAGACAGCAGCAAAAGAAAGCAGAAAGAGGCAACTGCAGAAAAAAGAGAGAATGGTGAAAACTAAACAGAAAAACGCAAGACAAATGGCAGTTTGGAAGCAGCAGGTGAACTTTCTGCGTTGGCATCTATACATTTAGAAGTATTTGATTACATTGATGAGCATCAGACAACAAAGTCCTAGTAGGCTACGTATGCAATACATCTACACTCTACAATGGCTGCATAAAAAGCTGCTACTAACTGCCCCATTATTAAAAAAGACCCAAGAACATCATCCAGTATTGTCGTCTTTAGTTTAGTTGTTGGTGCTTTGCATCGTGTTGGCCTTCCAGACCGTGATCCTTGGACTGTAGATGGAGATGTCGCACTGGCGATTGGTTATGACATTAATTTCAGAAATACCACTTTCTAGAAGTTCGGAATAAAAGAAGGACAAGAAGCAGCTAGGTGCAATGGAAGAACAAGAGTGCACACTGGCAGGCCTGCTATTACCTCACTGAGAAGGCTAAATGTTGTCCAGTATCGACGGATCAAAGGAAAATATGGACCGCAAAGCTACTATAATATTGCCACTGGAAATTGTCAGGAAAGCTCTTGGCAATCCTAAATATGGTGAACGGCATTCAAGAAGGTGACTCTCAGGTCAATATCAGTGTTTAAGTACGGT
>OX457038.1:40176447-40251447 GCA_949752735.1 Lumbricus terrestris | reverse complement strand
GCAGCGAAGCGTCATCATACAGACGACCTCTCGACTCTTCACTGATTCACGAATGCCACGGTTGTAGATGACGCCCGGCTGCTGGTCAGATTGCTGCAAGTACCACACCGAGCGAAGTAAGGTGAAAGGACAAGTTGAAGTAAGGTTAGGTAGGACAAGGAAAGAGTCAGGCATGCTGCTGGTCAGATTGCTGCAAGTACCACACCGAGCGAAGTAAGGTGAAAGGACAAGTTGAAGTAAGGTTAGGTATAGGACAAGGAAAGAGTCAGGCATGCTGCTGGTTCGACTGCTGCAAGTACCACACCGAGCGAAGTAAGGTGAAAGGACAAGTAGAAGTAAGGTTAGGTAGGACAAGAAAAGAGTCAGGCATGTATGGTCAGTGTTAATCGTAATGGCAATCTCCAAATTTCTAAAGCGCCACTCGAAAGCCAAGCGCAGGGCACCAGCTTATTCAAGAGCGCTGAAGGTCTCATATAATGGTATGTGTACTGTAGGTTCTAAATTTAAAAGATTGCAGGAAATTGAAGGTATAGGCCTACGTCGTTAAGCAAACAGGTTCACAGTTGTTCCGAATAATGAAAGTATTTTATTGTTCCGATCCAAAAATTGTGCAGTTAACGTATCGTATGACAAAATCGGCTGTTGATACCCGGGTACGTGTGTGCTTGTGTGTGTGTTTGTGTTTGTTTGTTTGTTTGTGTTTGTGTGTGTGTGTGCATAACTCAGATCAAGAGATCAAGACCTTATAGCCTATAAAATATACCAGCTCCATCAGCTGCGCGTGCTTACAACTAGGAGTTCATTAAGGGGCGCAATAACAAATTTTCGAAATGAATGAATGAATATTATTTCAATTTCTTGCGCTGCCTTGCGATGTGTCCAGGCTGCTTTTAGAGTGCTGTAACGCAAAATAGTGTATTGCAATATCAAACAACAAAAGGTAGGTCTAATAATTATGTCTGGAGGTTTTGTTTTGTGGAATTGGTTTAGTATTCAAACTGTTGGCAGTTGGCAATACCTCGCTGATGAGTTCATCGAGAAAGGCTCCATCTCTGGTGACGAGCATGAAACGCTTTGGTCGGTAGAAGATGGCTTCGCAGTAGCTGCCTGGTCCCGGACGTCGGTCCATCTTGTAGCCATAGTAACCCAAACTAAAACAATGATCATGCATCACATAGTACTCTTCAAATTCTTCAATTAAATCAAATCGCTGATATTTATTGAAATCGATGCACAGCGATGAACGCATTCAAAATGCACAGATTGTAGGCCTAATTCTAGTGCTATAAGAATTTTTATGTAGTCTATCAAGTATAGTCGTATACATGTAGTTATCAACAGCATATGATAAATGTAGAATGATTCACGAGGAGAAGAAGTTCAAAGACTAAGTCATCCCGATGACAGAAAGAAGAAAGAAGCATATTGGTGAATAGATAAGTGTAGGCCTATACAAAGTCTATGCACCTACAATGTTCTACTCGCACAGGCCACGTAGGTCCTAAGTGCTTTCAACCACTGATTTACTTCTCTCGCTGAAGCTATTTTCCCTTTAAGGTTGGGAAACGTTTAGTCTACCGATTGCCTTACGATGCAAATGCGGGTTCTCGAAGCTCGTCTGAGATGACTGCTGCTGTGCAAAGACGAATTGAGTGAGGAGCAGTGTTTAATCTAGACGTCTCTGGGGGGAAAAGTTCCCCCCCCAGGATTGACATTTCCCCCCCAGAAAAATTTGACGAAATGATATGGTTTTTAGTTACTGTTTTCGTCACTGTTTTACATGAAGTGTTATAATATACCGTGATATTATTTATTATTATATAATTATAATGACATTATTTACTACTATAATACATGTATATGATACTATTATGTTCAGATGACACCTTAAAATGCAGCCATTGCAATGTGGAAATTCAAAAAGTTTCTAATGTGTCACTGAAAAAGTACAGCTATTTTGTTAAGATGGCACCTTAAAATGCTGCCATTGCAATGTGGAAATTCAAAAAATTTCTAATGGGTCACTGAAAAAGTACAGCAATTTTGTTAACATGACTCCTTAAAATGCTGCCATTGCAATGTGGAAATTCAAAAAGTTTCTAATGGGTCACTGAAGAAGTGCAGCTATTTTGTTAAGACGACACCTTAAAATGCAGCCATTGCAATGTGGAAATTCAAAAATTTTCTAATGGGTCACTGAAAAAGTACAGCTATTTTGTTAAGATGACTCCTTAAAATGCTGCCATTGCAATGTGGAAATTCAAAAAGTTTCTAATGGGTCACTGAAACAGTACAGCTATTTTGTTAAGACGACACCTTAAAATGCTGCCATTGCAATGTGGAAATCCAAAAATTTTCTAATGGGTCACTGAAACAGTACAGCTATTTTGTTAAGACGTCACCTTAAAATGCAGCCATTACAATGTGGAAATTCAAAAATTGAAAAAGTACAAGTACAACTATTTTGTTAAGATGACCACTTAAAATGCGGCCATTGCAATGTGGAAATCCAAAAAGTTTCTAATGGGTCACTGAAACAGTACAGCTATTTTGTTAAGATGACCCCTTAAAATGCTGCCATTGCAATGTGGAAATCCAAAAATTTTCTAATGAGTCACTGAAGAAGTACAGCTATTTTGTTAAGACGTCACCTTAAAATGCAGCCATTACAATGTGGAAATTCAAAAAGTTTCTAATGGGGAGGGGTGCATCCCCTCCCCACACCCCTCCCAGTCTCGGTGCTACGCGCATCACGAGCGTCCTTTGGACGCTCATGTATCTCCCCCCCCCCCAGAAACCTCAATTCCCCCCAGAGGAGGGGGACTAGATTAAACACTGAGTGAGGAGTCTATCAGACATAATCTCGAATTGAGTGAGGAGTCTATCAGACATAATCTCGAATTGAGTGAGGAGTCTATCAGACATAATCTCGAATTGAGTGAGGAGTCTATCAGACATAAACTGTTCAGCACCATCACCAGATCACCAGATGCTCTTCGTCAGTGAATAGTAACGGCACAGAAACAACGAATAATAATTGTCGATCAATGATCGTTTCTAAGGCACAAATAAATCCCAGTTCTGTGCCACACTATAGTCTACTATTTGTAGGGGAAATGGTGAATTATTTTCAGATCAACGGGACTGCACAATAATATTGGTCGCCTTATTCCGAAGCAAAGCAAATGAAGCCAAACGTCAACGTTCCGTTGTACCCTATTGACGGACGTACGGTACAAGCAGCAAACGCAGATATATAGGCGTACAGACATTATGAGCACAAACAAGCAATTAAATGGAAAGAAAGACAGACAGATAGACAGGAAGATAAATAGACATACGGATAAACGGATAAACGGACAGACAGACAGACGTACAGACTCACAGGAAAATAAAAACCGATACATGTGCATTTGGTCAACTTACTTATTCAACGTTCTTTCCAGTTTCGACCAATACCATTCGGCGATCGACTGGAAACATAGGATATCCGATTTGAGATAGTCCAGCTCCAGGAGGACTCTGTCGCAGTAATTACTAGGAATGAGCGCCGTGTTTCTCCCGGATGGATCGTCATCCGCTTCTATTCCAATCCCAATCCGTGCTGCTCCTAAATATCCCTCTGCTTTCGTCTCCTCCTCCTCCGTTTCCAGTTCGGCCATGAGACTGTAGGAGACGACGCTGAACTGGAGTTGGGCATTGGGAATGTGGAGACGCTGGAATTGAGAATCCAAGCGAAAGCGACGATCAGTGATGATGTCCAGCTTTTCGAAGGCGGGTTCGGTGGACAGGAGCAGCGCGTTTCTCTTAAGTGCGTCGAGAATTGACGGAGCAGCATGTTGGGCCGACTCATTAGCGTCTTGTCCATTGTTTGATTGTCCGTTGTTTGCTTCCATTGGCTGCGGCGGAAGTTCTTCCGCCTGCTGGGGTGGAACTACTTGTTCCGCCTGCTGGGGTGGAACTACTTGTTCCGGAACATACATCGTCGGCTTTTGGACTGTTACTGCTGGTGGTTGGCGTTGCAAGTTGCTGGGAGCAGCAGCATGCACCTCTGCAGGCACTCCATTCGATACGTTAGATGGGCCATGCTCCTGTCCTCTTTCTTTCCCTGAGCCATGCTCCTGTCCGCTTTCTTTCCCTGAGCCATGCTCCTGTCCGCTTTCTTTCCCTGAGCCATGCTCCTGTCCGCTTTCTTTCCCTGGGCCATTCTTCTGTCCTCTTGCTTTCCCTGAGATATACTCCTGCCCTCTTCCTTTCACAATGCCTCCTAGTCCTCTAGCAAATACTTCCCTAAGTCCCGTTATTTCTGGTCTGCAGATCTCTTCGTCGGTTGGGCGATATGCGTCTGGATCGGATGCTTCTTTGTCCTCCTTCACAGCAGATGGACCTGTGCTACTTATCATCATCTGACTCATACTTAAGCCCACTCTGTCCCGCATGTCCACATTTTCCACAACTCCCGCTGCATCCACTTTGCTAGGCGCGTCAGTGCTGTCCGTTTTATCCACGCTCTTAGCTGGAGCAGCACTAACCGCTGCAGCGAATTTTCCGGCCGCGGTCTTGGCTTCATTGGTCGCGGTGTTAGCTTCCTTGGTCGTGGTGTTAGCTTTCTTGGTCGCGGTGTTAGCTTCCTTGGTCGCGGTGTTGGCTTCATTGGTCAACGCAGTTCCTCTGCTTGCTGCAGGCTTTTTCACCGCCTGCGATTTGCCATTCTCGCGACCTGCCCCGCCCCGCATAAGGTCTGAAGCATTTGATTCTGTTTGGTTTACTCCAGACTTCCCGACTATCAGGTTCCATGAATAGCTTCTTTGGTCCTTGGGCTTTGCACTCGCTATCCGAATCTCTTCCTCCAGAGTCCTCTGATCTTCATCGGTCCATTCAGGTGTGTAGAGAAACTGGTATTCGCTGGAACTTGCCTCGACCTCACTCTCGTCAATCATTTCATCCATTTGGATTTCTGGAGCAGTTGGTCCTGTCTGGCCACATGGAACTTCAGTCTCATTCTGGTTATCGTGAGTCATACCTCCAATCTGACCCCAGTCAACATTTGTCAGTGTCTGGTTCTCTGGAACCGTCTCCCTCTGCTCCTCCTCTGCAACGCTTTGTCTGTTCTGGTCTTCCAGGATCTTTGACATCTGGCTGACTGTGATCATCTGGTTCCCTGTCGACACATCCTCTACATGATTCTCGGTCGCAATGTCCATCATCTGTTCCACACTTTGCGCCTCATTTGCGGTGTTCCCTTGATCCATTTCTTCTACAGTCGGTTAAAATAACATATCACATCATATAACACACAACGTCGCACATAACATAGCAAATAACATAACACATGACACATAACATAGCACATTGTGGGGCGCGGTGGAGTAGTGGATATGTTCGTAGTCTTGCAGCCGAAGGGCTGCACGTTCGAAATCACCTCAAGTCGCCGCGTAGGAACCTTGCATGGGCAAGTCCTTCACTCGCAATTGTTCAGCGCTTCGGCGTGAAACTCCGATGCAGTGTCCGCTCTGTAGTCAGGAGCGCCTCTGAGTAGGGAGCTTGAAGGGTGCTATAACAAGATCACATACAAACAAAACATAACACAGAACAGATGTTAAATCTGCCTTAATCGATGCTTTATTTAGTAAGCCTGACCAGCGCAACATCGGCCCACGAAACTTCAGACCCGCCTCCAATCTCCTTATGGTTTTAAAGCGCCTTGAGTAGGGTGACCATTTTCTGACCATCAAAAACCGGGACTCTTTGGGAAAAAGCAATTAACTACATAGGCCTACGATCGAAGACTTAGCCCTATAGGCTCAGTTACACTTAAGGCTGAGCATAGACTTCCGCTTAGAAATCTGCAACCTGCTAAATTAGTCGTCTGTGCACTTAATGCAGTAGCCTAATCTTTTATAATTGAGAACAACTCGGAACACTCTCTCAATCGGTGCACAGTGGGTAATCTAGTCAGGATTCAGAAGGAAGATTTAAGGTTTTCTGGGGCGTACAGATGCGCCCGTCCGGCGAACGATCGCCGAGGCGTGCAGCTGCGAGCAGGGAAGGGGTTTCTGGGAGGGAATGTGTTTCTTATCCCCCGATTTTCAAATTGTTCTACATTACAATGAGAGCATTCTAAGTTGTCGAAATAAATTGCTGTAGGCTATGTGCTGTCATGAAGATCGAACTCCCATTGCGAGTTTGCGACCCTGGCGCGACCTGCCGAAGAAGATAGGTCCCTCGGGGACCTACAATTTCAAAGGCGGCGTCAGTGCCGTCACCTATAGGCTACAGAGGTTTTTCGTTACCCTTGATAATTCTGCAAATTTATTAACTAAACCCACTAGTCTACTAAAGATGCAATATAATGTTCCGTATAAATTGACGATTTCTCTTTCGCAATGACTTTTTTAGGATTAGGCCTACAATCTACACTTTAATTGTTCTGTGATTTACTTAAAACTGATGTTTTCAAGATCCAAGTTCCCTTCTTGTAAAAAACCGGGACAATTTGGCCCTTTTGCCTAAGTCTTCGGGACACCGGGACGCATCACGAAAAACCGGGACATGTCCCGGAAAACCGGGACGTATGGTCACCCTAGCCTTGAGTCTTTCCTTACATGGATAAAAATCACGTACGTATTCCGCTTTTATTTGTTTTGCCATGGAAAAACCTTCGTCATGGCGCAACGCCTGTGAATAAGATGGTTCCCTGCGCTTAAAAGCTGGAAGGGCACGTTCCTCACGTGTCTTTAATTAATTGCTTAGGTCTACCTGTTTATTTTAAAGTCGCCCCCATAGGGAGTGGAAGTCTGGGTCAACCTTGAGAGGGTATACCGGTTATCGATTTCGCACCCCCCCATCGGATCTTAGCGCCAGAGTGTCGCCATTTATACACTGACGTAATTATATGCAAATCTAAAAATTCTCTCAGCGCAAAAACCTTCCCCCATCAGTTCGCCCTATCATCCATCCTCTCTGGCAGTCTTCCGTCAACTTTCTCTCGTCTCAAACCTGCCTTTACTCTCGGGATTGCACGCACTGGGAGCGCCATTGAAAGGCCCTTGCTGCGAAATGCGCTTTATAGATGGTCAGATACAATACAATACAAAAAAGTCATCTTATAACCGATGCCATAAAAAATCAAGTCAGGTTGTTTTGTCCGATCTTGTGCCAAACATGCACATACTAATCAATCAATCAAGCAATCAATCAGTCAATCAATCAATCAGCCAATCACTTATTAATTCGTTCGCTTAACCAACAATCCATCCACCCAGTGGGGTAACCAAGGGGGTTTCGGGGGTTAAAACCCCCATTAGCTTAGAAAACAGTTTTTAAAGGTTATTTATCCACTTAAATAAGAAAAAAACAAAACAATTGCTTATAGAAACAATTGTTTTTCTTACTTTATTCCCTTTGTCACTTTATTTCCCTTTTTATTTACTGTAATACTGTTGGGTTGGTGTCAGGAAGGGCATTCGGCCAGGCCATAAAACCCCCAAAACTCCCCCATCATAAATTCCTGGCTACGCCACAGCATCCACCAATTCACCCATCCAATCAGTTAAGCAGTCGATCAATCGTATCAACCTTAATATTATAATCTATCAATGAATTGTGCCGTGGCTTTTGCGGATTTCAATGGTCTTGGTCTTCGATGATGATGATGGTGATCAATGAATTTCATCCAAACTGCTTTACAATTCACCCACCTGCATTTTGCACCGGAGGCTCTACAGCTGGAGCATCAGCCACTCGCGGTCGTCTAAAAAGATAATATTGCAATCGCACCATTACAGGACTAAAATGCCCTACTATAAATAACTGAGTAGCACTAGTTTGTTACACTGATCGATATAGATAACATGCTCATTGCTCAAGGGCGTCACAGAAATTTTCTAGGGGTGCAAAATTTGGGGTCTTGGATAGGCCTACCATGTTATCCGCCAAGATAGTTGATGACCTTTTTTAAAAGTTGTACAATGTTCTAAAGTCCCTGCACGGTCAGCACGGACCTTGTGTACGGACCTCGTGGAGCGTGGGAAGGCCTACGAAACCGCTCACGGGGGGGCACATCAACTTTCCGAACCAGAATAGCTGGTTAAAAAATGAAGAAATTTCTAAATGGGGCCATGGCCGGATTGCCCCCTGGATCCGCCCCTGAACATGCTTTTCTAACACCTACAGGATCGGTGAGTATTATATATAATAAGATATTATTTGTGTATCTTATGTATGTATGCATGTATGTATGTATGTATGTATGTATGTATGTATGTATGTATGTATGTATGCATGTATGTATGTATGTATGTATGTATGTATGTATGTATGTATGTACATGTATGTATGTATGTATGTATGTATGTATGTATGTATGTATGTATGTATGTATGTATGTATGTATGTATGTATGTATGTATGTATGTATGTATGTATGTATGTATGTATGTATGTATGTATGTATGTATGGATGTGTGTATGTTTGCAAGCAAGTGTGTGCGTGTAAAAAATATAAAAAGGCCTATAATCATAATAACATGAGAAAATTGAGATTTCAGGCATTAGATTAGAAGACTCTACTCACAGTCGCGGCATTGTAAATTTAAATGTCCTAATGAGCTAGTAGGAATAAACATACCTGTTAGTGTCATTGTTCAAAACAAAGCAGATGAAAATTAATTGGCAAAAAAATTACACGCGGAAGCGGTTTTTTCGACTTTTTTTAATTTGGGGGATACAATTAATACGGGGATACTCTATTTCGTGACACAGGGACGTTCGAGGACGCGGAAATTAGTGACTGAAATGTTCGGTCTTTAACTGCTGACAAGTGACAACTGCCAACGTTGCAGATTTCTGCTGTGGTATGGAAATACATTGCACTGTGGCACTGAAACCTTGAGATCATAATCCCTTTAGATCACAAGCATGCCTACATCTAGAATAAAGATAGACATTTCGTCATATTGTGCGTTTGTATGTATGTATGTGCACTTGTTATAGCGCCCCTTCAAGCTCTCTCTCTCTCTCTACTCAGAGGCGCTCCCGAATGCAGAGCGGACACTGCATCGGAGTTTCACGCCGAAGCGCTGAGCAATTGTGAGTGAAGGACTTGCCCAAGGTCCTTACGCGGCGAGGTAGATTCGAACCTCGAACCTTCCGGCTTCAAGGCAACGACGCCACCTCTACACCACCGCGCCCCACAGGCCTATATCTGCATAAATGCTTCTATTTGCAAGCAGTAGAAATGCATACCTTGTACGAGACGGTAGAGGAACATCTTGAGTCCGCGGTGGAGCGAGGGTGGGGTCGGCTCGTACTTTTAGTCGAGTAAGGGGTGGCTCATAACCTGGCTCAACCGCCCATCGCTTAGAAACCGCCCTCTTCACCATGATGCCTCCTTAGAAACTTGCCACTACTGCTGCAGCTGCTAGAAGTAGCACCAGAGTTCGTTCGACTAAGGAGCGCCTTATCTTTGTTAGGACACAAAAGGATAGTTTATAATCAACGAATATCTGAAGGAATAAGTGAAAACAACGTAAATCCAGCAGCGGCTAGAAATAACATGTCCTCAAAAAACGTGAGTTCAAGGATGCGTAACTACCTGTGACGTCAACCCAATTATGACGTAGCAATAAAACGAGACATAATTTTATGCCTGTATATTATTACGACCCATTCATAATAGCATCGCAGAAAAAGTGCCGTGAGCAAGTAAATCGCCTAAATTTTAGAGTCGCTATTTCAACCTCTTTTCAGTCAATATAGTGAAATGAAATTCGCAAAATCCAAATTCCTGTGTCCGTTTCACCTCTGGCTTCAGGTGAAATGCGAACGGGTAAAGCAGAGATAAAGGGAAGAAGATGTTCATGCACGGCTCCACATGAGATCATCAGTATACGTGACGATTTAATTGGCACCGCCGTTTTGGCGCGACCGTTTACCATCAATCCAGCTTCCATTTATAGACGAATTTTCCCCATTGACATTAGACATTAGACATTTTTTATTGATCCCATGTCAATCATTTAACAAACATGTAACTAAGTAAACATAATCAGAATTAAGCAAAATTCACATAAAGAGTAGGCAGAATAACAACGTGGGAACAATAGGCACACCAAAAGGGACCCATGGCGCTAGGCTATAGGTAGGGGGCCTAAATACCATTGAGAAGTACAATAAGACAATGAACAGTGAGTAGGGAACATTAGAATGCATCACATTTACTTAACTATGAAACAAGAAACAAAAAGACAATTTATAGGAACAGAAGCAATCACAACAGGAAAAGCACAGGAAAGAAGAAAAAACTCTTCAAAAGAAAGAGAGAAAATAAACTATCAATAGCATGAGTAAATTCTCATACTATTTCAAGAAAAACAGCACATTGTGTGCACACGTAAGATATGTTCTTAGAGATAGTCTAAATGAGAAACTACGTAATATTTTTCTTTCTATTTAGGCAGAACAGAATTCCATCCATCCAGCTTCTATTGAAGCAAAGACAGTTTCTTCCAGCTTCCATTTACAAGAACAGCTATATCCATAAATCCAGCTTCCACTTAGGCCTACGCCAAGAGTCACTTTCATCAATCCAAATTCCATTTAGCAAACATTTATTTTCGTCAATAAACGTCCGATGACAAAACGTCCGGCGTCAAAACGCCCTGCTTCGCCAGAAGCGCCCCCGCCCCGGAATCGAAACTTCGAAAGTTATAACTTGAACCCGCACCAGGTACCCAGAAAAATATTTGCAAAGCTAAATCTGCATTTCAAGCATAAAAAACAGTCAAATTCCAATTAATTATATATATGCTTATAAAATCTTCTATAAAATTATTATCAGTCACGGATGTCATAAAGGCCTAAGGGAAAGCTCATACACACTAAAATGACATACACTATAATTATGAGCTGCTCTTGCCAAGCTGTGTAGACTATTCTTTAGGCAAGACTGCGCGAGCGAGAACATCTTTTGCGAGTCAGAAATGGCCCGTGGACACCGGCATCACGATATAAAGTCTCAATAATCCCAATCCTATTGAAATACCCGGAGGAAAATTCAGGGAAATTGACGGGGGAGTCCGGTGGAAAATGTTCAGGGAATTTGTCAGGATCCCAGGGTAAATGGTTAAGAATGTAACTCAATTACAGTTGGATTGTTAAGACGTTATACAAGTGAAATTGCTGAGAGAGTTTATCAACCTGACACATTAAACGAGAAAATATGCCATGTCAAAGTTGAATGTATAGAGACACACAGCCTATTTGAGTGTTACATTAAATGAACGGCGTTCGCGAAATGGACTTTAAATTATATGACGATAAGAAACCAGCGAACCACAGAAATTCACATGCACCTGCGCATGCGTTGGTCGAGAAACTAGACCTAGGCAATTAATATTCATAGGCCTTAAGGCCAGGACATGAAAACAGGCCGCAGCTGCGTGAGTGGGTATAGACCTATAGTTGGTAGGGGCGGGGGGAATTGGGTCATGTTGTCAGGTGTGGTAATTAACTGTGTGACTAATATCTGCTGTTATTTTTACGGTTTTGCTAATTGAAAACAGATGAGATCTCTTCTGGATTTCCGTGAAACCTTCGTTAAAAGCTTCTTCACGAAGTTACAGATTGTGTGACTCGCACGCAGTCTGCGTAGTTTCTCATTATTTTAGACTATCTCCTTGTATACAAGCTACAAGCATTTCGCAGTAGCAACAGCAATAGCCTATTAATAACGATAACATAACTAGTAAAAACAGCTAGTATGATATCCTCAAGCTGACACTAAGCTGGAAGTCTTCGTTTTTTCTATGCCGGTATAATATTTGTTGGGTTTGAGCAGCTGACATGCTATGCCAAATAGGAACGACGCTTGGGTAGTCACCAATATCATTCCACTCTGTAGAGGAATCTTGGATCGTCTAGACTCCAGAAAGTGCTACTGACATAGGCCAAAAGTCGGCTTGGGATTCACCTAACATGTATAATGAGCTAACGAAAGGGAGGCAAATGAATATTATTTGACTCATGACAACATGCAGGGCGCCGTTTGTCCTAATGCTCAGTTTATAGTCGCCCCTATAGTGAGTTGAAGGCCGAGTCAACAAAATGCATATATGCCATGGAGCTCTAGCGAGTTTCGAACCCACGTCCCTCTGATATTTGTACCAGCTTATTCCCATTCAACAGTCTTCTCGTTTTATGCATACATTCATACACACATGCACACATACTCGAATGATTATTACTGTATAAGCATACTACTCAAACATCTTGAGCTTGTTGGCTGTAAGCGCTTTAGCGGTGAGTAAGCGAAGGTTATAAAACAGACTGATCACTCTTATATATATATATATATATATATATATATATATATATATATATATATATATATATATATATATATATCGTCTGAGTTGCGAGTAAATAGGCGATTGCATTGTTACTTATATATGTATATATGTATATATATATATAGATCTTTATATATGTATATATATAAGGATTGCGCGTGCTATCCGCGGTTGTTAATCGATTCTCTTAAATATCGACAGCTTGTGTATAACAGGCCGAACGTGTTTGCATCATATCAATGTACACAGCTAGAGTTGTTGTGCACCGCACATCGCACGATATGTACGCAGCATGTACATGGCAGCGCTATTAAACATAAGAAGTGGCTCCTCTTCATATGTTATGTCTTCTCTGCTCATTTCTCATTCACATAATGCTGCGCTTGAACCTTGAATGTTTCACGACCGAAGATTAAGACTCAAGATTTCTTACGAACCTCCTCAAGCCAGTTCAGTCAGCTGAATGTTACGAATCTAATAACATTACGATGATGTAACGTTACATATATAGCACGTTCTGCATCACATCAACTCAACAATTCAGTTCGGTGTCACTGTGGCTTGGCACAGCGGAATATGAAGATCGTTTGAGATTGCTTGTGGTTAGGTCTACTGGTCGGTTGAGCTCTTCCATGGGCTCTGGTTCTTAACGAATGCTGTACTGCTTTGGATTACGTTCATGAGGTCGTTTGCACTTTAATGGTAGGCTAAGAAATACTGCGATACAACGAAAGAGACTCGGATTTCTTGTGCTTCGAAACTATCAATGACATGATGTACCGATCTGAACAGAGCGAAACTCGTATCAGCGAAGTAAGCTTATAGCAAGAGGTCAAGGACTGGGAAAATGCATCAACAGCCGGGGTAAGTGGTTAGTTGATCACGAATGGGGTGAATGGACCTAGTATGCTAACTAGTATGCAAAATCTGGCTTCTGGGAGGAAGCAATAATGGCATTTGGTTTTTAGAGTTCCTCAAGAGTCGCCGCAGTGAGATGCATTGCCTTTGATGAAGGAGAACTCTTAAAGCTATAATCCTACATGTATGTCAGTCAAAGTTAAATGGATATAAAGTCGATGTTATGGATTTGTGCATGATCGTCTATGTCAACTTTGAAAAATAAATCTAATGCTGCATCAGGATGACGTCAATTATAATTGGTATCTCAACTGTATAATATATAGTCTCTTTCTGGCAACGACGTTTATTACTCAAACTCGGCAGATTAGTGGCTGACCTTATCATCTCTACTTCATCGATCTTTCCACCGGCTCTTTGCTTCGTACCATGGACTATGCACGTAGGTGTACTCATTTAGTTGCTAGATTAATTTCGCTAGATGGCGAAAAATCTGTAGAAAAGAATAGAATTGTCTTTCTGGTCTGCAAAGATTTAATTAGGCCAGTATCTAGGAGAGAGGATGACTTGACTGTGTCTTAAACGTTAACTGATCTTATCGAGTACCGGTAGCCTAACACTGGCCTTAGTGTCCCAATTTGATCTATTCGAAAACTGGCACCTTGAGAACAATGCTTGGAAATTATAACACGATAGGAGCAATATTGTCAAAGTTTTTAATTATCTTTGTGTTTTGCAAAGCGCCTCTTGCAGAGCTTAACATATCAGAGGCCCTCCCAGTGCTATTTACGCAAAGAAAATAAAGCGGCATTGAGGCAACGAAATGGAGGCACGCATATCACAAGTTAATAAGAAAGGCCAAGGCAATGACGGGAGCTGGTTCCATGGTGCAGGGTCAATGAAGGCAAAGGTTCAGATTTCGTCCATTGCATTCCTTGCACACGTGACTTAGATATCGTACCGGTCAAGTGAGCGTAACGAATGGAGTTAATTGAGTCAGGTCTGCAGACGGATGAGGTCAGAAAATGCTTAGACGCTGAGCCAAAGTACAATCTTGAGATTACAGTAGGATCCTTGAGTTGCATGTACATTTGGGCAATAAGTGTAGCTGATCAAACAATAAAATCGGAGATGTTGAATGGGCAAAGAAGTCGGATTGCAGATTAATGATCTGACGCAGCATTTGGATGAAACTGAAGAGAGTAGAGAAGGACTTTGGGAGGTCAACCAGGAGAAAGAGAGAGGCAGATAGACAGATAGACAGAAAGACAGAGAGGCAGATAGACGAAGGGACAGAAAGACGAAGGGACAGAAAGAGAGAGCTACGATTTTTGATTCGGGAGCAAATGAGGGCATGAACCACTGAAGTAAAGACAGAGGTGAAGACGGGGCGAAGTCGGATTGCTGGAAGCCGCCTTAAGTGGAAGTAGGAAGATCGAGTAAGATTAGCGATGAGTTCAGAAAAGGTGTGCTACAGTGACAGACAGTCTAGGACAGCGTCAAGGTGTTGAGCACTGGAATGGAAAGTGAAGATCGGATATCTCTCAGCAAGAACGGTGTATAGTTAAGCTTAAGAAGATGTTGGTGAGGTCACGTGATTGTCAATCCAGATGAGCTGCCTCTTAATTTGGTTCAGTCAGAGCCGGGTGGAAATCATCCAGAGATGCAGTAGTAGTAGTTGTAGTTCAACGTCACTGTGTGGTAGGCTAACAAAGACGCCCTCCTCCTTCGTCCAGGCTTGGGACTGGCACTGGCAGAGTGCAACAAGTGGCGGAGTTATCCAGAGATGCAGGTCTCGAGTCTCGAGAGAGAACATGAATGCGACCAAAACAAGCTGAGCAGAGGAGGCCATGAACTAACAACTGCTCGTCATTTGCAATTATGGAGAGACGAAATAAGTGGCTATAGGACACACACCGAGAGCATACTCGATCGCTACTAAGATTGGTCATCGAAGGAGAAATGAACGAAAATGACCGGGCCAGGTGTGATACTGGACTGGTTGATGACAAGTCAATATTGGGAACTCGAGGAAGAAGCCTACCATCGAGAGGAATGGCGATATCAGACAAATAAACCTACCCAGGAGCAGAGAACCAGAATCAGAAGATATAGACAGGGGCTATTGTTATTCCATGCTAGATCGTGCGTCCTCAGAATGTGCTATAAATCATAAATCTACATCATAAATTATTGGCTATACATGTATATATGCATGAACAGACACGCAGCTGAATAATCTGAACAATAGACAACTTATAGATGAAGACACACACAACAATCACTTTTCGACTGACACAAAGGGAGACAGTTAACTTGACAAAGTACGATTCAGGACAATAGATTACTGCAGTAGGTCATTTATTCGTTATCATCACCGTCAAATTTAACTCAAGGAACTGCTGATGATGATGATGATCATGACGACGACGACGACAACGACAATGATTGTGATGACGGATCAGAGTCTGGGCTGAATGTCTTAACTGAACTTTCTTTGTAACAACTGGTCAAGAAGTCAAGAGGTCGTCAAGAGGTCGTGCTTTCTCGGCACAAGCACGGGCTCATCCTGAGGTTGATAACGTCTGCAATTCGGTCTAGTTATGTACATTGATGTATTTCAAACAGTTATTATTATAGACTATAGTCAGCTTTGTTCTAAGGTGACGTATACTGACGTCAAATTTGTCTTGTATTCTACTGGTTGCGGACTAGAACGTGCACGGTGAGGGAATAGCATTTAATTTCTTCACCAAGTTGCTTGCAAACGAGACTGTCTATAGTAGGCTATGTTTCTGGCGAGCTTTAACTTAAATGCATAGAAGGTATCAGCAGAAAACACTGTCGTGATAAAACTGACAAGCGCCTGAAGGGTTCTTTGTTCACCAGTGAGGACACTGGGTCCGGGTCGGAAGCGCCTCTGATCTAAGTGGCGCTATAATAATTACTCATTTACGATTAAGATTATGACACAATGTGTAGATATGTAGACCTCTATGTACTATAGGCCATTGCTTTTATGGTAAGGCGGCAGATTGGCTACTGCTCATACCTTGTATATTCTACTTCCACGCCCTGCAATTATTGGAATCAAGTAAGACTTGCGCTATGACTATTAGCCTATGTCTTGTGTAAAGATTGACCACATGTCATCAACATGGACTAAAAGAGAACAACCTCCTCCTCCTTAATTGTCTTCACGAAGGGATAGAACCGTACACCTAACCATCCCCGGTTACCACCCGGAGCAGAACCAGTCGGTTCCATCCGGGTACTGGCTGTGACGATCAGATCTGACTTCACCATAACCCCTGATCTTACCGAGGTTCCATCGTCCTGTGCCTATCTAGGCCTATTCGAGTTCTGTGATCCCACGGGCTCACACTCCAGCCATACAACAGGTCGCAAAATGGCCATTGTTTCATCCTGGATGTAGCCTATGTATGCATCGTCGGCCTGGTTGGGAGGGGTTCACCCAGGCACGCGACAGGGCCAGAATAGAACAACTTGTGTAGAGGATCATGTGAAGCGGAATGGGTTTCTTCCTCCATCCGCCCCAGGTGCGGAGTAATTGATCTCTACGGCTCTGATGGATGACGATTCCATTTTTAAAGGTCATCATCTCAGACCAAAACCATATGTACGTACTCAGAGTATTCCTACCCGAGTCTCGTAGCCACAGCTACAACACTCGCACTCGAACTCATTGGTGCAAGATATACCACCAAAGGACGGGAGAACATTACATCACACTAAGGGGGGCGGGTCATCAGGAGGGTGTCTGGCCTCGTTGGTACGTTGACCTAGTAGGCTTACCCGCCGCACTTTGTATTATATCAGGACTCGTCTGTTTAAGTTGTGGCCGCGTCAACTTAAAATTCTTTCTAATAAACGAAAATATTTTGACGATGTGTCGGTCGTTGCCAAATCATGCAACACGTTGTTCTTAACTGGAAATGTTGTCCAGTTGTTCCTTTGTTGTTTTTCTCTTTTCCGATTCAACAGATTTCTCCAAATTCAAATTGCTTTGCATTAGTTAAGCTACTACCAAAGTTCAATATTGCTATGCAGATCAGATTGTGTGCCCTCAGCTAACAACGCTGACAGCTGGACTATTAAGCTTATACATGTTAGTAGAGTGCGTTTGATGCTGGCTAGAGTCCAAGCCGTTGGTGAAAGTTGTAGGCCACAAACAGAACTTATGAGTAACTTGACTTACATTGCATTATGATTGTACGTAGCCTACTGCAGGGTATACTGCATTGCAATTTCGTTTGTTTAACTAGTTAACAGACAGACTGCTGCTTCTTATTTGGGGTGGGGCTATTAGCATTGCTCGGCTTGCTTCCAAAATTTAACGAATTCAACGCAGTAACTGAATTCTTAGGGTTGCTTCAATGCTTTCCATTACGCAATTGCCCCTAGGACGGTCAGCCAATCACGATGCAGCTAAAACACTATTCAACAGAGCAAAGCCGTAGCCAGGATTTTATTTCGGGGGCGTTTACTCGACCTTGGGCAAGCCGACAAGCAACTGAATCGACGGTCTAAGGGGTTTGGAGGATGATTTAATCAATTGTAAAATGAAACATAGGAATGAGAGCTTCAAAACGAAATTTCCCTAAATTTTACACGACGACGACGATGATGATATGACAACGACGACGATGATGATTGACAACGACGACGACGAAGACGACGACGACGACGATTAGGGATTTAGTCTTAGAAGTGAAGTATGGATCTATGTGACGCTATTCTTGGTGGGATCGGCGGTGCGAGGTGTGCGCTCAGTCTTCGTCAATAAAATATTGAAATGACAGATCTGTTGACAGAGCGGGCACACACTCTGCATAATACGGTACATAGGTCCACTTGAAATGGGTCTACTTTGAGCAAGTGTGCATTAAGCTTGGTCAAACTCGTTTCTCAATTGAATCAGCATAATTATGTTGTAAATGTAGGCTGAAGCTTCAGAAATTCTGAGCGCTACTCAGGCATATGCGAGGCCAGTTTATTCACAGGTACATACATGTATAATTGTATATGCATAGTGCATACCTGCATACATACATAGATACATACGTACATGCATACGTACAATTGCATACATACATACATGCATACATACATACATAGGCTACATGCATGCATACATACATGCATACATACATGCATACATACATACATACATACATACATACATACATACATACATACATACATACATACATACATACATACATACATACATACATACATACATACATACATACATACATACATACATACATACATACATACATACATACATACATACATACATACATACATACATACATACATACATACATACATACATACATACATACATACATACATACATACATACATACATACATACATACATACATACATACATACATACATACATACATACATACATACATACATACATACATACATACATACATACATACATACATACATACATACATACATACATACATACATACATACATACATACATACATACATACATACATACATACATACATACATACATACATACATACATACATACATACATACATACATACATACATACATACATACATACATACATACATACATACATACATACATACATACATACATACATACATACATACATACATACATACATACATACATACATACATACATACATACATACATACATACATACATACATACATACATACATACATACATACATACATACATACATACATACATACATACATACATACATACATACATACATACATACATACATACATACATACATACATACATACATACATACATACATACATACATACATACATACATACATACATACATACATACATACATACATACATACATACATACATACATACACACACATACACACATACACACATACACACACATACACACATACACACATACACACATACACACATACACACATACACACATACACACCATGCACACACACACATACACACACACTGTTTCTAATAGGGCCTACTCACAGAGATTAATAACCCCAAATAAGAGTCTATGTAACGATGTGGCAATGACGAATTATATAAACGGAAATACCTTACTAACTAATCTAATCGGAAGCTTGGATTATCATTATTAATATTATCGCTGATTCTGGTTGGCACAGGTCTTATAAGTTAGCAGTGACACTTTGCATTACAATGAAGCTGAAGTGGATTCACAAACAAAAGTCGTCATGCCGACGTCTTAGAGTAGGCACCCACCCCACCCCACAAGAGCGAGTGGATCATTAACTTGAATCGTAGCTCTACTCCTAATATGTCAACTGTTCAATGAAGGGAGGGGACTTTGTTGTATCACATTCAAGTGCTGCACTCACGCCTTCGACATCTCAACTCAACTCTATGGTCGAGACTAATGACGTCATCGATCAGAAATGCGTCGCGTCGTCATAGAGATCTTTTTCATATCTCGTTCATGCATGTATGTTATGTGTGTATACATGTATAGTAAACATGCATGCTTGCATGTATGTATCCGTTCATGAATGCTTGCATGTATGTGTGTATGTATGTATGTAAGTATGCATGTATGTACGTACGTACGCACGCACGCACGCACGCATGCATATGCGATTGTATGCATGTATGAATGTATGCATATACGATTGTATGCATGCATGTATGTATGTATGTGTGTGTGTGCGTGCGCACGCACGTACGTACGTACGTACGTATGTACGCACGTACGTATGTACGACGTTGTACGTACGTACTAATCGAGACTAATGACGTCATCGATCAAAAATGCGTCGCGTCGTCACACAGGATGCATGTAGACTATGCATACATGCAATTATTATGCATGTATGCATGTATGCATGTATATTCATATACAACCACATAAAAGCACTGTTTATGTGTGTTTGTACATGTATGTATGCTTGCATGTATGCATGTAGAAAAGAATATGTGACTATTCGTAAAGCGCATCGTGCATGATGCACACATAAGTTACTATCATGAGTATACATAGACTTCCGACTTTGTGAGTTAATGCTCATAAATGAAATGCTCGTACAAAAGACGTACATACATGTAAATAATTTATTATGAAGAATGCCTTTGCAGGAGTCGTCTTAGTCGTCGACCCAATTAAAGATAATTAGTTAAAGCTAATCTCGAGAAGGATCATGTCAAGGCCACTTCTCCGACTATCGTTCCGTCTCGCATAGATTCCAGGCTTTCTAAACTATAACTAAGCACATTATCTTTGCTCGTGTTTAGCAACTACTTTTCTAGCAGCTCAATAGCCTCAGTTAGAAGAGGATCTTATGAGATGTAGCCTATGTCTCAAGCGATAAGACAAGTCTGCATGTTTTAGTCGCGCAGTATCACGCATTCACGCAGTTCTTAATGTCTACAGCCAAATATTTTGTCGATTTGTGAGTCTTTAAATACTCAAATATTTTGTCGATTTGTGGGTCTTTAGCCTAAATACTCAAATATTTTGTCGATTTGTGGGTCTTTAAATACTCAAATATTTTGTCGATTTGTGGGCCTTTAAATACTCAAATATTTTGTCGATTTGTGAGTCTTTAAATACTCAAATATTTTGTCGATTTGTGGGTCTTTAAATACTCAAATATTTTGTCGATTTGTGAGTCTTTAAATACTCAAATATTTTGTCGATTTGTGGGTCTTTAAATACTCAAATATTTTGTCGATTTGTGGGCCTTTAAATACTCAAATATTTTGTCGATTTGTGAGTCTTTAAATACTCAAATATTTTGTCGATTTGTGGGTCTTTAAATACTCAAATATTTTGTCGATTTGTGAGTCTTTAAATACTCAAATATTTTGTCGATTTGTGGGTCTTTAAATACTCAAATATTTTGTCGATTTGTGGGTCTTTAAATACTCAAATATTTTGTCGATTTGTGGGTCTTTAAATACTCAAATATTTTGTCGATTTGTGGGTCTTTAAATACTCAAATATTTTGTCGATTTGTGGGTCTTTAAATACTCTGGCCTCTATTTATTCCGACCCTGGCATTTGCATATGCTTAATAATAATTATTATTATTATATGTCGGTCACGACGCATCGCCACGAGAGCAGGAAACAACAATTCTTTGCAAATTAGAGCGATCATTGGTCTAGTGGAAATTGGCCAAATGCCACACAGCGTAATGGTATTTAAAGCAAATATTTAGACGATAAAAGCATTGACTGTAGGTCTGCAGCGTTATTAATCAGTCTATTTAATGAAATTGCACAAGAGCCTATAATCCTATAATCCGAAGGTTGATATTGAGGCCAGAGTGCAGACTATATCCGTCCTTACAACTATAGGAATGTCAAGGAAATCAATTTCAAGCTCTGACTGATTCATTAATAATTATTATACGCTGAAATTTATAAGTCTGTTTTTGATAGACTCGAATGCTATTCGGTATAGATTAGGCCATAATCAACTGGCAAATCTTTAACAATCTGTGGTGTTTACTGTTTACTTCGCCGTGAAGGATTCGCAAACGAGACACATATTAATTATATACTGGACAGAAGCACCTAAAAAGTTGGTGAACTAAATCTTATATAGTGATTATGCTGACGATGAATCGATGATGATAGTAATAATAATCATAGAAATAATAATAAGGCGATTTATATCGCGATAAAGTTTATTAACACATGTCCAAGTCTTCATTATACACTCGGTCCCTCAACGTACAAATTCTAGAAGTATGGTCGCACTCGATCAGAGATTTGTACAGGGAGTAAAACTTATCGGTCGACGATCATGATTAAAGTTCTTAGCAATAGCTTTAAAATGCAAAGCAGTAGGCTATGTTTGTTTGTATGTTTGTATGTGCACTTGTTATAGCGCCCCTTCAAGCAACCCACTCAGAGGCGCTCCCGACTGTAAGTCGGACGTACACTGCATCGGAGTTTCACGCCGAAGCGCTGAGCAATTGCGAGTGAAAGACTTACCCAGGGTCCCTGCGCGGCGATTTGAGGTGGATTCGAACCTCGAACCTTCCGCCTTCAAGGCAACGACCCCACCACTACACTGCCGTGCCCCACATGCTATATTTGGAACATGTATATTTTTATATAGGTTTCTAGATGCAAGTTTTTCCGTTTTACTTTGTGTGGGCTGTATTTCATTATCATTATAGCTATTGGGCGAACAAATTTGTTAAAAACAAAATGTCGTAATTTAAAAGCTAATTGTCAAGTGCCCCCTAGCTCTTGCTCCTATATGTGCGGGCGGTCATGCCTAGAAACGCCCATGTCTGTAGTATAATAGAATATAGGCCTACGAAATACGGAATGCTGCCCATAGCAGAGGTCTTAATTGAGTGCACGGGTCCTACATGATGACTTGAGTCAGATGGGCGAGCTATTTGCGCAAGTAGCATGCAGTGTCTGAAAAATCTAATCGACATAATTGTGATCGATCTGAGCGGAACTTTTAACCATTGGGCTTTTGTCTCATCGCCTGAGCTGATAAAATAGTGAACACTTTCGCCAACAATTCCTGTCTTCATGATGTTCCCCTTGAACGAAAACTGATTTATAAACGATATTAAATGAATCGCCTCTGTTAAGACCTACGCAGGAATACAATGGCGTTAAGTTCGGCCTATCTATGAAGTTTGCTTTTATCTATAGGCAGTTGCTTATACGTAGTCAATCGACCTTACCATGTGGTCATCTCTAATCAGGAAGCTAAAGCTAAAAGATTATTTACAATGTGTTGTTTCTAAGCTGACATAATCCATGAAGAATGGTTACCTCAGTATTCACCATTGCTTAATTCGGGATTTAAAGTTCAATGGGACCAACGTGCGAAATGTGAGATTCGCTAACGAACAACCAACCTAATGGACCTCTACTATCCTACTCCTCTCTCTTACGGTTCCAATATAAATTCTGTTTTTGGGATCTGATAAACCATTGTATGCACAAATTTAGGCTTTTACTTTTAATATCATGTAATTATACGCAAACGTTTTCTTTATTTCAACTTTTGTCTGTAAGGTGCGGGCGTTTGTGTTGCTGTTAAAATTACTTACTTACTCACTGATTGGCGAATATAGATGCAATACACGGCGCTAATAGCAGCCTACAAAGCACGTCTATCATATGGGGGTCGGGGGTCGGGGGTCGGGGAGCGGTGGGCGGGGGCTTCAGGACTCGAACTCGGGTCCGCTGATCTCCATGCCAGTGTGTTATTCAATGCGCTACCATATTTTTATATTATGTATGTTTGAGGATGTCGTTTTTTTACTGTTCGCTTAGGCCGCTACTTAAGTCATTGAATATGAACGCCCCTTTGAGGACTTCTGATTCATGTATATGCAGAGTCAATGATATGCAATGTCCTACAATATCTTCACTGTTTGTCTCAGAATGTTTGCAGCGCCCAATACGCGCATGGCTGGGAATGAACCTTGTGCCTGGGTGTAATTGTTGATCTGCATGCAGACAATCATGTTCAGCTGCACTTTATCGTGTGTCCGATCGGAACTTCAGTATGTTTAATGGGGAATTCACTGCACGCTCAATGTTCTCTGCAGACTTGTATGTACAAGCTTACTAGTCCTATGTATGAGCGTTTGTTATAGCGCCTTTTCAGATTCTATTCCGAGGCGCTCCCGATTACAGCGCTGACACTCAGGGGCTTCTATCCCCCCTAAACAACCGGGCGCAATCCATTTTCTTCCCCCCTTTTCTGAACCGGCCTTCCTCTATGTATGCAATATAATGTAATCTAGCGCATGCCCTCCTCTAGTGTGGGAATGAAGGCTTGTTTGGAGGGGGACAAACGAGCATCCAGCAGACGATCGCCGAAGCATGTGTAGCGCCGAGAAGGGACCGAGGGAATGTGCCCCTCCCCATAAGAAATTTTTGCGATTTCCGCATTGCAATTTCAGCATTTTAAGCTGTCCTCTTAGCAAAATTACTCTACTATTTCAATTGGTGCCAAAATTGGGCAGCGAAATGTTTTGCGCCTCTGATCAGTCTGCGCCCACGAGGCGTTACATAAATTTTTAGAGCACATTGCAATACAATAAAATACAATGAAGGGCCTACATTGTAAGCCCACGTAATAATGATGTTGCTTTACTAAGTGTTCATGGACCAAATTTGACTGTCTGAAATTTGAAAGATAACATTGGAGAGAAGCCATTTTGTTGTGCAAAATAGTATTTGTATTAATATTATTTTTTTAAACTTTAACATGATTGTATTATTTATTAAAATAGTAAAAACATAACTAGCCTATAATCATGCAATAGGAAATTTTTTATTATGGTATATTATAGCTGTTATAGCAGTTCATGTAATTCAAAAATGCAAATAGTAGCCTAACTATGTTACTATAAACTCAAAGTGTATAAAGTGTATAAATTTTGCTAAAAACTATTAGGCCTACCATTTTGTCCAAATTTATATGGAGGAGAAGTATTTTCTGGGGGGATCTTCCTCCTAGTGATGCCTACATTGAACGCTGCCCTTCATGTCCGACCTTCCCCCCCAACCGACGTGAATTTTGGCCGTCTTCTGATCCCCCCCTATTTTTCACTGGGCGCAAGCTGCGCCCGCCATGTATAGGGATAGAAGCCCCTGCTGACACTGAATCGGAGTTACACGCCGAAGCGCATGAACACTTGTGAAGTTGTGAGTGAAGGACTTGCCCAAGGTCCCTACGCGGCGACGTGAGGTGGATTCGAACTTCCGGCTTCAAGGCAACGACGTCACCACTACACCACCGCGCCCCACGACAAATACATTAAATATATTTAACATGACAATGAAATTTAAGGTTAAATTTACTATAATTATGGCTTAAACATTGTGTCATAACCTAACATATAGGCCTAATCTAACATTTTTCTAGTCGAGTCATGTCTACTGTTTGTCTACCTTCGTCAGTTGTTCACCATCCAGCCACCTCGTTCAACACGCTCCTCATCCTCCATTACACTGCTTCGCCCTCCCATCACTTCATCACTGAAATTTGCAAACCGCTCCATAGCCATTGCCGTTCCACCTCTCTGGAACAAACTTCCGCCAGCACTTCGGCAAACTTCCGACCCATCATACGAACTCACCACAACTCCACCTCTCGCTATCTCCCCACAGGTCTTTCACTCAAAACTGAAAACATTGCTCTTTCACAAATCCTATCCTGATTCCTCCTCTTCTCATCACATCCCTCGTCATTTCAATTCTAAACATCACCCACCTTAGCCGTCCATCTATCTGCCTGCCTGACTCTCCGGACTTGACCCGCTGCCTATCGATTTTGTTTTGATTGAGCGCCTGTGAATAAGCTGGTTCCCGCGACTTGGCTTTTGTGGGCGCTGTAGAAGTTTCGAGATTACGATTACGATTACGATTAGGAATAGCCACACCATGCGAATTGCATTTATATGCATTTAGTCAGAGTTGCATAATCTTCCACCGAGTCATCTATCCAGAAGGGTTATTTATGTCTCGAACTCGGTCTTGGAATCTGTTGTATTGGTATCGGTGTTGATCTCGCGGTCAGTTTTTTCACTTTTCTGAAACTGTCTTGAACTGAACATATTGTAGCCTATTGACACTAGCAACGGAAAGCAAGAAGTTTGATATTCTCTCGTCTCTCATTGAAAAATTCAGCATAGGCCTTCAACCAGCAACATCAGCTTCTATAGGAAGTTCTTCAGCCAGAGTGGACTTTTATGAGTCGTTCTAGTGCGTGTCTAATGTATAGATATAGACTATAATTATAAGCGACACTGCACTTGCGTATCTCGTAATCATAAACTGTAGTGGCATAGGTCTATAAAATTATGCAAGTCGGGACCTGTTTCTAATGTTTATTTTGTGATGTCTGCTACCCTGTGGAATAAATGCCGAAATTCCGAAGTATGACATTGTCTTAAACTGTCTTTGACTTTGTGTCTTGGTCTCCCATTCGGTCTTAGTGCCACACTGTCTTCGCATCGGTCTCGGTCTTGAATCTTAACAGCCTTGGTTTTGTCTTGATCCCGAAGTCTTAAGTCTTGCATGCAAGCCTGGGTTTATTGTCATAAATATTCAACATTTCCACAGGTGTACCAGCGTGTACACTCTAGATACGCATCTCTTATGCATATGCGTAGGTTACTTCTGTAGGCGGATACTTTAAATCGCGAATTTCTGTTTTAATGTCAGATTGAACAACTATTAAGTTTCTACAGCGTTATAGTCTATACGTGACGCGTACAAAGGGGCGCGCGTGTTTGAAATCCTGAAGCGAACGCGACTTGCATTGAAATCGATTTGTTCAGTGGCTTAGGCCTATAGTAGGCTCGCATGATGCAATATAATTTATGGCTTTACATGTCTGCAGCCTGATAAGCAAACATGCCATAATATTTCGAGGCGTCCGCTTTGACTCGGTGCATTCATTAACGCGGGGGTCAAAGATCGACAAAACTCGACATTCTTATCTTAGCTTGAGGTATAAGCTACTATGCATTGTAATTCATTGAACACGCGTTCGATGACAGTAAACTGTTGTTGTCTGTACCGCCTGTTATGAAAATAACAAACCGTCGACATCGGCCGCGAAATTCTGCGCTGCTAGTGTCAAGAGCCACTTTAACGGATTTAAACCCAGTTTATTATCATCATCAGGTAGGCCTATCAGTCATGTAGTTACCTAGCAATTTTCTGATCAGTTGCATGACAACATAGCCTACATGTGACCAACGCCTGGTTTTTTAAACTTCTACATTGGGTAAGCCTAACAAGGGGTTCGGGGTCCACCTCAGGAGATGCCATTCTATTATTTTCAAAGAATTGGCACCCTAAACTACAGGAATTTAAGGATTTTTTATAACTCTCTCCTTAGTAATTTATCCCAATCGAACGACAATTATACATTTTTTAAACAATTTTTAACAGCACACATGTGCTTCTACAACTGCACAAATCCATTTTTAACTGTACACTTTGTGTAGAACTGCACGCTAAAAAACCAGCTAAACGACTTGTATATTATTTTGGCTTACTATCCAGCTTCCGCAAAATAAAACATGTCATCTCCTATAATAGTTAAGCCTGGAAAGTAAAGGTAGGCATGTCTGTGCACAGGTACATTATTATGTGGTGTTGTAAATACTTTTGAAGTTGTTCAACTGGTATACTTTGATGCACGCGTCGCTTATCGGATATCAATGACAGGCGATAATAAGCTACAAAAGAGCAACGATCTTGGGCTTGGCAGAGTAAATTCGTTGTGAACCCAGCAATAACTTCAATAAGTCAATAAAATAGCCGACGACAGCTGCTTAGGCCTATATATATATATAAATATATATATATATATATATATATATATAAATATATATAAATATATATATATGCTTATCGCATCATCGAATAAAAACCACGAAAACAGTGATCTGTCAGAATTGAGTGGCAACAGAGAAGGGCAGAGTCATTTGTGTCAAACGAGATATATAGACAGCTGGTTGAGAAGGATAGTGTGATCAGAATTGTAAAAGCGGCGCCGGTGACACGAAACGGAGTATCCCCCTAGAAAGCTATCCGGGGGGATGAATTAATCTATCCCCCCGGATGGAATTAACCGGTCTATACTATCCGGGGGGATAAACCATTCTATCCCATTTTTGGAAAAATGAGCATAATAAAAAATGTTAAGCTGTAATCAAAATTTATAGTGACTCTAATTGTTTTAAGTGTCCAAAGCAATGCTCAGATAAAGGCAACTCGAATTTATTTAGTGACTCTGAGTGTTTTTAAGTGTTTTAAAAGTTTTAAGTGCTCTAAAAACAGGGCAAAAGAAATTATATAGTAAGAATAAACGTACTTGTTAGTGTCATTGTTCAACATAAAGCAGATGAAAATTAATTTGCCCAAAAAAATACACGCGGAAGCGGTTTTTTCGACTTTTGTTAATTTGGGGGGATACAATTAATACGGGGGATACTCTATTTCGTGACACCGGTGTGATATCCGACATAATTATCATATTATGAGAATCAAAGTGGCAGCAGACTCACCCTAAGAGATCAGTCGAGGGGAATTCCTAAATCCAGACTGAAGTGGAGGCATTGGAGCTGAATGGACCTACATGTACAGTGTAGAACTGTAGATCGAGGTATAGTGGAACAGTTGGAGAAAGATTCCTTTCTAGATTGAAAGACAAATTTTGCATACGATGGCAACTTGAAGGGGGGAAGCCATGCAGGGCCAAGACTTTGCGTTTGATAGAAGGATAACCGCAGACTCTATATGCAATGCAGGGGTTTAGCCCTGGGCCACCGAAAAGTTGCATGGCATTACCAAGAAACAAACCAAGTTCATTTATAAAATCATATATAATGTTGTAAGTGCTCCAACCCTTGCAACAAATACTGTATGTCTTCCTCTGCCTTGTGGGGCATCGCAGGGCAGCTAGTGGGGTACCGACTTCTAGCGATGATACATGGAATGATACTCCTTCACGACATCCCAGTGCACTATATATATCCAACGTTTCAACGACTACGCGACAACGGCGACACTCACCTCTTTGGTCCTGTCCTCCATAATTATACGGACCAAGGTCACGTCCTGCACCAACTACTGCCCCCAACCAAGTCCATCGGGTAATTCCTCCGACATTAGTTAACTATTGTCCATCCAGGTAATGAGATTTCGGCAAGCTTCTGAGGGTTCAAGCTTTGCAATTTTACTCAGGAGCCTCCTAAAGTCTTGTCTAGCTTTAGCTTGTCACGTAGCCTGATATATGAAAGGATTGCATGTCAAATTTAGACTAAAAGAGGTCTTCCAAATCTCATCAGAATACGCACATGGAAGTTGTCTATTTTTGTTTTGTAGAATGAATGGCGATGCAAATGAGGAATCGTACAACACAAACCACGAGGTCAGATCAGCCGAACAGAAGCATGCGACGGATCATATTTCTAGAGATGCCGACATGAAAACAGTAGGCTCCTCAATCTATTTAAGCTTTACAACTTCACAGTTCTTATATGATAATTATCTGGCTGCGAAATATTCTCGTATGTCTTCTTAGGACATCAGTGGACCTCTTTCTGCTTTATCCGTTAACTTCGACCAAATAAAACGCAGGTCAGCCAGATAGAGAGATGCACGAAGCATTCTGTCATTACCATTGTTCTTTAACATTCAAAACACAGGCCATAATGCAATAGCATTCATTCCAATTGGCACACTTAAATATGCAGCGTTTAGACAAGTTACTCAATCTTTTTTACTGGTTTTAAATTGCTATTTTTAATTGTATGCGTGCATTTATGTATGTATGCATATACATGTATATGCATATGACATATGACATGCATACGTATGCATGTGTATGCGTATGTATGTGTGCATGCATGTGTGCATGTGTGTGTTTATGTGTGTATACATGTATATAACTATATGTATTATGTTGATCCCATGCATCATTTACATCTACGTGTATCACCATATAGCCTATCACCAGAAAAGAGAACTATGTAAATACTTCACCAGCAGCAATGTTCTATTCATCCTTATCATCAACACAACGACGGTTAGCCAGTGATCATCATCATTATCATCATCATTATCATCATCGTCGTCGTCGTCATCATAATCTACCTCATCATCATCGTTGTCGTCATGGTCATCAGTTATTATGATGATGAGTCGCTTGTACCAAAGTTCAAGGTCTGTGTTGTTTCTGTCGATTGCAAGGCCCCCTCCTCTCCCGCAGCTGCTGGCAGACGCCATCCACCTCCAACACCACCGAATGGACCGACGACGACTCCTTCCCCGGAGGAAGCGACGACCACCACATCGGCGAAGAAGTCGAAGAAGCGACGGAGGATCCGGGTGAGGGGACTGAAGCTGTTCAACAAGCGAGGGAAGTCCCTTGAGTCCCCGATGACAACGACGACGGACAACGATGGACGTCTCTTCGGTCAGAGACTGGACAACATCTGCCAGTCTCAACCAGACAACGCCACTCTCCCTCGTCCAATCATGGTGAGCGACTCGAAGGGGGATCCGTCTCGCACCTAATCACTTTGATTATAGCAATGGAGCAGCCTGCAGTGATGACTGGACAGCCAATACACGATGCACACTATTAGTGTTTCGTTAGCACATGTGCAGTCGTGCATAATCTAGCTGGAATTTTAACCACATGGCAACTGCAAGTGCGGTGTTTCAGGGCTGTTTCAAAGGAATTTTTAGAACTGCACAACTCCTTCTTTCCTTTCCCATCATCCATGATAAATTACTTCCAATCGGATGACACTGACCTTTTTGCTAGTTTTAACTGTACAGAAGTGTTTTTACAACTGCACATTTTCTGTACAACTGCACGTTCAAAAAGCCCTGCGGTGTTTGTCGAGCAAAAGAAAAACAGTAAAATGGAGAGACGGACTGGTACAAAAGGTGAAGAAGGACAGGATGATGTGCCCATCAGCTGAGAATTTAAAAAATGCAATTCTACATTTTATAGTCTAATTCTGAGTTGCACCGTTGAATGAAAACCGGCAGATAAATTTTTTATTATAAGAAAGACAACCAACTTTCAATCTTCGTCAAAATTGTCATCATGGGTTTCTACAGAGTGTTGCCCCAATGTTAGGAACACTTCCATATAGTTTGAAACGGTATACCGTTATAGAATGTCTGGAACTGTTCTAAAATGTTTGGAACGGTTCCATTATAGTTTGAAACGGTACCGTAGTAGAATGTTTGAAACGGTTCTAAAATGTTTGGAACGGTTCCATTATAGTTTGAAACCGTTATAGAATTTTTGGAACGGTTCTAAAATTTTTGAACGGTTCTACAACACAGTAGCAGATATTATGTATATGTGTATGCACGTATATGCATGTGCGTATGATAATGCAATTATACAAAATATACATACATGTAACTCTTTTGTGCAGAGCTGTTTATAAGGGAATTTTATAACTGCACAACTTCTTTCCCTTCCCATCCTCCATGGTAAATTACTTCCAATCAGGGGAAAATGACCTTTCTTACTAGTTTTCACTGTACATAAATGCTTCTACAATTGCACAAATACATTTAGAACTGCACATTTTGTGTACAACTGCACGTTAAAAAAGTCCTGCTTTTGTGCTGAAGCCGAAAGGCCAAGTATAGTTGACACACGTTCCTTATCTAATCACATGATGGCGGTAGTTGTTTGAAGCTGGCTTGTGTGCATCAATATTATACATGTATATATATATACATATTATACACAAGCCTCCCTCTATGATATAAAATATTATATTTATATGCATAAATTATATAATATATTTTGGATATATTATAAATATATACATACATAGGCTATTTAGAGAGACAAAGACAGATAGATAAGTAGAGACAGAGACACAGAAAGAGAGACTCAGACAGACAGAGAGAGACAGAGAGAGACAGAGAGAACGAGACACACACACATAGAGACGCATATTCAGTGGGAGCCAATGTCGAGTGATTTCTTAAAATAATGTTTTGTGCATGCTGTCTGTGTTCTGTAGGAATTGCTTCGCATTCTATACGTGGGAGGTCCGTCGGTTGAGGGAATCTTTCGACGGTGTGCGAACAAAAGCATCTGTCGGTCTGTTAGAAAGCAGCTGGAGAGCTGCAGCGGTGGCGTCGACTGTGGACCAATCGATGTTCTCATTGCCAGCAGCCTACTCACGGTAAACGCATGCTTCAAAGAATAACAATAAACCAAAACAAAATTAATCATTGTCAATACACGATGATGGTCATGATGAAGGGGGAAAGGGGATCAATTAGGGAGGATTTGGGACCCGTCTGCGTGCGGATGGGGTCACCAGGTCATGTTCCATTTCGTTCGGTTGTGATGCGTTCTTCAGCTGTTCCAAAAATAGTTTGTGTCTTGTCGTTAAGGCGTGAAGAGCAGCATAACGGGTAAGGATAGGCCCACATCTCGGAAATCAGGAAACGACCGTAAGACTGAAAAGTAAAGTAAACGACACTTCAGAGTCTGCAGTGGAACTAAAACAACGTACATGTATTATACGTGAAATATATTTTGACTTCACGCAAAATCAAAACTAATAAATGCAAATTCAGAAGTTCAATTACGCCAAATAATAGGCCTATAGATCTATACCAACTTCCCTCTCCCCGACACTCTCTTTCTCTCTCTCTCTCTCTCTCTCTCTCTCTTTCTCTCTCTCTTTCTCTCTCTCTCTCTCTGTCTCTCTCTCTCTCTCTTTCTCTCTCTCTCTCTCTCTCTCTCTCTCTCTCTCTCTCTCTCTCTCTCTCTCTCTCTCTCTCTCTCTCTCTCTCTCTCTCTCTCCTCTCTCTCTCTCTCTCTCTCTCTCTCTCTCTCTCTCTCTCTCTCTCTCTCTCTCTCTCTCTCTCTCTCTGACTCTCTGACTCTCTGTCTCTCTCTCTCAAATAGTTTTTTAAATCGAAGTTGAGGCAGGTCTTCTTCGTTGGTATACATATAGTGAATAGTGATGACGGTGGGATACAAGGACTGGGTAATGACTGTGACGTTGATGCTCTCAGTTGCTTTAGTAATAGCAGTAATAGAAGTAACAGTAATAGAAGTAACAGTAGTAGGCCTAATAGTGTATCAATAGTAGTAATACTGGCAATATATATATACATATATATATACATATATATAAATATAGTGGCTCAATGATGACATGTCTTAGCTATGCGAATGACCGATTGGAAGTTCCTACGTCATAACACCGAGATGACAAACATCATCAGTTGCTTGATAGCAACTTTGTCATCGCCATCTTTTTTTCTCTCTTTTTCAAAGGAGTTTCTGCGAAAGCTTCCGGATTGTTTGTTGAGTTGTGAGATGTACGACGATTGGTTGGAGTCATCGTCGAAGTCGGACGACGAGGAAAGGATCTCATCTCTACGACAGTAAGTCATCATCGTCGTCTCTCCAATCGTTTGTTAATCCATGCCGTACATATCACCTGCATGTATATAATGGTGTAGACGTTTAAGCTGATACGACCAAGGGCATATGCATTGCATATCCCCAAGCCACACAATCCTCCAAGGATGTCGAATCACATGTTTGTGCTGATTCATCTTAACACTTGCACATATACTAAACCTATTAGCAATGAAGTTTTAACCCATCTGCATTTTACATTAATATGTTCTCTTTACAAGAGATTGAAGAGGATTCCAAAGATTGAAGGATCTTGGTTAAGAGTTGGTAAAAGAGTTGACAAAGTTCACATCTGATTTGACCATTATTTTGATAATTGAAGACAGCCAACTGTAATTATATTCAATGAATGTTTATCAACCTAATTTATTGTTAGGTTCCCTGTAACTGCACTAACTGCGCTTGCAACCCGCGCTTGTCCATGATGCAGTAAAAGACTGTTGTTGTTGTTATTGTTATTGTTGTTATTGTTGTTGCTGTTGTTGTTGTTGTTGTTGTTGTTGTTAATGGTGATGATGATAATGATCCTGATCGTGCATGATGACGAGTGATAAGAACGATGATGAAAGTGATTAGGACGATACTTCTTCGCTTCATCTATTGAAAAACCTCTGCATATAATAGATGGGAATACATGCATAAGAAATTAACTCTGTACTTGAGGGCTATATATGTACATGTATATGTATATATGTATGTTTATTATATATATATATGTATTATATGTATGTGTATGTATATATATGGGCAATGAAATATTGTGTGTCCGGTGACCTGAAGCAACTGTCGAAATGCCAGATGAGTTGCAGTCATACGCGGTGGCGGCAATCGTCCAATTGACCCGCAGTATGCGAATCACGAATCGGTTGCAATGCGATTTATGGGATGGTTGGTGCGGGACCCGGGCACACAGGACCCGGACACCGTCACAGCCAGTGACCGACGGCAGATGAGTTCCACATCAACCTGTCATTAGGTGCAATAAAGCGACGACGACGACGACGACGGCTTCATTAGCTGCAATCGGAACGAATGCACCGAGCCCCGTCTTACTTCAGCAACAGGATAATTAGGTCATTTCCTCCTCTGCAATATTCATATATTCCATATAGAGCATAATGTATATTATGCCTTGTATATCTTATATATATATTATATATATGTATATATATTATATATATATGAATGCACACACTACATTATGTCTCTCTTATCGATCCAGACCTACAATGCATTTCGCCTCTGCAGCACTCTTCCACCCAAATTCCACCAATTCACCATTCAATAGTTTAGAAACTCAAGAGTTTCTTCAGTTTAATTATAGATATTTCCTCACACATTCTACTGCCCCACATTTGAAGTCCTCCGTTGCAGTATTACCATGCAAGTTCAAGTCACATCTTGTCGGCGTATGACGCAATTCCGGAGTAGAAGGACACACCAACAAGCACTCTTTAGACCTTCCAATCATTTTTGGCTGAAGTCCAGGCTGCATGTTCTAAAATTAAGTGACTCTGTGCTTGTGAGAAAGTTAAGTCTAACGATCGAGTGCTGTTGCATTTCTGTGTCGGCTGGAATTCTGTTTCTTTATTGATTAGACGTAGCCTAAGTTAATAAAGCTAAACACTGCCACGCTAATCGGTTGAGACGACGTCTTGATTCCTGCTATCTATTCATATTATTATGTTCTAAAATGTCTACATATATGATATAATAGTAACGATAATGGTAATGATAATGGTAATGATAATGGTAATGATAACGGTAATGATAATGGTAAGGTTAGTGGCAATGATGATGACAACAATAATAATCATAATAAAATTATAAAAATAATAGTAATGAAAATAATACTTGGAGTTCTAGCCTCCAAGATTGAATTTTTACGTCTCCGGATAATTTTTTTAATCCTGAGGGATCTGAGATGACTCGAATAAAAAAAATAATGATGGAACTAATAAACAGTTTGACATATAGGCCTATTTCAACGGTTTTCAATAATAATTCATCCTAAATCCTGCGGATAATTGTTTAATTCTTGAGAGATCTGAGTTGGGCTACCTGCGGTCAATAATGATAATGACAATGATCATACACCACATCGTCGTCGTCGTCGTTGTTGTTGTTATCATCGTCATCGCTAATCCATGGTCATAATATTTATCAGTGCAACAACAGCTTGTTAGGCACGTCTACCTGCCTGGCCGTACCCCTTCGCCACCACAACCAACAAGCTATACTTACTTGATAGAGTCTGCTTCAGCAGTCATTCCGATCGATGGCATATTCCAGCCATCCAGACGTCTGTGGCCAAAAGGGTACATACGGTGACGTAACCGGATTTTTGCGCAAAAATAATGATCAACCTATAGAATTAAAAAATATTAATGACTTCATCTTTGTCTTGTCGTCAACCATCCTCGATCCGAGGGTTGGTCGCAGCATTGACCTTTGATGTGTCACAGGATGCGGTTCCATTGGCGCTGAGAAAATTATTTCGCCTTTTCTGGATAGGACCTACACACATGCATCTTTGTATGTATGCCTACGTGAATATGTATATAGGCAATATACAGCGTATCAGGTTAGCATGGCAGTGCAAGTAGAGTGCAATGATTGGAGCAATTCAATGGCGATGAGAAGTTTGCCTTAAAGCCAAGCTCAGGGTTTTTGCATTCTTACTATAGCGCAGAAAAGACGAACAGGTAAGACATTTACCTGCATAGACCTGTATAATAAATGATATATAATACATATATATATATATAAAATACATATATATTTACATATGAATATAAATACCTATTGGTTCACTTGGTGTTCTTTCGTAGGTTGGTTCGTCATCTACCAGCGTGCAACCTTCTTCTTCTCCGCCACCTGATCTGCGTTCTGCACCGAATCAACCGTCACTCTGTCGAGACTAAGATGACTTCCTGCAACCTCGGCGTCTGCCTCGGTCCCTCTCTGCTCTGGTCGAATACGACGACCCTTGACAACCAACGCAAGGACGTCGGTCGCATCGTCACAATCGTCACCGATCTCATCGATCACGCACCCGACATCTTCGGTCCTGATTGCCTCCATCTCTTTCGTGACCTAGAATCTTGCTCCATCACGGTTTTCTCCTCTGATCAACAAGGTAGATAGACTGGACTAAAATATAAATGAGCAGAAGAGAGAATAGAAGAGAATAGAACATAATAGAATAGAACAGAATAGAACATAGTAAGACAGAATAGAACAGAATAGAACAAAATAGAACAGAATAGAATGAATTAGAATGGGTTAGAATGGAACTAAATGAACAAAAGAGACTGCAATGGAATGAAATATAATGGAATAGTCTATAATGAAATCGCGAGGAATAAAATAAAATAACATGGAATATAGTAGAATAGAATTATAATAAATTAGATTGGAATGGAATTAGATAGAGTGAAATAGACTGGAATTCAGCAGAATAAAAAAAATGGAATGAGATGTAATTCAGTGGAATGAGATGGAATTCAGTGGAATGAGATGGAATTCAGTGGAATGAGATGAGATTCAGTAGAATGAGATGGAATTAAGTGGAATGAGATGGAATTAAGTGGAATGAAATGGAATTAAGTGGAATGAGATGGAATTAAGTGGAATTAGATGGAATTAAGTGGAACGAGATGGAATTAAGTGGAATGAAATGGAATTAAGTGGAATGAGATGGAATTAAGTGGAATAAAATGGAATTAAGTGGAATGAGATGGAATTAAGTGGAATTAGATGGAATTAAGTGGAACGAGATGGAATTAAGTGGAATGAGATGGAATTAAGTGGAATTAGATGGAATTAAGTGGAATTAGATGGAATTAAGTGGAATGAGATGGAATTAAGTGGAATTAGATGGAATTAAGTGGAATGAGATGGAATTAAGTGGAATGAGATGGAATTAAGTGGAATAAAATGGAATTAAGTGGAATGAGATGGAATTAAGTGGAATTAGATGGAATTAAGTGGAACGAGATGGAATTAAGTGGAATGAGATGGAATTAAGTGGAATGAGATGGAATTAAGTGGAATGAGATGGAATTAAGTGGAATGAGATGGAATTAAGTGGAATGAGATGGAATTAAGTGGAATGAGATGGACTAGCATGGAATACAACAGATTGTAATCGAATAAATGATATTAAAATGATTAAATAGAATAGGACAAAATGAACCAGAATTTAGTAGAATGACACAGAATATAATTAGAAAAACATAATTAAATAGAATAGAATGAAATAGAATGGAAAATAGCGAAACAGTATAGAATATATCATAATAGAAAAGGTTGGAATCGGACATTACAAAATAATAGACATCGATTCAATAACACGCGTTACGATGCAATAAACTCTAAGCCCAACATTGCCAATGTGCATAAACTGTCATACAATGCAGTGAAAACACTAACAATAGGCAACGCATTGCAACTGCAATGCTGTTGTGCAGAAGAGTTAATTTAGGTTAATGTCTTCAATGTATTATGTATAAAATCAATTACTGATAAGTTATCTGTAACTTACAAGTTACCTTCATTGTCTGTTTCTCGCTACCGATTCGTCCTTTGACCCTTCTTATCATGATCCTCTTAAAGAAGTCTGCAACCATTGTCGCTACTGCTATTTTGTCTTCGTCGTCGTCGTCATTATTATTGCCATTGTCACCAGTATACAATGCCTCTGATTGCAACCATTGTTCAATTATTTCAGTTGACGTAGGAATCGAATCAACCGATTGCGATTCTCTCCAACGCCACAGAGGTCAAAGGTCGAAGGATGATGAATCAACGACTTCAAGGTCGCACGCAAATGCGCTGTCTCCCACGTCGTCACTGGATCCTCCTCCCTCTCCATCTGCTCCAGTTGCTCCACCACGTCGCAAGAGGTCCAGCGTCGTCGTTCCACCGGTCTTCGTCTCCATCGCCGAAGAGTCAACCGCCACTGACCATTCGGCCACTCCTTCTTCCATCGCTACGATGCAGGTCCTCGAAGACAGACCACACTTTCCACGATCGCACAGCTCTGATTCAGCGTCGAGTAGAGATTGGCTGGGAAAGAGCTACTTAACGGAGACAACTGATGGTGAGACGATGGAGGACAGCGACGAGACGTGGGCCACGGAGGAGGATCTGGACGGAAGATCAGAGGACCTCGTGGAGGACGACGAGGACTCTTTGATGGCCAGTCCAACTGTCGAAAGACGCAAGGAGTACGGCCGTAAAGATGGCGGCGGCGGTGCACCAACAACAGTCGAACGTCGCAACCAATCGAATCCAGTGACAGTTGAGACGAAAACGACAAAGGATGTTGTCGTGATGGATGAAGGAAATTGGTCGAACCATTCAACGAGACCACGTGACCGGATATGCGCCGTTGATCCGCCTCCCTTGAACCGATCCAACGCCCTGATGTCGTTCAGCTCGACAGAAGACTCGACTGCGGGCGGCGATCGAGGAGGAGGAGGCGCCTCAGGCAGAGAGAGGAGCCTCTTCTTCGGAGGATCCTTTAGCTCGACCGCTGGATCGGACGCTGACCTGTCGAACTTTGCAGAGTCGATCGACAGTGGAACTGTGCTTTCCGAATCGTTTGAGCTACAGGGGGTCATCCGAAGACGGAGGCAGATGGAGGTCAACGATGGAGAATCCAATTCTTCTTCTGTTGTTGTCACAATGCCATTGCAATCGGAAGACGATCCTCGCAATCGTGAAGTAAACGCAATCAATCGTAAACAACCATCGTCAAAACATCATCGATGGAGTCAGATAGACGTCAAATGGGACGGCGGTGAATCGTTGCCCGTTGAAGCAACGGCAAAAAGCAGCGACGAGTACGGTGGTGGTGCACAGGCGATCAGTGATAGTGGAGTGAACGTTTGCGAAGCCGACTCTTCGTCCATGACAAACGATTCTCGTTCGTTGAAAACTGACACTTCCGGTCACGTGCACTCCCGGAAGTCCAATCAGACATCGGACGCTTCCAGTCAGGCTACGTTACGCTCAAGGCGACACTCCTTTGGTTGTCGAGACCAAGGAAACGGCGGCGGCGGCGGCGGCGGCGGCGGTGGCGGTGGCGGTGCAGACCTTTATGGATCCCAGACAAGACAGCGTAGGGGCATGACCCATAAGGGGAGTGATGTCTTTCCAGGTCTCCTGTCGAAGACGTTAAGATCACGAGCCAGCAGGATGCTCAACCCAAATGGATTGGATGGCAAGTCTTCGACTGGTGTCAAGTCCGACAACGATTCAAGGGGCAAATTATTCAACGACCCTAGTGACAGACTGAATTCAGACGAACGAATCATTGTGAGCGACATCGAATTCAGCGAATCAGATGGAAAAACACACAGCCTTCCAAGAGGAGTTGATCGTCGCACAATAAATAGCTGTAAAAACCCGGATTCACCTAGAGCTGCTCGGCTACCTCTTGAAAATCAGGATGGAATGCAATCGGATAAGGATGTAGTGAAACTGGAGAATATCTCCAGAACCAAACTGATGGATGTGAATAAGGAAGATGAGGAGAAGCGTCCGAGTGCGATTCGATTGCGACTGGAACCACCCGCGTACGACGAGGCCGTTAAGCAGCTGAAGAGCCAACAGCACTCAGCAGCTCGTGTGGCATCATCAACGAACCAACAGGAGTCTGTTCTTCAAGCAGATCATCATAAAGAGGGTGAGCAAACATTGGTTGAGGAGAAGGAAAGAAAGCAGAAGAAACAACAACCGGTGGAAGACTGTTCCATCCGGCAAGGAAAACATGAATCGGTCGGGATGATTGTGGAACTGGACGCACACGCTCTTGCTAAGTTAGCAGCCCGTAGTTGCGGTGACCTGTCTAAGACCGCCGTACAGGATGGCATGACCAATCGCACGAATAGGTTCCCAAGAACGGAGCTGGAGTCAAAGTTGAAACATGTCAACTCCCTTGGTTCGCTTTCTTCAGGAGACTCACTAAGGAAGCGGTTCTGCATCCCGAGATCGAAGAGATGGAGCATACGAGACAGTAGCAGCAGCAGCAGCAGCAACAGTAGCAACAGTGACGATGAGGCAGCGCTGCAACGTCGACTGGAAGACAACGTTTTGAAGAAGAGGATCCTCCGAAAGAAGCGTCGACGTTCGAGAAAGGCGAGAAACTCCGACACACGACTACAGACGGATCGTGAGAACCGCGTGAACCTCGTTCGCAGTAAGAGTGACTCGAATACGCTCCTAAGAGAGCTGATCTTCAAGAATGAAGACGCCAAACACGTCAGGGAAACATTCAGAATGGAAATCTCGCGAAGAAAGGAGACCGACGACCAGAAAACCTTCTCCAGAGACATCCTTCAGAATCGTCAAACGGGAAAAGAAAATCTAAACCAAGGAACAGTTCGTGTCAGAAATCTGGAAGACCACGACGACGACGACGTCAAACTGGCTTCGATGACACGGGAAGTCAATCGGAAGAAATCGGTTGGACTGAAGGATCGTGATTGGCACAAGGACTTAGTGCGCGAGATAGAATTCACTCATAAATCAGAATCCTCACGTCACCCGAATTCAGTAACCTCCGCCGTCGTCCCAGCAGAGTCAGAGGGTAAATGGCTCAGAAAACCTAAGGATCCATTCGGCTCCTCCTCCTCTTCCTCCTCCTCCAACAAATTGCATAGGCCTACTTCAAACAACCCGGGCAACAAGGCTGTTTCCACCCTTCCCGCAGCATTCAAATGCATCTCAAGAATCCCACATGGGAGGCTGCTGGATTATTCCTCCAGTGATTCCACCAAGCACTGCATTGATGATGCAGCACACATTCCTCAACGATCTCCTGGAAGATCTTCCGATGACAGTGCACATGGAGACCGCCGTCTCGGCGGTAAACTGAACGATGAAGCGTCTGTGTACTACAGTGGAACCGGTAGCGGTGGAGACGGAAGCGAAGGTTCAACAGCGAACCTCATTGAACTTCGTGTTAATCAATTGAGGAAATCCGACAGAGACTTTCAAAGGGGGGACATTCAGAGGGGGGATGCCAATCGATCTAAAGAGGTCATCATCACCACGAAATGCCCGTCGAAAGAAGACAACACATTTCGCATGCCGGGAAATATAGGCGTGCAACAGAAGCCCCTGCAGAGAGCAAATACTCTTAGCTTAGACAAAGAACATGGCAATAAGCGAAACAGTTTCAAGGGAAAGGCTGATACTCAACCGGCGCGAGAAATCGTAGCACAACCAGTTATTAAGAAGAGTACCGATTCGGAAATCGAGAACGATTTAATATCGGAAAAAACCTCAAGCGATCCCAATAAATCTTCGACGCCGTTGTTCGAACGGATCTCTGTGAAGGACATTGTAGCCATAAAGAACAGTTCCAGCGGTTCAGCTGGCGGCAGACTCGACCCAACGAAACCTCCAGTGCCGTCTAGTTTCCGGAGGGGTGAAGAAAGAACGGAAGCCTGGAGGCCAGAGACCGGAAGGGCGGTGGCTAGAAGATCGTCTCACGTGACTCCACAGGTCAAACCGGAAGTGGACATTTCGTTGACGCCGGAACTCGGTCGAAGGACGCTACCGAGGATTGAGCAGAAACCAAGAATTTCTCTTGGGGCGCAATTGCCCATGAATTATCCCCCGGAGATTGCCAATCGATTGCTGCTGCCCGTATGCGGAAGAAGCCCCTCTGTGAAGTCTTCGAACACCCGAGAAACCACCGAGGTCGAGCAGAGGAAGAATGCTGAAGCGACTTCTGCGAAGCTGAGCTGCCAGACCACAGCATCTGATGCTACGACCTCTGAACTTAATCCCCAAAGGCAAAAACACACCGGGGTCACGAAATCGCCTTGCCATGGGACACCGACCTCTTCTCCTCTATCAACTAGGTCATCGAATGAGTCGCTGTCAAGGAGCGATGGTGTCTTCAGCACAAACCCAGGAAGGGTCACCTTGCTCAGGCCAGACGTTGAAGTGTGTGCCTTTGAAAAGGGAGAAAAGAGGATAGACAGCGGCGGGGAGTCAGAGGCGGGACTGGATAGCGTTCCCCAATCCCATGGATCGGATTCAATGACTGCAGGTAAATCAACGAGGGCGGAAATGCCATGGAGCGTGGCGAATCTACGGAACAGATACGGAAACCAGAATCCTCAGTAATACTATATATTCCACCTTGGATGGAATTGGGAAGTACCTCTCCGTTTCCATCCCCACCTCATATTTTGTTTGTTCTATCTGTGTGTCTTTGTGTAACTTTGTATGTCTCTGCTGTCTTTTGCTTGTCTGCCTGTCCGCCTCTGTCTGTCCGTCTGTCTTATGTCTCTGTCTGTCTGTCTGTCTGTCTGTCTGTCTGTCTGTCTGTCTGTCTGTCTGTCTGATATTACCTCAATTCGTATACGCACACATTACGCATGCGTGCGGATGTTCCAACCGCTTCGAGAGAAGTTTTACTGCAAAAGACAAATTGGACTGACATTAAATGTTTTTCTGCAGATCAGTTTTTGCGTCTAATTCCGATAAAGAAATTGATATAGTACTATTTCGAAAATGTGCTATAATATGTAACCTATAGATACATATAGCAGCAGCTCGTTGCAACTGAATACTTGTATTTATACTTTTAGGGTATCTAAACCTTTGTTAATTTGTAACAATGACAATTATCGTCGATGTGAACAGCAATGTTACTGACAATCCGACTGCGATTGATTATTAATTTATTATTATTATTATTATTAACCACGCCCTTGCTAATGAAGAGAGGCTGCTGATGTTGCCGCTGCTAATGCTGCTGATCATCCTGCAATGTATAATCTAAAATATTAAACCATACGATCTGTTGTGTACAACTGTAAATGTACATGGGCGCACAGGGTGAAGCCTTTGCGGTCCATACAAGTTGCTTCATATTTGTGGGGCGCGGTGGTGTAGTGGGTATGTTCGTTGCATTGGAGCCAAAGGGTTGCAGGTTCGAATCCACCTCAAGTCGCCGCGTAGGGACCTTGGGCAAGTCTTTCACTCGCAATTGCTCAGCGCTTCGGCGTGAAATTCCGATGCAGTGCCCGCTCTGTAGTCGGTAGCGCCTCTGAGTAGAGAGCTTGAAGGGGCGCTATAACAAGTGCGCATACAAACATATTTGATTGAATTGAGGACTATTGGAGATTGCGTGCGACGATCCGCCTCTGAAGTAGTTTGAATCAGATGTTGTTTTGTGTTTTTAATTTCGATTAAATCTGCTAATTTAACGACTGACGAGAAGAGACTGCAATCGCAGAATATTTTGATTTGTAATAAAACTTCGTTGGTTCGACGTCGATTTCCATCCAGTTGTATCATATTTTATGTAGCTCTATGAATATAGAACATGAGAAACGTTGAAGTGGCGTAGGTTACAGGCATAGGCGCATTCTATTTATATGCCCACAAGGCCCCACATACTTGCATAATTTGTTATGGTTGCGTAATGGTAGGCCTATACTGGGGGATGGGACACAGGGATTTCCAGTCGATTCATTAAGCATTTCTCTGCAAATAATTCCAGTGTAGTGTATATCTGCCAATTAAGAAGACAAGTCAAAGTTTGAACATCTGATAAAGCATCAAATCACAGATCCATGTAGGCCTAGTGATTAAGCAACATAAGGCAAAACTGTCTCGGTCTCACTAGCAACTATTTTGCTTAAATGTCTTCTCGACTACTACAGTCCACTTCTCATCTGGATTGGCAAAAGAGATTTTCATAAACTTCGACTCTTCAAAATGTTCAGCCATGTGGAAAACCAAACTGCTAGTAACAGCGTCCGATAAACATTCGACTTCCTGTCCATTGCGCAGTTTAGAATCCGTCTTATACCCACAAAAATCAGCAACCGACCTATCCCCGTTAGTCGCTTAGTCCTCGTGCCAACCATCATGTCAACCCTTACGCCAGTCCTCATGTCAGTCCTCATGCCAGCTCTCATGCCAGCCCTCTTGTCAGCCCTCATGCCAACCCTCTTGCCAGTCATCCTGCTTTCCCTAGTATACCAAAAAGTGTTTGGCTTTCGAGTGTCCCCGCGGGTGCTTTTTGTTCACTGCTTTAAAATTGACTGTCCATATATCTGCGTTATATACCGTATCCGCTCATTTATCATTTAAATCGAACTCAAAACACAACCATTGGAACTTGCTTACCTTCCGGTATAACTCAATTTTATTCGGGTTTTATTACTCGTCGGCGGACTGCTCTTCGTGCATAGCTCCTCCAGCGGGTATAATTACTCTGACTATACGGTCTCATTTGTAGCGAGGAGTTTTTTCTGATGAATTTTGCATTGCGACAAAAGGCGCTATAGAATTCATTAGATTAGTACATCCTCCCCTTTTTATATATATATACTCATCCATTTCCTTGGTCTCTTTGTTTTCCTATGATTATTGCTCCATTGCATCATTCGAATGCCTGGATGTATATTTCATTCTTCTGCTTTCACCTGCCCCGTCTTCACTTTCTCCTTCTTTTTTCTCCTCCTCCTCACCGCATCACCGCTTTCAGTCTCTCTGCTATTTCCATCTGCAACCTTCTATTTATCGTCATCCGTCAGCTTATCTTATTCCTTCTCCACATCTCTATGCTCTTGTTCGGCATCTTCTTCGTATTTTTACCGTCTTCTTCTCTTATAGATCTATCTTTAATCACTCTTTTCACTTATATCTTTAATCACTCTTTTTCACTTATATCCTCCTATTTATATCCCGTCTGGCTCATTGTCCTTCGCAACCTTCTATTGTGCTTACTTCTGTTTGCTCTTTGCCATTCTTCATCTGTCGCCTGCTATTCTTATTCTTTTCGTCATTTATTTTCCCCTCAATTTTGCCGTGCCACTCTTTTTCATCCTGCTTCCTGTTTTGTTCCTCTTCCTCTTAATTTCTCTCTTCCCTTTCCACTCCATTCTTCTCCTCTTCCTAAATTCCCTACCTCTAAATCGTCCTCTTTCTCTTCCTTGCTTCCTTGCTTCCTTGCTTCCTTGCTTCCTTGTTTCCTTGTTTCCTTGCTTCCTTTCTTCCCTCATTCCTTCCTTCTTTCCCTCCCTCTCTCCCTCCCTCCCTCCTTCCTTCCTTCCTTCCTTCATTCATTCATTCAATCATTCCCTCCTCCTTCTCATCTTTTATAATTTATCTTCTTTCTATTTTTTTATCCTACCCCTCGTCTTCCTTCTCTCCCTATTCTTTTTCCTCTCCCTGCTTCACCACCTCCTGGTTTTTCGTCCTTCTACTATTACTACTACTACTGCTACTACTACTTCTACTACTACTGCTACTGCTACTGCTGCTGCTGTTACTACTACTACTACTACTACTACTACTACTACTACTACTACTACTACTACTACTACTACTACTACTACTACTACTACTACTACTACTACTACTACTACTACTACCACCACCACTACCACTACCACTACCACTACCACTACCACTACCACTACCACTACCACTACCACTACTACTACTACTACTACTACTACTACTACTACTACTACTACTACTACTACTAAACTACTACTACTCTGCTACTAATGTCAGCTATTGCTGACTGGCGCCGTTGCTCGGGCGGAGTCGGATTACTGGCGTGACAGTGGCGTCTGTGTCTTGAGAATAATCCTTGATACATGGTTCAGCTGCTGCGGTTGGTGATGGTGTATGCAGTCTGACGACGGTGCAGTTGCTGGCGCAGCACCAGCAGCAGAGCCTCTGCTTCAGCAGCATCAGTGCCATCATCATCAGCAGCAGCAGCAGCAGCAGCCGTGCCGTTGTCAGGATCTGGCGGCGACAGATGCCATCCGTCGGATGAGGTTGACAAGTGAAGGACGACGACCGAGTCATCGCAAATATTATATCGTAAGAACGGAGGAAGAGGAGGAGGACGAAGGTTTTAATTAGAAATCCTCTTCGTCCATCAGACATCTTCGCACTTTTTCTTCTCCTCCCCAACCATTCTACTTGTCGGTCTCTTTCCTCCACTTGCCCATTCATTCACCCTTTTCTGCCTCATCGCCTGCTCTTCCCTGCTCATTTTTCTCTTACTAGCTCTGTCCCTTTCCGCCTCTTTTCCCGTTCATTACCTGTTGCGCTCCTCTTTCTGTGTCGATCGGACGTTTACCATCTTCGCTGTGCGGCGGACAGATGTAAGTTGCCTACGACACAGATCCACATCAATCACGGTAAACATTATGTCTTTACAATTGAACTCAGTTTTTTAACAATTCATTTAGTCTTATTATAATATTCTCAAATCTACATCATTTTTGTTGCTGCTTTTATTCGCCATAGTTTCAGTTACTGTATAATTTAGTATTGTTATGCAATTGCTTTCTGACTCGCGGCCGATTAATTTTTAAAAAATAATCGACCGCGAGTCGAAAGCAATTGCATAACAATACTAAATTATACAGTAATTATACAGCGCAATTACATTTAGTGTTATCCATCTCCTTCATAACTCACAAGTGAAACGTTGTTTGTATGAAACCTGCCTTCGTATTCTCACTCAAGCTCTCGTCATCTCTCGTCTCGATTACTGCAACTCTGTTCTATCTGGTCTTCCATCATCAACACTTCAACCCCTGTCTTCAGTTCTACATACGGCCGCGCGCCTGATAAAAGGTCTTGGTCCCAGAGACCACATCACTTCAGCTCTGAAACAACTACACTGGCTTCCCATCCGTGCTCGCATTGCTTTCAAAATTTCCCTCCTGATGTTTCATATCCACTACGGAACTTCTCCATCCTACATGACATCCATGGTCACGCCATGTTCCGCCTCCAAGTCCAGAGGACTTCGTTCGTCCTCGCGAAGTGATTTTGCTACACTTCGCACATACCGGAAGCTTGGAAACCGTGCCTTCTCAGCATCTGGACCTAAAGAATGGAACAGTCTACCAATCTCCATTCGCCAGTGCTCATCTGTTGCAGAATTTAAATCAAAGCTAAAAACTCATTTGTTTTCATTGTATTATAACTAGATTTGCAGTGAAGGAAGCGCGCTCTTGTGCAAGACTTGTTTTGTTAAAGCGCGGTATAAATGACTAATTGTATTGTATTGTATTGTATTGTATAAGTGTAATCTTAATAGTAATCAATAACTTCCATAACACCGGTGTATACATCGACTGATTGCGCTCCTAAGCCAGTCATAGTCAGTCCTAGGCCAGTCATAGTCAGTCATAGTCAGTCATAGTCAGTCCTAAGTCAGTTATAGTCAGTCCCAAGCCAGTCATAGACAGGTCAATATCTAACTGGAAGAGGGTAAGTTTTAGTTGAAAACGGAATGACGAAATGACACATATAATAATAATGATACATGACATCTGACACAAGTGTCAGCCCATAAGACAGAGAATTGACGGACTGAGCAACTGCGAATTAAGGACTTGTACTCGCTGCTTAGGGCTCCAACACCATAGGCGTACGGGACATTTCGGCAGTGGGGGGGCAAAAAAAAATTTTACCCGAAAAATCTGACGCTTTTTTTTAGTCATCCGCCCAAAATTCTTAGGATTTTCCCGCCCGAAAAATCTGACGACTTTTATTACCCCTGCGCGCCCGAAAAAATCCTCCCGTACCTGTTTTTTGCCCGAAAAAAATTCCGAAATTTTTGGCCCGTCCATGCCTCTTTTGCCCCAAAAACACATTTGCCCGAAATTTGGTGGGCATTTGCCCCCTCTGGACCCCCGTCTCGTACGCCTATGTCCAACACAATAACCGATTCGGATAGATTCAAGCTCAAACTCTCCGAGTCACAAGACGGAAGCTTAACTAATTGGCTACTGACTCCTGGCTGATTCGTTTACCGACGTTATAAACAGCAGTCGAACAGAGACTGGTTTTTCATTAAGACCGTTTTGTTCGCTGAAAACGTTTGTCAATTTTTTCGGAAATTCGACGAGTTCTGAATTCGTATTTGAACGCATTGTAGCCTAATTATTGCATTACATCACAATAATATAATCATACAGTAAGTACAAATGATCTATGAACCGATTATTTGTTTATAAGCCAGCTTGTTTATGTGTATACCTGTATACGTCTACCTCGATGGCTGACTTAGTTCTGTTTATGGAAAGATTGTTTCGTTTACCGACGTTATAAACAGCAGTCGAGTGAGGAGAGAGGAGTGCAAGGTATAACAGAATCATTGGGAGTGGACCCAGAATAGAAACTGTGCGACTAAACTGTTTAAGATATAGCTGGCTTAAAAGTGCGTTGCACGATGAGGACTGCATGATCCATTGTGCAGCTAAGATGCGAACCAGATGATAGACAAACTATAGAAACCGAAATATATAGAGTTTATGTGATAATATATATGATAGGTTACTGCTCAACAGGTTTGCAAGTATCTTTACGAGAAATTTATAGATGAAGTTGAGAGCAGGTAGGCTACACGGGTGATAGTTTATCAGATTTAGAACTCGTATTATAATTATATTAGGACGGATTTTGACTGAGGTGAAGCAAGTTAATTATGTCAGACGGTTAGAGCCAAGCTATAGGTCTACATTGAGAGCAAACGTAGGTCTATAAGACTATAACCACGATATATGATTTCAGATGTAGGGTTGAATAAAAGAAGACAAATTACGGATAGGATGATTGATAAGCAATGTTTAATCTAGACTCTCTGGGGGGGGGGGGAGTTAATGCAACATTTCTTCCCTACCCACAGAAAAAATTCGACAGATGTATAATACATGTGACGTTTTACCGTCAATCGAAGAATTCGACTGCAAAGCACCAGGGCTGTTTTTAAGGAATTTTTAGAACTGCACATCCTCTTCTCTCCTTTCTCATTGGCCATTGTAAATTACTCCCAATTTGAGGAAAATGTCCTATTTTTACTAGTTTTAACTGCACGGAACGTGAGTGAAGTGCTTCTACAACTGCCAGAATCCATTTAGAACTGCACATTTAGTGTAGAACTGCACATTAAAAAAGTCCTGCAAAGCACAGAAACTCTAAAAAAAGGGTAATCGGCTTCCTTTTTAAGCAACATAAAAAAGTCGTCAGAAAATTCCGGTCAAAGGGTATCATCGGTGGGTGTCCGGTAGAGCGGTTGCCGTTCGCCCAAAACGACCATTTTTACCGCCCCCCCCCCCCCCCATCCATGCAGACACCAAAATTCCTCAACACAAAGCGGGGGGACTAGATCAAACAATAGTTGCGAAGATGGCATAGCTGCAGCAGCTGGCCTATGCTGTTTCGAGACGGTATATATAATAACCAAAGAATTGACATCTCACTGGCATCAGCTGTCTACAACAGAAGGTATGCTAATCACAGCAACTTCGATTAGTTTTGTACCCAGATGTAAAATTACACAAATCGTGTGATTGACTTGTAATGAAACAGACCGATCCACAAAAGGCATTTGCGTTTGTTATATGCTAACGACCAATTATATTGGTTAAGAGAAAAAAGAAGAGACGTAAAAATGGTTGTAAAATAAAGTAGAGGGTTTTGTTGTACTAACGGCCACGGGGGTGGATGTTATATCATATAGAGGACGCATCTTTGACGGTGAACTGAAGGATGAGAGCGACAAAATGATGAAAGGAGCCAGAGCAATGCATGAGATGCAAATGCGTGCAAATGAAATGTGCATTACCCTAATTTCTGCGTCGTCCTTTTTCCGTACACGGTCTTGACAACCTCATGAAAATATAGTATAACGAAAATCGATCCAGATTCCAGACTATGTGTGTATATATGTACATAATATTAGGCTATATTATAACGAAAATTGATCCAGATTCCAGACTATGCGTGTATATATGTACATATATTTGTACATGTATCCTACATCATGTAGGTCAATATATACAAACATTACATGCACATGTACAGATAAGTGCACGTATGCACACATGTGTCTGCCTTAATAGCCTTCATACGAACGCATATAGGATGCAGTATGCATGTGCATATATACACACGCGCGTAGTTTAATACATTCCCAAATACAAACATGTAATGCATACATGCATTATACATGTAGAATCCTACATATATAAGTACCTGCACGGATGCATACATGTACAATTGTACATTTACATTGCTATCAATCTTTGATGACTTCCTATAACGTCATGCAACGTTTCGTTCTGTACCCCCTCCCCGCCCCCACGCATGCACAGACGATGACTTGTATGCTATAATTGTCTCTACTGTATGGTGTGTGTGTGTGTGTGTGTGTGTGTGTGTGTGTGTGTGTGTGTGTGTGTGTGTGTGTGTGTGTGTGTGTGTGTGTGTGTGTGTGTGTGTGTGTGTGTGTGTGTGTGTGATGAATCTGTACCGCTATTCTAGTATATCTTATAATTCGGCTGATGACAATGCTCTTCTTTGTCATTATATTCTAGGCCTATTGCTAACATCGATTTCCTTTCTACGATAATGACTCCTTTGTTCTCCGTCCTTTGTTCTCCTCTGCCTGATGTCTTCAAGCCAGTCGCGTTCTAAACGCATGCATTCGGAATCGATCCGCTTAGAAACAGCAGCACCCCAGCAGGGCTGTAGGCCTACACGAGGGTATACGCGGGTATACAGCGTATACTAACCTCCTGGGAAAAACGGCATCGTATACTCACCTCCCGAAAAGTAGGGCATACGCGGGTAAAAAGAAGGGTACACCGTACACGCTAGTAAATCAGGGAACACGCGGCTGCTTAAGATGCATTTTGGCCCGATGACTAAAAAAATAAAAATAAAAAAGTCGTCAGCTTTTATCGGACGGCAAATGGACGAGATTTTGGCCCGATGACTAAAAAAGTCGTAAGAAATTTCGGGACCGAACACGTCGGGTTTTCTCCCGGTCAGCGTGTACTCACCTAAAAATTTACCAGTATAGCCCTGAGCACCCCCCCTCCGAGGTAAGGAAGTAAAATATTCTAAGGCGAAATCAGGAATTTAGGTAGGCTACTAAGGCTATGGGCATATTCGTACACGCGTGGAATACAGTACATGTAGGCCTAGTATGCATGAGGCTTGGCTTGTTCTGTTTAACGACACGCTGTCCTATCAAGGTTGATTAGTATCGCCCTCCTCCTTTTCCCATGCTTGGGACTGGCACTGCAAAGTACGAGCAGTGGCGGAGTTCAGTATGGACCTAATCTCAGACTGTAATTGATTTGTGGTCGTCCATCCAGTGCAACGTGCACCCAGTGCACCCAGTGCACCGTGCACGTGTCTCAAGCACGGACGATATATAATGCGCGATGTTTGATACGATACAATCCTTTATGCCGATCAATAGGTGCTAGTTGCACCATATATTTAACAGCTGGTCTTCACCGTGCACCAAAGTTAAACACAGAAAGTCAGACAAAGAAGACTGTCTGGAGTTTAGTGCAAAGATGACAAACAACATAGGCCTACATTCTTTATGCATTCAAAGAATTGTTGTTTTTAGTTTGACGCTTAACTAATCCACTGATTATTTACCTTATGCGACTAATACACTGATTATTTACCTTATAAGCGACTAATCCACTGATTATTTACCTTATAAGCGACTAATCCACTGATTATTTACCTTATAAGCGACTAATCCACTGATTATTTACCTTATAAGCGACTAATCCACTGATTATTTACCTTATGCGACTAATCCACTGATTATTTACCTTATGCGACTAATCCACTGATTATTTACCTTATGCGACTAATCCACTGATTATTTACCTTATAAGCGACTAATCCACTGATTATTTACCTTATAAGCGACTAATCCACTGATTATTTACCTTATAAGCGACTAATCCACTGATTATTTACCTTATAAGCGACTAATCCACTGATTATTTACCTTATAAGCGACTAATCCACTGATTATTTACCTTATAAGCGACTAATCCACTGATTATTTACCTTATAATGCGACTAATCCACTGATTATTTACCTTATGCGGCTAATCCACTGATTATTTACCTTATGCGACTAATCCACTGATTAATTATTTACCTTATGCGACAAAGGTCGACTTCATAAGACTTAGGCCTATTCCAATTTGTCGAGTTTTAGTTCGAAGTTTTAGAGCTAAACAAGGGACCTCTACGTATAGTAAGACGTATGGTGTTTATTTAAATGTGTTATGCAATCAATGAATATTCACTCCACATAGGCCTGAGCAGGTTATTTAGAAACTACATAGGCCTATATAGCCTACACCTTTTATTCATTCATTCATTCATTTCGAGAATTTATATAGCGCCTCTTCAAGAGACCTACTCAGAGGCGCTACCAGCCCAGCCACAGCTAAAAAAGTAGGATTTGAGATACTTAAAAGATGCAGGGGAATTTCCCTAGGTATAAGTTTAATTATGTAATTACTAATTAGCCTACCTCAATTTATATAGTATCGTCGGTAGAATGCTACCGGTACTTCTAAAATGTTTCGCACAATGTCTACTGTCAAAGCATTTCAACGAAGTTTCATTTTGACGATCTTGTCTATGGTGAGCCGATGTATGGCAATTGTAAATTGTAATGTAATAGAACCTGCTTAATTACATAACCAGCGGAGCAGCAGTGGCAGCAGCAGCGTTGAAATTAGCACGAGGGCGGATTATATTGCGCTGCTTCATGTCAGAAGATGCGACATTGCAGTAATCGATTCGGCTCAAGATTAAATTTTGCACGTGATGGCGAGTGTGAGAGACCTATACAGATTGTTTACTAAATGTATCCGTAAACGACTGATCAGAAGTTCAACGTCCTTTGCCGGTGTCACGAAATAGAGTATCCTCCGTATTAATCGTATCCCCCCCAAATGAAGAAAAGTCGAATAAGTCACTTCCGCGTGTATTTATTTTTGCAAATTGATTTTCATCTGCTTTGTTTTGAACAATGACACTAACAGGTATGTTTGTTCCTACTAGATAATTTGTTTTGCTTTGTTTTTAGAGCACTTAGAACATTTAAAACACTTAAGAACAGTCAGAGTCACAAAAGAAATTCGAGTTATCTTTCTCTGAACATTGCTTAGGACACTTAAAACAATTAGAGTCACTTTAAATTTTGATTAGAACATAAATATTTTTATTATGCGCATTTTTCAAAAAAGGGGATAGAATGGTTTATCCCCCGGATAGTCTAGACCGGTTAATTCCATCCGGGGGATAGATTAATTCATCCCCCCGGATAGCTTTCAGGGGATACTCTATTTCGTGACACCGGCTTCGTAATATATATTCGTGCATGATTGTAAGCATCTGTACATTTAAATAGTCATAATTATATATAGACTGTGTTCATTTTATTCAGGACCTCAAAGTTTAGAATTATTGTACGTTGACTATTTAATGATGGTATACGATTAGCTAGCTGCACGCCACATTAACTTTATCGTATACGGACATGAAATTTATTACATACGCAACTTTATGCTGTTTGTATGTTGTCATCCTTGTGACAGTGTTAATATTTGCTTTGGCGATACTAGTAGGCTATTCATTCATTCATTCATTCATTCATTCATTCATTCATTCATTCATTCCTTCCTTCATTCATTCATTCATTCATTCAAGTATTTATATACTTATATACACCTCTTCAAGGAAACTACTCAGAGGCGCTCCCGACTCCAGCACGGACAAACAGAACAGTTTTTAAGTGCTTATATAATGTGTCAGAGAGTGTAGGCTTACGTGTGTCCATTTAAAAGGTTTCCAACTTTGCCATGACGTGTTCGCAATTAGTGGACTCTGTGATGTTGGAATCAGCGTCTGATACACGCTCTTATGCGTCTTAAATGACCAATTCTACGCTCAGAATGAGCACACGTTTTCCTGTTATGGAGCTATACTATACTTAGTCTAACCATCTACATTCAACTCTAATTATATGTTATTATTAAAATTGTTCTCTTTTGGGTTTTTTCTGCGTGTCTCGTGCTTTCCTGCTTCCATCGTCTGTCAGTGTCGTTCACTTATCTCGTGTTTCTTTGCCTCTCAATAACTCTGTGCCTCTGCTATACGCCTACTGCTTTGACCGTCTCTTTGTCTATTTTCTCCTATAGTCTCTTTGTACAATATGTAAATGCATGCGTAGGCCTATGTATAGATAGAGATTGGAGAAGCTTGCAAATAACGTGTATATTGCAGTTCACTGTTATATTTATATGGAAATCTGTGATGAATACATGAGCGTATTCCTGTTATATATAACAATTATTGCGCTGCCGAGTTCCGATCATTTCAGTTTCTTTGAATAAGTAATTGCAGTACGTCAATTATTCCTGCTTTACCGGTCATTCGGAGACAGATCGGAGATGACGAACGTGGTCGAACAGACAGTGGCAAGCAGCACTCCCTTGTGGCCACTCCTGAGGTGTGCGTCGCGCCGGGGGATCTTTAGGATCTCTGCAGTATGAATGAAAGGAGGCAAGAGCAATTGTACGGTACGACAAAAGGTAGTTATATATAGACGCAGATGGTTGGGCACAAGGAAGGAAATCAGTGGTGGGTAAGTAATTAATTGGAAACTAATCAATTTGCTAATTAAGTATAGTATGATAATTAGTTGGTATAATTATAGCCGAGATTTTGCTAATTCTTATTCTAAATAGTCTTTAGAGGCTGCAAATTTCTATTCATAATGTCCGTTTCCACAGTATTAAGGAGAAACTAGTGACGAACATTGAAATTTTAGTTTCGCTATAACTTGAAATAGCCTATCTGAATTTATTTCAGGTAGCCTATTGAACGTCAAACTAACAAAATACAGGTAGCCTACAATGTTTTTCTTTTTATATTGTGACATAAATAGCTGACTATAATGAATCAGTCAATTAGTGCTAATTGTAGTTCTGACTAATTATTGCTCTCTGAAAATGTTGAGATTCTAATTCTATTCATGAAATTCGAACTATTTGCTTTTTTCCGACTCTTTATCACCCACACCTGAAGGAAGCAGGTCTACATTTAATAAGGAATCGTTATTTAGCAAGAGCATGATTATAGTAGGCTACCTCGGGAATCCATTAAATTGTGCAGGCCACACAGAACAATTTGCACAAAAGAAGAGCTGAAGACAAAAAAAGAGGAGTCACAGAACAGTTTCTATATGCAGAAATAAATACAAAAAGCGAGCACACGCTGAGCCACTTATAGATGCCTAACCACAACAGATGGACGCGTCCGGGCATTTGAGGAGAATGTAGAATATATAGGGAACAAAAAAGTGAACGAGGGAAGCGCTTCGAATGATGAAAAAAGGAAAGAGAAGATGAATGCAAGGCTCTAGTTTAATTCCAGAATTGAATATTTTTACATACAAGAGACTAAATGCGCAGATGTGAAGTGTGCATAGATCTATAATTATGGAGTATATAAATCAGATTATATTATTGCGAATGGACACATTCGCCAAACCCACGGAAGCAGCGCGTGAATATTCTCAGCAAGGAGACTATTGAATTTTTGTGGCAGACGTGGTAGAGCCCCTATGGTATAACTTAGTGCTTAGTACTTAGTCCTTCCCGTGCATGTCTGAACATTGGGCAACGTATCTCCTCCACTCGTCTCTGTCCATCGCCAGTTCTTCAACCTCCTCCCATGACATCTCCAGACATCTCAAGCCATCTTTGATGGCGTCCGGCCATTTCTTTTCTGGCATGGCATAGCATGGTATAATGCATAACATAAGACAAAAGTCGCAAAGTGCTAAGGCAGGTATAGAAGTAGGATTTTGGTGACCATTCAAAGCTATTTGCTTTGACTGATGGACAGAACACTGCCCCGAAAGCAACGATAAAGCTAGAAATGGAAGCATGAGACCTATAGCAAATTACGCAAAACATGCATGAGGGTCAGGCTAATTATAGCGGAAGGAATGAAATTCAAAGGAAACAAAGCTGCTATGCAGAAAGTCATCACCGAAATAACAAAGGAAGAAACTAAAGTATACGAAGAACGAAAATCCACGAGAAGTTCTCCTAAGCAAACAATCGCAAGACGAAAGAACGGAGAATCAATTGATACAACGAATGACGACTGCTCGAGGGAGGAACTGCGACATGAATGAAGGAAGCAGGCTATAGCGATCGAATTGAACTCACGTGGGAGAAACGATAGTACAAAATGTAGATGGTCAGACACAAAAATAAATACATTTAAGACGAGATCGTTAATTAATGATAGCATAATAATACATGTAGGCCCTAAGCTTGCACCTAAGGAACAACAATTTATACAAGACAAAGGTTGAGGATGCATACAAAGGCGGACAACCCCTGGACAGAGGGTATACGACTAAGACTGCAGCAAAGGATTCTGCATGGAAAGAAGATTGAGCAACAAAGCAACCGAGCGACTGCGAGTAAAGAAGACACACTGGATCTACTACGCCGATGTTTAAAAATACAGTGACTGCGAATACGAAGATAAATAAGAACATAATTATACGAGAAGGAATTAGGAGGATGAAGTTTTTTTAATTAGAACCAAACAAACTGACTCGCCGAACTCTGGTGCATAGGTGTAAATTATTTAAGAAACCGTGGAGGAGGAAGATATAACTAAGAAGGAGGAGGAGAAGAATAAGAATAAGAATAAGAATAAGAAGAAGAAGAAGAAGAAGAAGAAGAAGAAGAAGAAGAAGAAGAAGAGGAAGAGGAAGAGGAAGAGGAAGAGGAAGAGGAAGAGGAAGAGGAAGAGGAAGAGGAAGAGGAAGAGGAAGAGGAAGAGGAAGAGGAAGAGGAAGGGGAAGGGGAAGGGGAAGGGGAAGGGGAAGGGGAAGGGGAAGGGGAAGGGGAAGTGGAAGGGGAAGGGGAAGAGGAAGAGGAAGAGGAAGAGGAAGAAGAAGAAGAAGAAGAAGAAGAAGAAGAAGAAGAAGAGGAAGAGGAAGAGGAAGAGGAAGAGGAAGAGGAAGAAGAGGAAGAAGAGGAAGAAGGAAAGGAAGAAGAAGAAGAAGAAGCCTGGATATTATATGAAGTGAGAGCGATTGCCCTTTGTTAATCTTCTTCTCTTATGACGGCCATGGTGGTCAGTACTCTAGCTCGCAGTACAATTTTCACCAGACGGAACATGTCAACAGTCAATGAGAAATCTTGAAATGTCTCTTTGTCATTGCGGTGGCAATAATAAGACCAAAGCAGACGCGAGCATAAACCAACCATGCACCCGGTGGACAAGGTTGTGCTTTCAGAAGATTCGTGATGATTTTTTGTACAAAACGTACACATAATTTGGTGTTTGTGACACAGATTTGTTGAGGGTTTTCCCCGCTGAGTGTCGTGATATCAAGCGCTCAATTCGTGGGATCGTGGGAGATGAAGTGAAGATGGTTTGGAATACGTCGGATGTGTTATTCAGACAGTCTTGAAAGTGCATGGCGGCTTTGTAAGGCGCTTCTTTGATATAGCAGGAGAGAGAGGAAGAAAGAGAGAGAGAGACATATACAGAGATTCGAAGGATAAGAATCGTTTGAGTAGAACTGGTAAAGATTTTATGTTGCGCTAAAATGAGCGATATTCGGGTAAATTGAAACACGCATCTTGAGGTCGTTCGATTAGTGACAAATTGACGATGAGAGGATGACTCCAATTAAGAGTCTAAAATCTGCAAAATAGATTGCAGATAATTAATCGTTTCCGGTAGAGGAAGTTTACTCACGAGCAACGAGTGGAAAAACTTAACAAGGATAATTTCAGCTAATAAAGAAACTAGTGACATGAAAATGAATACGTCAGCCACACTCCGGGAGCCATCCAACCATGCAGTTGTCCAATACTCGTCGACCTAAAAGAAGGACGGCGCAGAATACATAAACAAGATACCGAATAACATTGACCTAAATCGCATTTAGCCTACAGGGTGGGTCGAAGTAAAGAGGGTCTGTTTAAACGGTTTTTTTCCATTTAAGAGAATTAAATTGCAAGAATAATCTTTACAACACTTCAGAGAAACCGTCACTGCATTACTGATGCCCAATCTTTAAAAGTTTAAATGAATCGGCTTAAGATTTAGCGTAACATATAGCAACGTATTCAACCGCTGTAGAAAATTCAGCACCTTAACCAATAACCCGCGTAATGACACCAACACAAAGTCCTCACATCACATCTCTCACATTCACGCTCTTTTGCATTTAAATTTTAACTATTAATCAAGGCTGCCATGAGATCTGTTCAGTTCAAGTTCGCTATATAATGATCGATACTTTACGACGGTCCGGTCAGTTCCGTGGACGTCTACACTGCGACATCAGACGTGAGCGCCGTTTATTCAGGCACACGCTGTACACCCATCAAGTTCTTTTAACCATAGATGTAAAAAACGATGAAAACGGAATAAAAAACGGTAAAAAACGTCGTTTTTTTCGAAAAAATAAAAAACGACAAAAAAACGATAAAAAACGGAAACGGTAAATAATTTGACTTTACTACATCTAAAACCGCATTTTAACCTTGAAAACATTGATTAGGAAACCTACTACACGCAGGTTATCTCTTAAATGATGATGTTAAACGATGAAACAATGACTTTAGTTAGCTGAATCCTTGAGAGTATTGGCGGAAAACATATGGAATATCAGAAAAATAAAAATTAAGGAAAATAATAACAGAAAGTAAATGAATAAACAAAGTTAAAGAAAAAATAAAAAACGATAAAAAACGATGGGAAAAATAAAAAACGAAAAAAACGACGTTTTTTGGGAGAGAATAAAAAACGGAAAAAAACGTTTTTTACATCTATGCTTTTAACTAAACCTCAACGCAACGCACCAACGCATTGTCTCGAATGCAACGAAGCGCGAAGACATTTCACGCATAGGATATGGTAGAAGAAGCAAAGTAATGGCGTCGCTCTGACTCCAGTAAATGGCAATAGGACTGTAGTGTCTGGTTCACATGAGTGTAAATCGGTAATGGACGAGGTCTGGCCATAAACGCCTATACTGCCAAGTCAAGTGTCTCTTACACGTGCGCCGGTCAAAGCAGCTATGGCCACGATGGCTATTATATATCGCAGAAGTCTTCTCAACCGAGGCTGCGATCTATAGATCCTCCTTCTCGGTACCATATGCGCCTATGGCAGGAACCACGCGAAAGGAAGGCGCTCATAGAAATCCATTGAGTGCATTCGGGTGAATTCGACGCTCCATCCATTCACGTGTAACGTCGTTATTGTGGGAAGTCGGTGACCCGAAGGAAAATGCCACCAGAACCAAAATAATTACCGATGACAGGTCGAAGGTTATGCGAGTGGTGCGGAAAAAGACAATAAAGGGACCGAATCTGCCTGTGTTTCTGTCTGTCTGTCTGTCTGTGTTTCTGTCTGTTTGTCTGTGTTTCTGTCTGTCTGGCTGGCTATGTCTTCTTCTGTGTACCTATATACCCATGTGATCTGTCTTTGTCTGTTTCTTTATGTGTTCTCGTATCCGCCTTGTGTTCATTCCCAAGCTCTCTGTGTCTCTGTCTCTGTGTCTCTGTCTCTGTGTCTCCGTCTCTGTGTTGCTGCCCTTCAGTCGGTCGTTATCACATACCCACAGTCCCACATACATGCACGTACACATACCATCTTCGCCTCGCATACCAACACACACAAACACACACACACACACATGCACACACACATACATATACAGCCACACACACACGCTGTGACACACACACACACACACACATGCACACACACATACATATACAACCACACACACACACACGCTGTGACACACACACACACACACACACACACACACACACACACACTAGCACTGCAAACAGCAAGGTCTATGGATCTATGATCAGCAGAGCGCGGTATAGTTGATGGTGGAACTCCTCTTTCCACTGATTCAGACTCTGTCTCTCAACCGAAGATAAATGCATTCATGCATTTCATTCTCACCCTTGGGTCCCGTACCATTCCCACTTCTGACAATGGCAAATCGCAACCCGAGAGGGAGGCAAACAATTGCACATATACACGCGCAAACAACCAACTGCATCAGCATTTCTGCAGACAGTTAATGGAAAATGGAAAAAAGTCAATGGTTGGTAATGAGAGACAAGCAGACAGGCACACACACACAAACAGACAGACAGACAGACACACACAGACAGACAGACAGACAAGATAATCACTTGGAAAAATGTAGACACACACAAACATAGCGATTCTTTTTCGATGACTATTGAGTCTACTCGAGTGTTGCAAACTGATTGTAAATAATTAATCAATGCATTTGTGATGTACATATCGAATGAATATGTTGCAATCTGATGTAAGATGCAATGTATGAATCAAATAGCACATATCATAAAGCACTCGTAATGCATGCAGGCAAAGTCCAGCAGAGACACAGGTAAGTAAGAGAAACAGGTGGCATGCAGAAGCCGACTGTGGAATGAGGATGGGCAGATCAGAGGAACGCAATCCATACGTGCAGAGGATTAATGACAATAATGGTGCCAGAGGTAAATTGTTAGCAAACATCGGCAAAACCTTAGAGACACACATATAAAGACGCCGTCAGACGTAGCTCGATAGGCAGAATCCAGGCAGAGAAAGCAAGACATATGAGTAGGAAGAGAAGGAGAAGGAGGAGGAGGAGGAGAAGGAGGAGGAGAATGAGAGGATGAGAAGGAGAGTGAGAGGAGGTGAATGAGAGGAGGAGGAGGGGAGGAGGAAGAGAGAAGAAGGACGAGGATAGTGAGAGGAGGGGGAGGAGGAGGAGGAGGACGGGGAGGAGGAGGAGGAGGAGAAGGAGGAGGACCTAGAGGAGGGTGAGGACAGGTTGATTAATCACCGAAAGCGGGAAGAAAGGAAATGGTCTGCAGAGAAGACAGTAGAATCTAATAGGAAAGCGAGAGAATGGAATTGCGGAAGGACTAAGACTTGAAACGACTATGTGGCGGCCAAGACAGTTAGGGAAGAAAAAGGGGGACTGGACGATAAATAAGATGAATGGACGGCGGTCGGTGGATGGGGGAAGCGGGGCAAGAGGGAATGAACGATCGCCTTGCCGCCCTGAAATCTGAAGAGCAGGAAGGGAGGATGGAAGGGAGGATGGAAGGGAGGATGGACGGAGGCGGAAGGAGGATGGACGGAAGCGGCGAAGGATCAATTAAGAGGATGATGAGAGGAAGGGGGAAGACGGGACGAATCCCTACACGCGGTCCAACTGATCGCAGACATCAATTTCCTGTAGTCATAGCGACTACTATTAATCTGGGTCCAGACATATTTATATAGCGCCAATGTTCTTGATGACGAAGGCGAAGGCGCGCTTAAAACGCTTCCGCTTGCTATCGACCGCGCTACAAATGAGTCCCCCCCCCCTCCCGGGAACACCAACGGCGTCTCCTCCTCCTCCACATCCTCCTCCTCCTCCTCCTCCTCCTCCTCCTCCTCCTCCTCCTCCTCCTCGCAAAGCACCATGTACTTCTTACATTTGAATACATTTCCAAGCTCAATGGGACGTCGCATATGTCACGTGAAGCTGCGTCATTGTCATAGACCGAGGTCGAAGGGATAAAGCTTAGTCTGTCCATACTCATCGCCATGCACGCACACGCACACACATAACACCCTACCCAACACACACACACACACACACACACACAAGCACGCTCACACACACAAGCACGCTCACACACACAAGCACGCACGCACACGTATACTAACGCACAAGTATATGTATATGTCTGTATACCTGCATGCATGTATGCAAGAATTGAGTTATTTACACAATTGTATGATTGTTGAAGAATAATGAATTCTTTTAGACTTATAACTTAAACAATGTCATGGTGGCCTAGACTACATTACAGTAAGTCTGGTAAACATACAATGGGGTATTAGGTGAACTGTGTTCGAATCTGATATGCCACGGTATAAGTTGTAAGAGCGATTGATAGTAGGGCCCACCCAAAGATTTTTGTGCAAAGATATTGCCAGCCATGCCATGTCCAATTTTATTTCTTTGGCAAATCTATCAGACAGTTACCCACTTAATGAAACTTTGTATGGAAGATAATCGACCTCGTTGATGTTGAATACAGTGGCGGCGCCTGGATTTCAGTTTGGTGGGGGGGGAACTGAAGCCTCCGGAGGAAATTTTCCATTTTCATCCGCCAAAATTTCTGACGACGTCTTTACAAAAATTTTTAGTCATCCGGTCGAAAATCGTGGAAATATTTCAGTTTTGCGTGTAAAAAAACCGGGTGGCCTTTTTTAGGGGGGCTTAGCCTTTACAGGGGGGCTTAACCCCTAACCTCCCCTCCTAGCGCCGCCACTGGTTGGAGACCGATGTGCTGTGTCAGCTTCTGGCATTGTCCCCAATCCTCTGCGCGTGTGGAAAGAGTTTTTCTCATTTCAATCTTGTGAATACACAGCAGAGAGAACAGACAAACTGATGACATTGCAATATATAATATATATATACAATACATAGCCTATACAATATACATAATACATATATAATTATATATCCGCTTCCCTTCTTTGGGTTTTTGCTGCTTAGTCGCTGCCTGGGGTCGAATTCTTTTGTTCGCATAATAATATAATTGATTCATATCCGAGGCTTTATGCGCTTAGAAAGGGTTTGAAAAACAAATGAATTTCCTAAAGCTGGAGATCATAGGCCTACTGCATATCTGCAGGTATTATACAACAATAGATATATTTCTATGTCTTATTAAACAACATCGACGCGTATATGACTATGCAAATATATATATATATATATTATATGATGTATGATAGCGTATACAGACAGGCGATCGAATGACGTATACGCACGTAATTATACGTCAACGCGTATATACGTACTGAAGAGGATTATATATGCACAGTGACGGAATAGAGACATCAATAGGACTCTACATGCGTACAAGGAAGGAGTCATCGGTCGATATTATTCTATAATATGGGAGTCTATGCAACTGCAGCCCAGCCACACAACACGTGAAAATGTCAAGTTTGTCGCCAGCTAATAATTTTATGCTATACGGAAATTTTCTTTCCAGGAAACACTGGACAGCGCTATAATTATAGTCAGTTAGTTAATTGTGAATTCAGTCATCGCTTGTCCAATTTTAAAGAGTAAATAGGTAGGCCTTTATCACTGCAGTGATTACTAGACAGCCTACACCCTTTACATATAGGCCTACATGCAGAACATGGGTAAATTAGATTATTGGGTTGTATATGCAATATAAAGTAGTACGGTATATGAGAATCTTATTCTAACGGAAGGCAGAATATATATAATATATGTACAGTGTACATATATAGGCCAGAGATCGAGACAGGATTTGCACAGCTGAAGAAATTTTTTGCGTGAGAGAGTATAAGGCCTATTATATCCTAGGTACCGAACGTATAGCCACGGCTCTTATTCGCGTGTTCCCTCTTAGCTCAGCTGGATCTCTGAGGAAACCCGATTCCTGTTTACAGCACCCGTAGGATATATTAGATCCGGTGTCATTCCTGATGTCTTTATTGTGTTCTTCCACCACAGTGAACCCACACTGGTAGATTCTCAGTTGCAGCATGCTGCGAGGTCAGTTGCAGAGAAGAGAATTAAGGAGGGTGTGGAGAAAGTGAGGTGGAGGACATTTCTTGGCCGTTAGGCAAACATCCGGTTAGATTCCAGCTTAATGACGATTCCCAGCAGCGTCGCATGCAGTAAATTCACGATTTAACCTCGTTACGACTTTAGCAATTCTCACATCCGACTCCATGGATGCAGTACATCGTTCCACAACAATAGCAAACGACATTCATCACCGAACGTGACCATTCACCACGGCTAAGTAAATAAGCAAGTAAATGCAATGGCCTCATCCAGGACCGCATTTGGGTAAATGAGTAAGCAAGCATAGGCCTACTCCAATGCAGGACTGTGCAAAAACGCACACTGGCACTATAAGACGTGTATACGTTTGCGCATGCTCTATGCAAAAGTGCGCTATAAAATGTAGTCGCTAAAGCTCGGATTACGGATTATACGGTTCATTTAGATAGTGAACAATTGGTCGAATCCGTTGATGGTCACTGCTAGCGCTAGATAAATCGAGCTTGGGATTCTTTTGTTGATGCGCTCCTTTATATACGACCCCAGAGAGTTTAATTAAAAATTCCGTTACGTCTTAATCGTCAATGAACAATAATTAGACGGTCATTTCGTTGACCTATAATGACTAGAACCGTCTGCTTAAATCAACCTGATAGCGTCACTCTGAAGGAGCAAATGGAGCGTATAAAAACCGCTTATAAGGTCTCCATCAACCATCGTAAAATAAATGTGGTGAAATGAGCTGGCATAAGCGTAAAGTTTCTATAATCGGAGTTGTGATTGGCCACGAAGTTTTTGTGAACACTTTAAGGGGCCACAGAGCCTTTGACCAGTGGTTGAAAGTAGGGTCCCACGCAAGGTGTTCTCGTTTACGACCAAAGTGGAGTAGGCTAATTCACTAAGAATATTCCCTGCTATATTATGTATCAGCCAGCGCAAAGTAGCTTCGGCTACATAATAAATAAAAATAGACGAATCTATGCAAAGTGATACGTTCTGATAATTAATCAAACTTCTTTTGGCAAAAGCATCGACTTTGGGTACACAGGTCATATAATGGCCTGGTTCGCATATTGTGTGGAGTGAAATTACGCAGAGGAAGAGGCCGGGCCACCGTGGAGAGTGTGACAATTTCTAAGAGGGTTGAACGTAAAAGAGTGCTTAGAGTCAGCTCTGGACCAGTGTTCGTCATAACTATAGGAATAGCGGAAAGAAAGCAATCTGAAAGGGTCAATGCTCTCAGAAGACAAAGTATGACTAAGCAGTGTTTAATCTAGACGTCGCTGGGGAGAAAATTGTCATGACATATCCCCAGAATTTTTTTGGAGCTATTGTTCACCTGGATATACGTACCATTCCAACTCCAGAAAAGCGATCAATGGAAATTCTCCCCGTCCAGAAATCAGGTATTTAAAAGTGTAATCAGATATAAAAGTATAGGAAAGGTGAAAGACTAAAAACAGGTCGCCTGAAATTTTCCAGTCAAGGAAAGGGTGTATAGTCGGTGTCTCGGCTCAACGGTAACCGTCCGCCTAATACGCCCGTTTTCCCGCCCCCCCCCACCCCGAAACCGGATGATGTTTGCGTCACACGATGTTTGCTACGTTAAGTTCTTGCATCAAAGTGCCACATGATGTTTGCGTCACGTATCGCGCGATGTTTGCGTCACATGATGTTTGGGTCACGTGACGGTTGCGTTACGTGCTGTTTGCATCACGCGTCACACGATGTTTTGCGTCACGTTTTCCGTCCCGCCAGTCGGAAGTGGATTCCAAATGGTTGCCATGGTAGCGGGACCGTTCTCCAGCATCCGTGAGTGTTCGTCGGGATGGGAGTTGACACCTCGACGATACTCGACAGGGTTTGGGCGGACGGAGGATCGTCCCTCTGTCGACGAAAACCGTCAGACGGTTTGACATGCTTCTGACTGCAGAGTGTTATTGTGAGACAGGGTTATTATTATGCTGGTGCACGCCAGTCATGCCAGTCAGGTCTCGCCGCCAGCAACAGATCGTGACTCTTTGGTGCCCGAAATAGTATAGGCCTATGATTATAATGATTATAAATGCATTGAGCATCGTTCGCTAAAAGAGTATAGGTCGTCAGATCCGATTAGATTAGATTAGATTAGATTATGGCATTGTATTGTATTGTATTGCATTGTATCGTATTGTATTGTATTGTATGTGGCGTTTTATAAAGCGCTTCTCTTAGCAAAAGCCTTTCAGAAACGCTCCCAGTGCGACCGACCCCGAGAGAACAGGCAGTTGATTTGGGGGAAGAGAAAGATATGGTAAGACTACCAGAAAGAAAGGCGGAGCGAACTGATGGTGGAAGACAGCAGGGATCTATGCCGATTAGATAAGATAAGAACAGATTAGATAAGATAAGAACATATTAGATAAGATAAGAACAGATTAGATAAGATAAGAACAGATTAGATCAGATAAGAACAGATTAGATCAGATAAGAACAGATTAGATCAGATAAGAACAGATTAGATAAGATAAGAACAGATTAGATCAGATAAGAACAGATTAGATAAGATAAGAACATATTAGATAAGATGAGAACAGATTAGATAAGATAAGAACAGATTAGATCAGATAAGAACAGATTAGATCAGATAAGAACAGATTAGATCAGATAAGAACAGATTAGATCAGATAAGAACAGATTAGATAAGATAAGAACAGATTAGATCAGATAAGAACAGATTAGATAAGATAAGAACATATTAGATAAGATAAGAACAGATTAGATAAGATAAGAACAGATTAGATAAGATAAGAACATATTAGATAAGATAAGAACAGATTAGATAAGATAAGAACAGATTAGATAAGATAAGAACAGATTAGATCAGATAAGAACAGATTAGATAAGATAAGAACAGATTAGATCAGATAAGAACAGATTAGATCAGATAAGAACAGATTAGATAAGATAAGAACAGATTAGATAAGATAAGAACAGATTAGATCAGATAAGAACAGATTAGATCAGATAAGAACAGATTAGATCAGATAAGAACAGATTAGATAAGATAAGAACAGATTAGATCAGATAAGAACAGATTAGATCAGATAAGAACAGATTAGATCAGATAAGAACAGATTAGATCAGATAAGAACAGATTAGATAAGATAAGAACAGATTAGATAAGATAAGAACAGATTAGATCAGATAAGAACAGATTAGATCAGATAAGAACAGATTAGATCAGATAAGAACAGATTAGATAAGATAAGAACAGATTAGATAAGATAAGAACAGATTAGATCAGATAAGAACAGATTAGATCAGATAAGAACAGATTAGATCAGATAAGAACAGATTAGATAAGATAAGAACAGATTAGATCAGATAAGAACAGATTAGATAAGATAAGAACAGATTAGATCAGATAAGAACAGATTAGATCAGATAAGAACAGATTAGATAAGATAAGAATAGATCACATAAGCATAGAATTGATCGAAGTAGATCTGTTCAAATTAAATTATTTGTTTAGATGAGGTTGCTAGATAAACCGCATTGAATCAAACTCTTAAAATTTAGTAAGATAATATTAAATACTAAAGTAGTCAAGTGAACAAGAAATGGATTTCGGTCTCACTAAGCAAGAGAGTGCCAATTGCTAAGCCTACAAGGCAGCGGGCTGCGGCATCAACCTTAGTTAGGCCTATTATAAGAAGAACAAGGGTCAGCAGAGACAAGGATGCAGCATTTTACAGAGTCTTGCAAATCACTGGCAGAGCCCTGCGCCGGCCGCGCCGCGCCGCCGCCGCCGACACTTTGCGGGCGCCGCCGCCGCCGATTTTTTGAGTCGGCGCGCCGACGCCGCCGCCGCCGAAAATTTGTCGGCGCGCCGCCGATGCCACGTGGATTCGGTTATTTCTTTTCGTTGCATTTTCATCTGTTGCATAAAAAATTGCTGCGTCAATGAAAATAGAATCTTTCTCTTATATACTTTGATTTTTCCTGGCAACACCGTTTTTGAATTAATGCTATGAAACCTATGATGCTACCTATTTGTTTGGACTTTTCGAACGGTGCGCTTAACGTTTAAAATTTGAAGGATTTTGTGATTTGATTTGAATTATGGCATCAACAAAGGTAAAAAGAACTCCATGTATGCGTAAGTGAATGCTATGCCGTGTGTGCGTTAATTCCTGATAGTCCGCTAGGATGGAACAGAACCGTCTGCTCTCTATTATCAGGATACACGTTACTATTATGTTGCAAAGAGGTGGCGCTCTGCAATTTTATGCAGGCGATTGGTCGTGTTTAAACTCCTACGCTGTGCGTGACCTAGGCCCTATGTGAAATTGGTGATTAATTAAGCTTTCGGACATTTATAGGCTTGTCTATATGCACAGTGGAGTAATGTTAGGCAATTGGACAATAGATCCTATTTTGTCAACAACTTGAGCAACGTCTCATAAATGGGATCAGATTAGGAAAATAAAAACATTTTCCGCACAAAACAAGTGTAACTTAGGGTGACTTGGCCTGCTTAGATGGAAAGACTTGTTTATAGCAATTTTTGGATTTAAAGAAGATGCTAAGAGTTTCGCTTGGAAGTCGTTCGGATTATTAGCCGAGAATCAAAAGGGTGGTGAATTCTGATCAAGTTTACTACTCAGTGTGCGTTGACAATGTAAAATTTAAAAAAACTGCACGAAGCCTCTTCTGTTCATAAGATTGCATGATAACTCCCACTTTGTGGCAAATAAATATCTCTACGCAAACACAGTACGTATATATGTATGCGTGTATGTATGTATGTATGTATGTATGTATGTATGTATGTATGTATGTATGTATGTATGTATGTATGTATGTATGTATGTATGTATGTATGTATGTATGTATGTATGTATGTATGTATGTATGTATGTATGTATGTATGTATGTATGTATGTATGTATGTATGCATGTATGCATGTATGCATATAATCTATGTATGTATTTATGCATGTCTGTGTGTATGTATGTATGCATGATTGCATGCATGCAGATATACAATTTCAGCAGGTCGCGTCAAGAAAAATGGGCCTCTGTAATTTCTGACGGGTCATAAGGCAGGTCAAGAGTAAAATAGGCAGGTAGCGCAAACAGTCCTTTAAGTGTTATTAGTAGGCTACGTAAGCTGGCGGCCTGAATTTGAAAACGTTGTCATGTGTTTTTCTTAATCAAGCCTTTTCAGAGTTTTGTAATTGAACGTTAATTCAGGGAATAGGCCTAATTGTTTCTAATCAATGCTGACTAAAGACAAGATAATTGCCAAAATAATGGCTGAACGCGCTTATCTTGATAATATAGGGTTCTTGTGTAACAACATTCAAAATAATTATGCGACGCTGGAGCAGTAATTCCACGACGCCGCGCTGCGCCGCCGACGCCGACATTTTGAGGGCGCCGCCGCCGCCGATTTTTGTATGTCGGCGCGCCGCCGCCGCCGACCAAAAATGACCGGCGCGCCGCCGCCGACACTCTCATGTCGGCGCAGGGCTCTGGTCACTGGATAGGCTACAATTGAGATACTTCATCGAGATGTGGAATGCATTCTTGAAATGTGACATTGAACAAAATGGAGAAGGTGCGAAGATGAGTTTTGGGTAATTTCATTATTTGCTAGTATTTCTTAGGTCTTTTATGAGATGAGTGTGCCTGCATACTCTACATCTTTTGGAATTGATTTAATTCATTCAGTTCAGTAATTTACACAGCGTCCTTTCAAGTAGCCCGCTCAGAGACGCTCCCAGTACGACCACGGTGATGAAGGAACCTGTGAATCACTGACGAGTCAGCCATAGATAACAAACATATCACCAACGGGAGACTATTCCAGACGGACCTACGACTGAGAAAGCGCGATGCTGGCAGATTGAGGCTCTGGCAAGAGGGACCAAAAGCATTGCTTTATGCATGCCTCTACTTGAAAGTTTGTTACCGATAACTGTATTTTGTGATCTATTGCGAACGGCAGTACTCAATCAAAACAAAATCATTCGCTATCTTAAGAGTGGCAATGCATTCCTCAGCCATTATACTGCATCTTTATCTTTTCGCGCACATTGTCCACTCAAGTCTTTGTTTGTCTTCTCCCGGATATTATGCTGTCCTCGGGCCAGGCCAATAAAGACGCTCATGTAGGATATATACAGCCTGTCAAAATCTGCTTCGCATGAATACATGATATAGAACCAGTCTAACAATATTGCGCTTTCCACAATTCGACGCAAATCACGATCTATTGCAGAATCGTTTCAATGGAGCGAAGACAGTAAAAGGCTTATGCGTTAATCTCGAGTGGAATAATTTCCGATTATTTCTTGATAATTTATTGATCTCATTAGATTGGTTGGATGATCACTTGCGCCGTCGACTCAAACATTAGAATTAGGAGAACATGGATGGCACATTAAAGTGGAGAAAGCGGATAAGACTGATTTGGAATAGCGCGCAGACTACTGTTAGTTTGGAGTCATCAATACGCAGACCTTTTGCAATGTATACTCTGTGGCCCAAATAGACCAATATATCAGGGATGGGTATACGATTAACTGGAATTGCTAATCGAATAGAATCAGAATTAGAAAAAATGTCTGGTTAACCTATTATACTTCATTAATTTTGTTTTAACTCCGAACATTTGTACAGCGTCCCTTCAGGAAGACTACTCAGCGGCGCTCCCAGACCAGTCACACCCAAAGCTAATTATGATTAGCCAAATCTTCTGGCTAATCGATTTTCATTAGAATTAGATTTCTTTCATCGAAAGTTCGAAACATATAATTTGCTGCAAATAACTACGGCAAGTTGCTGTAGCTTATTGCAATACCCAAAGCTGCAGCCTATTACAGCACCTAAAGGCTAGAGCAAAAATCTGTAGCCTATTACAATACCTAAAGCTGCAGTAGAACTTGCACTACAGATTTACTACAGGTTCTCGTGTTTTAAACAATGAACAGATAACTGAAAGTTTGAAACAGCCTCTGCGATACATAAGTAAGTAAGTTCATGTAATCGATCAGCTAATGTACTTCGACTTGAATTATCTAAAAAAATTGCCAATCGATTATAACTAGAACCAGCTGTAATTATAATCGATTGCAATGATAATGACAACTGATTGGCATCTAATCGATTGCTTACCCATTTTTGCTATTATATACACAATACGATACACTATACACACATGCATTTGTTACATGTTGTCTGTGAATAGACCAATGGAGCAAAACTCCGTGAAACTCCGATTCAGTGTCCGTGCTGTAGTCAGGAGTGCTTCTGAGTAGTAATTTCGAATGGGCGCTATAACAAGTGCACAATGCACATACATACAGTGCACATAGGGCCTACATACAAAACAACAAACGTCCTCAAGTTAAAAATTTGGTTTACAGCATCAATAACGTATTGGAAGAAGAAGACTTTGGCCTCAGACTAATAAAACCTGATAATACGGGTAAGGCACAGAGACGTCCGCCTACATCCGGTTACGAAAGACAATAAAGAAGAAGAGAAGACTAAACGAATCGAAGCAGTGAAACAGACGAAAAAAGTCGACAGAGAGCAGTCACGCAGAACAAACAGCCAACATCCAATTGGATCGTTTATTAAACGTGCAGTGCGCTTTCTATAAATAGGAACCAAAAAACATGCAGTTATTTAGACCAAGAGAGTCATTCCAGTCGGTGATCGACTTAGAGTCTTAGACCATCCGGTAGCCTAAATAATTAAAGCGTCTTCGCGATGCTTTAATATCCAAGAATATTGCTTCGGATACAAACTCCATCGAAGCTGTAAATTTCTTCCTCCGGTATCGCTTGCTGTTGCCCCTCTTCAAGAGTCAAGACGCAGCTTAGCCAGCTTAAATTACAATTCCCGATCCTGTATCTGCTGCTGTCTATCTTTTTGCCTCTTCGTTTCCTGTTTGGGTCTTAATTTCCAACTGTCTAACTTAAAAAGTCAACATGAAAACGTTGAATCTGGCAGCGACAAACCAAACAAAAGCTTTAAAGGAGAAAACATAATGGAATACAGGCTATACATGTAGGTCTAATTATAACGTCATCTAGTTACAGAAAACGTTTCAAGAAGCCGCTCATGAGGCAGAAAAAAACAGCGACTGTCCGAATGACTGACAAAAAACGGTCACCACGCAGGACTAAACCAAAAGCCACGTTTCTACCATAATTTGGTTTAGGCCTATATAATTAGGCTATATAGACTCTAATCATAGCCGTAGGGGAGATTTCAGCAGTGGGGGGGCAAGATTTTACTTCTGCCCGAAAAATAAATCCGGAATACACTTATAGACCTATGCAGTGGCGGATCCAGAAAGTTTCGGGCGGGGGCCAAATGGGAGGGGAAATGAAGTTTTGGCTTTGAGCGGAAATTTTTTGACGACCTATTTCAGTCCTTCTCAAAAAGTTACAAAAAACGTGCCAACTGCGTTTCTTTAAAATCTGAAATTAACCTTTTTTAGCCACATTTTCATTAACTGGGAAGGCCATGTTCTGTGTAAATGTCAAATGGAGGCATGGCCGGATTGCCCACCATATAGATCCGCCCCAAGGCCTATATGTCTCTGTACAAAAGCGCCCGCACCCGGGGAGAAGGGGCAAATAAGAAATAACCAGGGACCCGGCTTCTTTTAAGGACCCAGGATGTGCAATTTTAAGCTTATATGCCCCCCTAGCCCCTGATAAACTCCGCCCATGGCGGCATTTACCCCCTAGCTGGACCGCGCCTCCTACGTCTATGGCTCTAGTGTTTCCGAACTGCATGCTTAGTCCGTGGTCTAAGATGTAACACGACGAGGAGTGTCAATGTATAGACCTACACGATGATATCCAATGATATCCAATGATATCCAATGATATATGGTGTCGATTATAGAGACACACGAACTCATTAGAAACGGTTTGGCTAACGTGTTCTAAAGCGGAATCGGGAATGCAATTTTATAGTCAACATATTTATTAGATTTCGGAAAAAGAATCGTGCGAAATATGACGATGACCGAATTAAATGCATGCGGACATATATATATATATATATATATAAGCTTATATATAGGCCGATCGAACTAAATGAATATTAGGCCTATTATCGTATGCACTAGGCCTATGCAGCCTTGTAGGCCCATCTATATATCCTAGGCCTATACCGCGCTGTGCTTAGGAAGGAGGGTGGGCATTACTCTGGTTGCATGCGACGAAGGACGTCTTTGTCATCATATTGTTATCACAGAGACGACACATAGAAGACGGAACAAAGAGGCAGCAGCGGATCTAAATGCTCTGTGCATCAATGTCGCTTAATCTCCGCGTGCTAAGGGACGATCACGGTCACCAAGCAAATAATACTTAGCAACTATACGCTGCAGTGTCACCCATTATGGAGCTAGATGGGCTTTCTATGCACTGCGCTGATGTCTATGACGACGAGGCTTTATGTATATATATATATATATATATATATATATATATATATATATATATAATATATATATATATATGTATATTGTATCACGGGTATACATTCAATTTTAGTAATATTATTGCCATCGTCATAACAGACACGTGATTATAGAGATCGTTAACGCATTAGCTGTTTCATGTCAAAGACACATTCACTGTCGATTTTATGTAAGTCTACTTGTCACAAAAAACCAGATAGGTTAACCACGGCGTCTTCTTTCTTTGCCTACACGAGATAATCATGTCCTAAAAGGCTAAAACATTCGGATTAGGCCTATATGACTTTTGCGTTTTCGGTTTCCAGAGTATATAGTTATGAGCAGAAAGTGCTTTCAAACATGCGATGGATACAGGAGCATCTGCTAAATTATAAATTCTAGTTATGAGTGCAGGGATATATTATGATAGACCTTCAATGCCTCATACTTTATATTTTATTAGAATTTCTATTTACTGCGCGTAGAAGTTTAAGATGGTTCAAAGATATGAAATGGGTCTTGTCCACATAAACACACCTGAATATGTTGCAATGAACACAATGTCATGCATACAAATTGTAACAAACATACAGGCATGAATGCATAGGCCACATCCACAAATAAATGCATACATGCATGCCCGCATGCAAACGTTGGCACTGAAAACTCATACGATTAGAGATCATCGGGTGCGGGCTTGGATACATCATTATGGTTTCACCGCGTCATAATTGTAGTCTATAGTTTACTCTGAACCTAATAGTTGAATGGTTGTTTTTGTGAGTTGCAACATGCTGCTGGATTTAAAGGTTACCTTATTTAAGGGTTACCTTTAAAGGTTACCTTATTGTTCTTTAGAGTCAGCCTTTGTATTCAGAGAAGCTATACAATTTTCCTTGCATAAAATGTCAATTTCAGTTTCTCTATAATAATAAATGATGAGTGACTGGTCTATATATATATTGCTTTATCGGCTGCAGCCAGATCGAGAACATTATAGCTTGGATGCCAGAGTGCAGTGTCGGGCATTATATACATAGTTGGTATATTAAGCTATACAGTGATGCGGCGGTTATCAATACTGTCAAAATCTATCATTATTGATGATGGAAATTAGTATTGTCTGTCAAATACAGTTCTAAATAATGCGTTGATTCTCAGAGCATGCAGCTCTGTCACAATTCATTCATCATTTCATATAACGGAGCATCAACATATTTTTGTCCCAGGCCTGGAATAATTTTTATTAACACGACATATTTGAATACTGCTCGGATACTTAAATCAAATATAAGTATTCTGATGTAGTAAATTGGATCTTATTCATGTATCCATGCATAGGACATTTTTAAACACGCATAGACTACAGGCCTACTTTATTGCAACCAACACCGTGCGATTGCAGCGTGTGAAACTCTCCATAGATATATTGACTAGATCTCCGTTGTTGTTTCGTTGCAGTTAATTATTTTATCCGACTTGATAAACGTGTTTTTAACAGCGACACCGTGTGTCACAAATGATTGTCGCTTTTAGTTTTCACGTTTATCCAGTAATTTGCAGTAACTGACTTGTTAAATTGCTAAAGTGTTGTTGATTACTGAGATGGGTTAATCTAGTGTTTCCCAAACTGCAGTATATATAGGCATAGCCAAAGGTCTCGTGAGCCTGTCATGTATGGCAAGGAAGCCTATAGGAAGGACGCGGCTGGATGATGGAATGTGCACAAATATCGTAACTAT
>OX457038.1:40001447-40171447 GCA_949752735.1 Lumbricus terrestris | reverse complement strand
GTTGTGCATAAGAAAGCGCTATATCAATTCGATTCCTTTTTGTCCCGTCCTATACCAATGGAAATCATGACCACCGACTCCTCCTCCGCCTCCACCAATCTCACTGACTTCAGTTTGGTTAATGGGACAGCGGATCCCTCCTCCATCTCACACCACCTGCTTTCCACCTCTGATCAACCGCCGGGGTACGACCAGTATCGTGTTGTAGTGGACGTCTACATGGCTGGGTCGCTGTGCCTCATCGGCTTCATAGGGAACGCGCTGTCCATGGCCGTCGTCCGTAGGGACCGTGACCCCAATCAGACGACCAACTGGCTGCTGCAGTCTCTTGCCGTCGTCGACTCACTCTACCTCGTCGCCTGCGTCTTCATCCAACCAATCAAAACCATCAACCAGCACACCACGTGGTCTCCGCGTCTCCTCTCCTCCGTCTTTCCCTACCTGGAGCCGCACATCTGGGCGCTGGCGTCGACCGCGCAGACGATGACCGTCTGGGTCGTCCTCCTCGTCACCTCCGACCGATACCTGGCCGTCTGTATGGCCACGAGGACCAACCTGCGCAGCCTTCGCAGGGCAAAGATCGCCGTCTTCGTGCTGGTCGTGCTCGCCATCCTCTACAACGGACCGCGCTACTTCGAGCGACAGGTGGACCTGACGTCCGACCCTCTGACGAACGAGACCGCCGTTCGTACGGTGAAGACGGCGTTCCGCGAGAGCAAGGTCTACTTCCTCGTTTACAAGACGATCTTCTACTTCATCTTTCGCGCCTTCGGACCCCTCGTCACCCTCACCATCCTCAACGTCCGTCTCGTCAGCACCCTTCGCCAGCTGAAGCAACGCCGCTCCTTCATCGTCTCCTCTCGCAGCGCCAAGAACCGCGAGAACATAACGACGATGCTCGTCGTCGTCGTCAGCGTCTTCGTCATCTGCGAACTGCCCGACCCCTGCCTTCGAATCGTCGTCACCGTTCAGGAGTTCGTGCCAGGCATTGGCATCGATATCTGGACGATGCGCTACGCCAACGCGCTCACCAACCTTCTGTTGACCGTCAACAGCTCCGTCAACTTCATCATCTACTGCCTCGTCGGACGCAAGTTCCGTCAGATCTTCGTGCGCATGCTCGTCTGCCATCGACGATTCGAAGCAGCGACATCCGTCTGCGAACCGACGCACTCCGAGACTCTTCACGTGCACGCGAATGGAACGAGGATAATGCTGAACACGGTGGCGCTACAGAAATACGTGAAAGGAAAACCGGTTGATTTATGATTGGCTGCATGGAACAGCAGCTGATATGGATCCGTTGTGCGTAACATTAACAAACCCTCTGCAGCTAATGATTGTGGAGTTCTGTATTGTCTCCTGATCTGTCAGGTGTACCGACGACGCGGTTTGGACAATGGTTAACATTTTCTCCATTTCTTCTGTTCTGATTGTGTCATTTCTCATTGTCATTCATTGCGCCTTTATCTTTTCGCGCACATTGTCCACCCAATTCTTTGTTTGTCTTCTCCCGGCTCTATGCTCCATTCACGTGACAATAAAATACTTGCGGGGCGCGGTGGTGTAGTGGGTTTGCTCGTTGCCTTGTAGCCGGAGGGTTGCAGGTTCGAATCCACCTTAAGCCGTCTCATAGGGACCTTAGGCAGGTCCTTAACTCACAATAATTGCTCATGCGCTTCGGCGCGAAATTCCTATCTAGTGTCCGCGCTGTAGTCGGAAGCGCTTCTGACCGATTCTTGACGGGCGCTATAACAAGTGCACATAAGTACTCTGACAAGTATAGACTATACACTCCTGTTGCAGAACTAGATTCTTGTCACAAATCCAGACCAGAGCAGATTTGCTATTTTATGGTGCATGCATGGTGTCTATCAAAGACCCAACTCGTTTCGGGTCACCTCGATTCAGTCCTGTCTTGTTTGGTTCAACTCGATCGATGTTCTTCGTAGCCAACTCATAATTATTCGCCACCCACCATCGCATTAGCTCCTTTCATCCTCTTTTTATCTGCACGGCAGTTGAGGTGACAACTGCTGCTTCGTTCTTTAGGTTTAGTTTTCATCTACCCGACCATTCTATTCGAGTGTGTGGTATGGTATACAATAATTTATATGCCCCATTGGAAACGCACATCAGATGAGATTTCTAGACGCTTGCGCTACATAAATACCAAGGATTGCATGTATAGTATTGTAGGCCTATTGCATATGATATGACCATTATTTTATAAAGCGCTTCTCGCAGCAAGAGCCTTTCAGAAGCGCTATGTGTATAGTGTAAAGTAAATTACGTCAGGGCTTTTTTTTAGCGTGCAGTTGTACACAAAATGTGCAGTTCTAAAAGGATTTGTGCAGTTGTAAAAACACTTCTGTGCAGTTGAAACTAGTTTAAAAAGGCCAGTGCCATCCCATTTGACTTAATTTACCATGGAGGATGGGAAAGAAAAGAAGGGGTTGTGCAGTTATAAAAAATTCCTTAAAAACAACCCTGAATTACGTTTTACAAATATGTGAAATAATTGCGCTATGGAATATTATATCAATGTAGCAAAAATATCACATGCAGGGCGAGAACTGCCGGGGGTTTGAGGGTTCATACCGGCCCCTAGCGTTTCCTAGGACCCCGTAGTAAAAACTTCATTGCACACCCAACTTCACATAAATCAACATCTGACCTCCCCTCAGTTATTTTCCCACAATTCTCATACTGTACTCCACATGGATAGGCCTATAGATCTTCTGTGACTTCGTGCTGATTACAATCTAACTACAAGTTTAATTATGCGCATAAATTTAAATCTCTTTAAAATTCCGTCATCTGTGGAATCGATGAACCTCAATAATTCTCTTCTTGTAAAGTCAACGGCTCAAAAACTCCGTCAATGCATTTTTCAGATATTATGGAATTTCAAAAAAATCTGGCGACTTATATTTGTGTTCTGATCTCTCTGTTGGAAAGACAAACTTTTGTGGTTATATGATTGGTTGCAATGGCGCGCGCGCACACACACACACACACACACCCACACACACACACGCACATTTAAAGCTAGGCCTGCACGTCCGCGCGCGCATTGGCACATTGACTGTTTATACAGGTAGTCTATACGAAAACTCCGCCACTGGTTGCTCTCTGCCTGTACCAGTCCCAAGCCTGGGTAAAGGAGGAGGGTGGCACTAATCATCTTTTATAATTATTATGGCAGTGTCGTTAAACATGTAACAACTAACAAGTAGCCTACATGCATAGACCTAATTAAGCCTCTAATCGAAATCACTCTTTAGGCTACGTCGTGTGCAGCTGCATGCGGTTCTAGTCATGCGCAGTAATGCACACGCGTTCTAGTCATGCGCAGTAATGCGCGCGCGTTCTAGTCATGCGCAGTAATGCGCGCGCGTTCTAGTCATGCGCAGTAATGCACACGCGAGCAATAAGCGGATTCGCCATCTCAGTGACCTTTCGCGTGCGCGTACGCAGTGGTCAATGTCAATTCTACCATAGATGATGGATTTACAAAAAGTTCGGAAACTTAAAGACTCGAGCATTGCGAATTTGCAATTTAAAAAAAAAAATCCAACATCTATGATAGAATTGACCTTGACCACTGCGCAGGCGCTCGCGAAAGGACACTGAGATGTGAACCCGCTTATTGACGATCTACGTTATAATTATGAATAAAAGTTGTGGTGAAGTAATTCGTATGGCATGATAGCGTCGTATTATGAAGAAGTTTATATATATATAGACAAAGTCTTAGAACTAACAACGCTCTCAGGGCATATGAGTTTAGTTTCCGTGCTACTGTTACACAAAATAATCGTACTGTAGGCCTAAAGCACTGTATATAGGTCCTACCTATGAAATGGTAGCCTATAAGTTTACTGTTTAGGCCTACAATACGAAATACGCCTATAGCATTGCCTAACACTGCATTTGTAAGATAGGGACTGCACAATGTTGTATTGTATATATTTGATCATTTCTAAAGCTTCTCGCAGCAAGAGCCTTTCAGAAGCGCTCCCAGTGCGCTCGGCCCCGAGAGAAAAGACAAGTTTGTACATGTACAGGTATATATATATAATATTATACAACACACGCAATATATATATATTCATAGGCTTATACAGCGCATATAATGGCCACTATATAGGCTATAACATGAAAGAACAATATATTTTTATGACCTTGAAGGTCAGTGTAGCCGGAACTTGACATCCGTCATCGGTCATCAACACATCGTTATGGCTCCCTTTGCCGCAATCATCTGATTCTCAAGGCGGTCATCTCCTCCTGTTAATGACTGCTCGGCCATCCGCTGACCGACCACCGCTGACCACCGCTGACCATCCGCTGACCAATGCAACACACCGACCGTTATTGATTGATTGCATTTCATTCATTCGTTCTATAGACTTATATAGCGCTCCTTCCAGAAAATCTACTCAGGAGCGATCCCAGCCCAGTCACGCGTTAAATGATTGATGACTGAGTTGGATTGGTTATTTAAAACCACTGGTTTTTTTTTATCTGTCCAAACCTCCGCCACACTGTCTATTATAGTGCTCTTGTAGCCATTTTGTGCTATTATAGGCTATATATAATTCGTTAATTCGGAAATCTATATAGCGCCCTTCAAGAAAACTACTCAGAGGCGATCCCGACTACAGCGCGCGAACAGTTTTAAGTGTAATGAGGAAGGATATTTATATTACGTATATATATATATATATATATATATATATATATATAGAGAGAGAGAGAGAGAGAGAGAGAGAGAGAGAGAGAGAGAGAGAGATAGAGAGAGAGAGAGAGAGAGAGAGAGAGAGAGAGAGAGAGAGAGAGAGAGAGAGAGAGAGAGGCTTAAATATAAAGTTAGATAACAATAGACGGCCTATTATATATATAGGCCTATAGGGGCCTATTTGTAGGCATATATTGTAGCATGCACCAGCCGTCCCAAAACTTCACACCAGCGCCCGTTGAAAAATTACTTATAAGGCAGACCCCGTTTAATAGTTAAGAGGGGATGTTTCGAGGGTCTAATAAGAGAAGTCATTCTGAAAAACTTCAGACAGACATTTAGGGAACGTTTTTGGTGTTTAGGCCTACTCTTTGTTGTCCAGTTTTTCCTTGGGCTATATATTCCGGATCTCATTTTGAGTCTAACCTATAGCCTATAGTTAGCCTATAAAGTATGAATGGCTCTTGCGCTAACTGCTTGGCCAAATCATGGCTTCCGCGAGTCTGACTGCGAGTCTAGCCCAACGTTGTATGTTTGCATGAATGTATAATATCTATATGCATAATATGAACATTTATATAGCGCCTTACAATAATCTCACAAAGGCGCTTATATATAGGCCGTTTGTTTTTGTATTCATTTTGGAAGCGTGAGTATACCGCTATAATTGTATATAATTATTTCCTTTTAGTCTAATCAGTAGTTTTGGCAGTTTTTGCTTAAATTCCGTTATATTATGAGTGACTCCATTGACCAGTGAACCGACCGTAGGACTGCGGAAGTATACGACATTGGGTTGTTTTTCTTCAGAGTCTGCTCTGCTCTGTATTTTGTTTCCACTGCTATGGTACGGCCTTTTCTTCTACTCTGCTGCTCCTCATTTTCGACCTACGTACATTTCTGTACTATACTTGTTCTATCACTTCTACACCTGCTCTGCTCTGCTCTGCTCTACTCTGCTCTGCTCTGCTCTGCTCCGCTCTGCTCTGCTCTGCTCTGCGCCTATGCTCTTCGGTTCAACATACCACGCCTGATTTTTATTATTATTGTTTAGAAAGTCTTATATAGAGCCTCTTCAACAGGGCGGGCTGACCCGCCGGAAAACCGAGTAAATTCCAGGTGGGCCCTTACCCATTCAATTCGTAATCGTAATCGTAATCTCGAGACTTATACAGCGCCCACAAAAGCCAAGTCGCGGGAACCAGCTTATTCACCGGCGCTTAATCAAAACAAAATCGATAGGCAGCGGGTCAAGTCCGGAGAGTCAGGCAGGCAGATAGATGGACAGCTAAGGTGGGTGATGTTTAGAGTTGAAATGGCGATCGAAAGATGTGAGGAGAAGTGGAAGAATCAGGATAGGATTTGTGAAAAAGCAATGTTTTCAGTTTTGAGTGAAAGACCTGTGGGGAGATAGCGAGAGGTGAAGTTTTGGTGAGCTCCTATGATGGGTCGATCAGAAGTTTGCCGAAGTGCTGGCGGAAGTTAGTTCCAAAGAGGTGAAACGGCAATGGCTATGGAGCGGTTTGCGAATTTCAGTGATGAAGTGATGGGAGGGCGAAGTGAGGGCATGATATTCGAGTGAGAGCACTTTGTATTCGATGCGTTCACGTATTTCGAGCCAGTGAAGTGATTTCAGGACAGGAGTGATGTGGTTACGTTTGGGGTTTTAGTGACAGCACGGGTAATGGCTATGGAGCGGTTTGCGAATTTCAGTGATGAAGTGATGGGAGGGCGAAGCAGTGTAATGGAGGATGAGGAGCGTGTTGAACGAGGTGGCTGGATGGTGAACAATTGACGAAGGTAGAACGGCTGGGATGATCGAAGTGTATTGACAGTATTGTATGCATGAGTGAGAGCACTTTGTATTCGATGCGTTCATGTATTATGAGCCAGTGAAGTGATTTCAGGACAGGAGTGATGTGGTTACGTTCCAACGTTCAGCGCTCGTGAATAAGCCGGTGCCCCGCGCTTGGCTTTCCAGTGGCGCTTTAGAAATTATGAGATTACGATTACGTTTGGGGGTTTTAGTGACAGCACGGGCGAGGGCATTCTGGAGAGCTTGGAGGCGGTTAATTGGGTGATATCGATGTTTAGGAAGAGTGAGTTGCAGTAGTCAAAGTTTCGCATTAAATATAGGCCTAGATGTGGCGATTGTGGATGCAGTTTTGAAGTCAAGCATAGAGCGGATTTTTCGAAGGTCGCTGATATGCATGAAGCAATTAAGAGCGTGAGAAATGGGTGCACGATGTTTTGATAGAAAATAACACTTATAGGTTTCTGACAGGAGAATTTGGAGTAAATGTGTGGGTGGATGCAGAGTCAAAGTTGTTGGATATAGGCCTAGAAGGATCTGGGATTTTCTTGAGTTGCTCACGCAGGCCTATAAGAATAGACCTAAATTAGGCCTAAATAGTAACTGCTATGACACCACGCGACCTGCTGTAATTGCTTAGCTGACGTCGCCACGTGTTCCTGCGCATCACAACGGTTAGTCCATATTAATAATAGCTTCGTTTATTAACATTCAATCGGACAGACCGCAGAATGATTAGGCCTAGGCTACATGTAGATACAAGCTAGGTATACGGCCTATACGAAATACGGCCAGCTTCGCGCGACACGCAGGTCGTTACAACAGGCTCGGTAGCTTAACACTAATGGCCCAAGTGCTGGAACGCTCCTGATTCGGCGAAGCCAGGAGTGGGTGGGGCGATCTTATTTTCAACAGACCGGAGGCAAACAACACAACAGAGCAATTAATAATGTAGGCTAATGCAAATCTTCTAGAATTTCGCAGGGCCCAAAAAAGTCACGTCAGGGATGCCAGCTTAGTCGCCGGCGCTATATCAAATCAAGTCCGCATAACAGCCATCATGAGTACCTATACTACTCTCACGTAAATAAGAAATGAGCTTCACCATTTAGTCAAGTAAAGCGCTAGAAAATACGAGTGATCGCTACTTCGCAACCTAGACATATTATATTTACAATGTTGATGTCTATGCTTCTAATCACTTCCTGTTACACCACGATCGGTCTTTCTTTTTTAACTTCCGTTCAATAGGCGTACGTTGCGAAAATGAGGTTAGCTAAAATAAATCCATTTCAGTTACTTCGATCCTTATTTTGCTGTGGATAATTGTTCGATTTCTGAATAGATTTATAAACACAGTAGCCGTAACAATGCAAATTTAAACGAATTTTGTCTCGTTCGCTTGAAAATAATTGAGTGGATGGCGCGTGGACGACACTGACTTTCAAGCACTGTGCCCCAACTGAAGTTGGAGGGTTAAAAAGTTGTGCTGTACTGAGATTATCTGTTACAAGCAGTTGTGAGCAAAGTTGAACCTGATTCTTTTAAAATTATGCAGCATGACTTTTATGCGTAAAACCGTAGTTCAATGCTTATTGTATGGAAGTCTGTGTTACAGTAATGTAGCTCTGTGCAACCCAAACGACTGAGCCAAATCAAGGAATTGCATTGAGTCTGACAACAACTGTTTAGGAGTTGCACTATATTTGGTGGGGGTATCCTCTAACTTGTGACTCGAAGCCCCATGATTCGTTATTATTTAATGTAACAGTATTTAAAAACCAGTGCCTTAGTTGTAACTCTTAGTTTTGTAATTAACAGCAAAATTTCCCGAGATATTCTGTTGGAGGCAATCAACAGTTTGCTTCAGACTTCGACGGAGAAGAAGAGGAAGTTCACAGAAAGTGTTGAACTTCAGATTTCCTTGAAGAACTATGATACCCAAAAGGACAAGCGTTTCAGCGGAACTGTCAAGTAGGAAATAAACCATTAAAGTTTGAATTTGGTTGTGCAAATAAATACTTTATTGTGGGTGCAAATGGAAGTTTCTTGTGGCGTTATCACGAATAAGGTCTATCCAAATCCTGATTAGATGTTAAAATCTGTGGGTTATAGTGGCGAAAAGTTAAATTTACATCAATTATTTTGTTTCAACAGAGATAATATATAGAATACAGCAGAAATTCTGTTTCAGGGATTTGGGGATTGACTGGATTTTAACAGATTTGCAAACTGTCAGATGTTGGTTGAAACTTCTAAAACTGCTTGTTTCCTGACTTGCCTTTTATGACGTGAGGTTTTAAATGTGAAATAGTGCATTCACAAGTGATGTTTTAAATAAGAAAGCAGCCGCTAACTGTGGCCTATTTATTAATAAGGAAATGGTGTTAATTATATATAACCTACATAAAATTGTATTTGTTTGTATGTGCACTTGTTATGGCGCCCTTTCAAAGTGACCACTCAGAAGCGCTCCCGACAACAGTGTGGACACTGAATCTGAGTTTCACGCCGAAGAACTGAGCAATTGCGAGTGAAGGACTTGCCCAGGGTCCCTATGCGGTGGCTTGAGGTGGATTTGAACATGCAACCCTCCAACTGCAAGGCAACGAACATACCCATACACCTCTACACCCCACAAATTCTTATTTTTCTTATTTAGGTCCCAATTAATTAAATCATTGACAGAATATTGAGGATGAGATGATCTATGTATGCCAAACCATCTCTTGATCTATCATGTGTAAGCAAGGACAAATACAGAAATTTTTGAGGCGGGGGCCAAAATTTTCGGTCTTGGGGCAGGGACAAATTTTCGTCTTGGTCGCTGAAAAAACTGATGTCCTTTTTTATTTGTCTCGAATTCCCGTGAAAAAGATACCATTTTATCCGCCAAAAATAGTTGGCGACCTTTTTTTAGTCGTACGAACCTTGTATACGGACCTCATGTGCGCGGGGAGATACCTGCGGGACTACTCATGAGGGAGGGCCATGACAGCTTTCCAGAATAGCTGGTAAAAAATAAAGAAAGTTCCAAATGGAGGGTCCATGGCTGGATTAACTCCCTGGATCCACCCCTGTGTGTAACAACAGCAAGCACATGTAAAAAATTAAATTATGCAGGCTTGTCAAATTCATTTCTTAAGAAGTTCCATACATGTTTAATCTTTACTTCTACAGTAGTCAATGAAACATGTCATTTGTACAGAGGTATGTAATAGGACTGAGTTTAAAATGACTTGCAAAGTGCTAGAGTTTATTATCAGTGTTGATGTTTTTCTTTTGATAAGGTTGCGCCACATCCCACGGCCCAAGATGTCTGTCTGTGTGCTCGGAGATCAGCAGCACTGTGACGAGGCGAAGGCCAACAGTATTCCATGCATGGATCAGGACGCTTTGAAGAAGCTTAACAAGCAGAAGAAACCCATCAAGAAGCTTGGTATGTCACCGTTGCTTCACTCAAATTTGCATTTTTCTTTTTGGTTTGTATTTTAGTTTTGCTTCTTTATTTTTGTAGAATAGTTGCAAAGAAAACAGTTTCTATTTACAGAAAATAAGTATTTTAATAAAATGTAAAGGCTAAATGGGATTAGTAAATTTATCACTGCTGAATATATTTATTTTGATGAATTCATGTGTTAAACTGAATTCGGCAAAAATGATTTTTGGTCTGAGAAGCCTGTTCAGAACATTCTTGTTATTATTTCTGAAACCTGTTCATTCAATTAGTTCAGTGTTGTACTTAGGTACTATTGTCAAAAGGACGTTGCGACCATATGGGGTGACTTTCACTGTTGGTACATTTTAATAACAATTTGTTTTGCTCATTTACTGGTAGAAGGCAGCACTCTATTAGAGCAAAGATGAGGTGACTATTGTTTGCGTACACAGGCGTGATTACCCAGTCATTTTAGTTTTAACCTGTCCATAATTTTGTGTATTACTGTTAAGTTGAATGAACTCTTTTATCTAGGCATGATAAATTGTTTTGATTGACAACTTGATGAGTTTGTTTTTTCAGGTGTGACACGGTGGCCAAATCAGTAGCTTTCTTCCCATGTAATTGTACGATTGCCGGTCGGAGTCTGCTGAAACGGACACTGTGTAACAACCTTGGGCAAGTTGTTAACACACCAAAGCCTCTGTTACCAAGCAGTATAATTTGGTACCGACGCAAGTCGGGAAGTAAACGGCAATGTCTGCGACACACAGGTCCTGTGTCCAAGACTTTGGTTTTTAAAAAACCGTTGCCGGCTCTGGACCTGATACGGAGATGAGCGCCGAACCATGCCTCTCTGTTTGCATGGCATACTTTACTTTGATTTTGTTTTTCAGCCAAGCAGTACGATGCTTTCCTTGCTTCGGATTCTCTCATCAAGCAGATCCCGCGTATCGTTGGTCCGGGTCTGAACAAGGCGGGCAAGTTTCCGTCTATGTTGACGCACAACGAGTCCATGGTTGCGAAAATTGAGGATGTTCGTGCCACCATCAAGTTCCAGATGAAGAAGGTAACAGACTCTTAAAAGCATTTCTAGCTTTTGATATATATCTTGTGTTTCCATGCACAGCAAATATATTGTGATGTTTCTCACCATTTCCCACAATTGTTGTAGTTCATTTATTGTTGTCTGTTGTGAGGGCTTGTTCAGTGGCCCACAAAGACTTTTTGTAGATCGCAATCTGGAACATGTGGACATTTACATGTCTTACTGGTGCTCATATAGACTGTTTATTGTAAAATTTCTATTTGATTCGGTTCATTTTCACTGCGTATTTGGGTCTGCTTGTTGACACGACTTTTAGTAAATTCAGGCACTTGTCAAAAGGGAATTGCTGTCATTAAAACTACTCTCTGCAGTAATTTTTCATGCTGTAAGCCGTGACAACTAGGCCTACATTAGACGCTGCAAAAATTGACAACTTTAATGTTATTTTTTTCTTTATCAATTAATCAATCATAATTTATATAGCGCCCCTTCAAGGTACATGCTCGGAGGCGTTCCCAGCCAAGATCAAGCTAAAAAAAATTGTGTAATTGAGAACAGCTTGGGAGGTGTCGCATAGTCGGGAAGTCCATTCCAGGTTGTTGGACCAACCACAGATTAATGATCATGATGTTAAATTTCGGCATTTATTCTAACAATGCATTTTAAAACTTGTAGAGTTTATTAAAATTGCTGCTTGAAAAGTGCCAATGCATCCATGTATTTATGAAATGTAAATGACCTGTTCAAAACTGTTAACTGAGATAGATCATGAAATGAACTGTTGAATCTCGGTATAGAACGTTTAATTGTTTTTCACCTTTGACTTTTCCCTCTGCTGTTTTTGATGTGAAATTTTTCCAATCAAAAGTTTCACATTCAGTCTTCACCATATTTTTCAGATCAGGAAATAGGCGACTTGACATCATGAAATAAGTAAGAAAAATTCACCCAATAAGCTAGAAATTAATCAATGAATTTTTTTAGCAATTGATGGATTGATTAATTGTTAGATTCTGCATCCCTAATTTATTTGTCTTGTTAAAGGTTCTTTGTCTGGCTGTTGCTGTTGGTCATGTGGCCATGACTCCGGAGGAACTGGCGACCAACATCACAATCGCCATCAACTTCCTTGTGTCTCTGCTGAAGAAGAACTGGCAGAACGTGCGAGCGCTGTACATCAAGAGCACCATGGGTCCATCCCAGCGCCTTTACTAACTCTTTGCAACACACACATGAACATTGTTTCTCCACTAAGATTACTCTGCACATTGGATTCTTTTCTGGGAAAATGATTAAAATGTGATGATGAAGATATTGCAGTTTATTTAAATAAGTATTCATGTGCTACCCAGCATATATAGTCCGCATATATAGTTATCGAAGCATTGTCTTTTGAAAACGGTTCCTTGATGATAATTGCTGCCGATTTCATCTTTTTGCCTTGGATTTTCTGGTTAACTGGATACAGTGGATAGGTCTGTTCTCCATTGCCTGTACTTCTAAGCACCTGTGCTTGTAACTGAGTGTGATATCTTAAAATGTTTTTTATGGCAAGGGAACTACTTAATACTTATCCTGTCTTGTCACGCTTGCAATTCAGAGCTCGATTGCTTATTTACTATCAGTTCTGCAATCTGACCGTTGTGCGTCTGAAATGGTGTTTGGATTTTGCTTTGGAGGTGTGGGGACTGACTATTTTCTATGGGCTGTGTTCTATGACCTCTCGCTTGGCATGCGTTTTGGCAGAAACTGCAACACTTGACCAGATTCTCTAATTTGCAGAGTTCATTGAAGCATTCATGCATTTATTTGATGTGATCCACAGCATCCTCTATGTTGCGCTTGATGGTCCAAGTCAATGGCATTGTTTCACGCTATTGTGACAAGCGATTTCTAGGTCTGTATGCGATGCTACTGCCAGGGCTGTTTTTAAGGAATTTTTAGAACTGCACAACCCCTTTTACCTCCCATCCTCCATGGTAAATTACTTTCAATCGGAGAACAATGCCCATTTTTTGCTAGTTTTAACTGTACAGAAGTGCTTGTACAACTGCACAAATCCATTTAGAACTGCACATTTTGTGTACAACTGCACGTTTAAAAAGCCCTGAATACTGCTAAAGTAAATCATGAGAAATGTCAAACCCACTGCCCTATTTGTGCTTGTAAGACCGTTTGGTCAGTGGTTATTGGGTACATGTAGGACGAGCATATAGGCATCTGCAAGTGTGAGTTGCAAGATATAGGTTTTGTTGTGGATGATGCGGTGTCCAGAAGATGCCATGGTCTCTGCTGCAACAATCTGGCAGAGCTGAACCAACCGAGGCCGATGGACCCGCTCTAAAACGTGTAGGCCTATTGATTTTACTGTGACTCCATGTTGGTGTGTCTCCTTAATATCTGAATCTTCCCCCCTCCCCTCCGTAGTTGTGAGTAATTCAGGTACTGGAATATAAGCATGCAAAAGGGCGTCACAAATTTTTGTACAAGGCGGACAAAGTCGATCATCAATGTAGTCGATGGACAATCGAACCAGGGGGCCAATCCGGCCATGGCCCCCACTTAAAAATTGCATGGAACGTGGCCCCCCATTTGGTTTCAAGAAGCCATTAAACACATGTAGTGGGAGAGAAAAACAGGACATCTGGCCCCCCTATTAGAAAATCGTACGGGGCGTGGCCCCCGTTCGGAAATGGCATCTTCTTTTCCTGAAAAATTAACGGATGACTAAAAAAAAAAGGTCAACTTTTTTGGCGGATAAGTTGGTATCTTTTTCCCGGAAAATTGGTCGATGACTAAAAAAAAAAGTCATCAACTTTTTTGGCAGATAAGTTGATAAGTTGGTATCTTTTTCCCGGAAAATTGGTCGATGACTATAAAAAAAAAGGTCATCAACTTTTTTGGCAGATAAGTTGGTATCTTTTTCCCGGAAAATTGGTCGATGACTAAAAAAAAAAGTCAACTTTTTTGGTGGATAAGTTGATAAGTTGGTATCTTTTTCCCGGAAAATTGGTCGATGACTTTAAAAAAAGTCATCAACTTTTTTGGCGGATAAGTTGGTATCTTTTTCGCGGAAAATTGGTCGATGACTAAAAAAAGTCATCAACTTTTTTCCCGGAAAATTTTTCCCCCCTGTTCCACCAAAAATTTTGGCCCCCCCTTCGAAACGTTCTGGATCCGCCACTGGATCGAACTATAGTCGACCGTTGGCCGAGTCAAGTCGATATAATCGTATAGGCATTGGTAGCACTGGACTCATACTATCAAGATGAATGGGCAACACGCGTTGAGGCGTAAAGTGAGTATAGGCTAATCAGTGTCAAGCTTGCGATTCGCTTCCCGGCGCAAGCGCTGGCTTATAAGTTATATCAGGGATTCTTTTTCAGCTAGCACAGTCGGCTCACAGATACCTAAAACCCGGTGCCCAGTAGGCTATGTTGTTAAATGGCATTCACGTGGTGGTGAAAGATCTCGCCCGATCAGCTGATTCAACTCGAAAAATGAAACGTGTATGGTAGGTCCAGAGACACGAACACTGGTAGCAGCATCGTTAACAAGAACTGCTTAGCCTTCCTGCGGGATCTAGGTCTAGGCCAAGGATTCTATATTACAAGATAGGTTACTTGAGAACATTTTTGGGGGTCATGATTTCACTCTGAGCAATAGATGGCGCTCCACTTAAAATTTCTATCGCTAAGGATCATGTTTTGAATCTCCAAAGGTATTTGTTTATTTTGAAAACATAATTAGTCGGCAATTTGTTTTCATAGATGTAACTAATTGAATGCTTTTATTTTGTAAATAAGATTTGAAATTTTCCGGAACTTCTATTATCGCCCAAAAACGTGTACAAGGCGGCTAAAGAACAAGAAACCAGTCCTCTGTATTGAGTCCTTGGGTCTAGGCCTATAATAATATTCGTTGCGTGTGTTAATTCTGACGAAAATTTAGGCGCTGCCATTGATTTTGCGGGAGGGGGTGATTTTGATAGCAATATTCGGTAAGCCGAGGGCGGTAGGGCCTACACAACAGATTTGAGTGCGAACATCTTCATTTGGATTTTCACTTGAGGAAGAACTTGAGACACGTAATTATGGACAAATATTCGTTAATTAGTAGGCAAAGGCTATATAGGCTATATATATTCATTAAATTCATTGGTCATAACATAATTAAACATTAGGCCTATGTGCACTGTGCACATATATTTATAAGCTATAGGCCTATATGTAGGCCTATATAATGTATAAGCTTATATAGACCTAGATACTAGTATATATATATATATATATATATATATATATATATATATATATATATATAGTTGTGCGTACAAGGCCTACGAGGGGGATTGTGGGGTACATGATATGGAACTATGTAGGCTACGCACATTTTGGGAATCAGGCTTAATTTGACGAGGTGACAATTCCGGAAGACATCCCAGGATAAAATAAGAATATTCGATTGCATTAATGTGCAGCTCAACAAGACACATGCTCCGGTTCTGGTTGTAGCCTACGTAGGCCTAGACCTATACACGCGCTATTGGAAGAAGGTATTACGAGGAAGGCATAGGCCTACTTAAGGATACGATAAGACGGACGTCGAGGTTGAAGACTAGAGATAGCGAAGATTAAGTTAGTCATGGGTCTTATAATTTCTTATCATACCTAGAACCGTGCATGGGCGGCGCTGGCACTTAATATCAACGTGAACCGACATTTCCGCCTGAAATGTAGCGCAATGTTGACGCCAATCCAGGCAGGAAGGCAATAACCCAATTATTTAGGCCAACGTTGCCCAGTATTGCTCGGTATATACAGGGTGGGCCATAAAAAGTAACTCCTACGGTTTTTTGCCCAAATCTTGGCCAGATGTTAGAATTTCGAAATGAAATTTTACAGTCTTAAAGACAATTCATATTTACACATGATGACTAGATTTCATCAAAATATTTCAAACCCAACAAAAGTTACACCACTTTTAGTGAAGCCACCCACCGTTTTTTGACGATTCAAAAACGTAACACAACAAAAAGTGACAAAAACGATTTTATTAAGTCACATCTCAAATAACTGTTGTCAAATGAACTTGTTGAATGTTGGTGCTTCACAACTTGTGTTCAATGTGCCCACCACCAGTGCCAAAACTTCTTTTAAGTCTCTTTGCAAAGTTCTTGGTGGCCCTGTTGATGCTTTCCAAAGGCAAATCTGTCCATGTTAACTCCAACGCGCCCATCAATTCTCTAACCGCTCTTGGTTTTGGTTGCAGATTGTGATATTTCTTCAGCTTAGATCTTCACAATTGATTATCAATCCATCGGGTTCAAATCCGGAGATTTGGGGCCCTTTGGCTTTCTCAATGAAACCAGAACAATCGAGCCGATCTCCTTTCATTCACGGCAAATCTCTTAACTCTCAACTCAACTCTTAATTATGTATATGTATATGTATATTCGTTTTATTCAATAAACAACAGACAGAACGCTGTAGGTTTACATTAACAGAATGGCTGCTTAAAGCTTATGGTCAAAATAGTTAGTACATGTTTTTGAATAACATTCTTGGAATAAAGTTTAACGAGTCTTTATTGGGGAGGATGAAATTGTGAGCCCTTTCCCTAAAGTTATATAATGGATCACGTTGTAGTGGAAAGAGGTTACGGACTACGGAGGACATGAAGTTCGTTTCCCAGAACAGTTTTGAAAAGCACCTTATCAGCCTCTTGAGCTAAAGTTTCTGCTGTAAGTGTATCAGGATGTAAGTAGCCGGCTCGTCTGAGTTTGTTCATGAGGCCCTCAAGACGGGATTTGTCCAATCCACTAGCCAGACCCCACCATGCAGGAGAGGCATACATAACTCTTGATATGATAGTAGCTCTAGTAAAAGTTTGTAACTCTTGTATGGATGCCCCATGAGCCTTGAGTGTTCTGATGGCATAGAGTGAGGCAGTACCAGAGCAGATAATCTTGTTGATGTGGTCTGTAACTGTTAATTTCTCTCCAATAAGAACTCCTAATGCCTTGATGGATTTTGTACGGGAAACTCCAGAGATGGATGGATTGAGAGTGAGCTCTTGTTGCGTCTGATAATTATAAATTTCACGTGTTTTGTCGGAATTGATCCGCAAGTTCTTTCCTTTAGACCAGTTGGTGATGTGTTGGAGTTCATCTGTTGCAGTAGATAAGTGATTAGAGCCAATAAAGAGATAGGAATCGTCAGCATATTTAGAGAGACGGTTCTGGGAATGAAGAGGGTGGAGGTCAGATGTACCTACTATGAAGTCGGTTTGTTTGCGCTCCCACTGTTTATCAGAGTAAACGTTGCTCAATGTGTATCTCTAGGATCTTGCTCAAGAGGTATCTGAATACACATTTTGTCTCTCATTGACACCTAGACCATTTTCATTTTTTAGAAATTTGAATTGAATTGCTTCAATAACAAAATTAATAATCTGACAGATTCCTTATTTACCAACTTGATTGTCATCTTGTGAGTGACTTCATGGTGACGTGCAGCTACTCTGGTACCCTGTTTCTGTTTAAAATAGTAACAATAATGATCATCTGGCAATATCAAGGCTATTTGATAACAATTATTTTGTTGCATTACGTTTAAGAATCGTCAAAAAATGGTGGGTGGCCTCACTAAAATTGATATAACTTTTGTTCTGTTTGAAATATTTTGATGAAATCTGGCCATCATAATTATGCAGATTATGAATTGTCTTTAAGCCTCTAAAAATTTATTTCGATATTCTTACTTCTGGCCAAGATGTTGACCAGAATAATTAAATTGTTTTTTTGTTACTTTTTGTTGCGTCACGTTTTTGAATCGTCAAAAAACGGTGGGTGGCCTCACTAAAAGTGGTATAACTTTTGGCCTGTCTGAAATAATTATTTTGATGAAATCTGACCATCATGTGTAAATATGAATTGTCTTTAAGCCTGTAAAATTTCATTTCGAAATTCTTACTTCTGGCCAAGATATGAGCTAAAAACCGTAGGGGGTTACTTTTTCTGGCCCACCCTGTATATATATATATATATATATATATATATATATATATATATATATATATAATGGCTGCTGAGGTGAAACCGGTGGTCCAGACAGCAAATTGATCAGAAAACAACTCCAGGCCTATTTCTTCTGTCCATCCGATATGCACTACTGCACTAGTATGTGCACATGCCTGTCTGTCTGTCTGTCTGTCTGTCTGTCTGTCTGTCTGTCTGTCGAGAAGACACAGAACAGCAGTGGGATTAAATCGTTCAATAAACCTTTAAAACGCCCAGCTGTTCAATAAATCGCTTGGAAATGCACACAGACTGACGGGCGGAAAGCATACATAAACTAAGTTGATCTCTCGCAGACAGACTGCATGGCGGGAATGACATGCAAGTTGATCTCACTCCGTGCACCTGCGCGTGTCATGCTGCTGCTGCTGCTGCTGCTGCTGATGGCAGCTATGGCGGACAGTCGTCGTGCAGTTGAGTTGCGGGCTGTGTATATATGTATAATACGGCACCGGTCATAACGGTTGGGAAATGCTAGAAGCGCACACGCACGTGCGGGCGCAGTTGAGCTGCTATATGAGGCGCACGGGTTATTGCAGAGATTTGCAGTGATGTTCTTAGACCGGATTTCAGCTGCAACACTAGCGCAACATAAGTCGAGGTGAGCCTATCATAGGGTCTTACTGTAGAATCAATTTCAAATCGACTGAAACACAAACGGGCAGGTTACAGGTATAGTGTGCAAGAGTTAAATCGAAGAGTAGTTTTATATTAAAATCAGAAGTTTAAGTGATATAGAGTAAATATCATTGACAAAACCAGATTCGCCATCTTGCGTGCGTTTTATGGTGCCTCTGTGCACAGCCGGTGTCACGAAATAGAGTATACCCCGTATGAATCGTATCCCCCCAAAGGAAGAGAAGTTAAAAAAAGCATCCGCGTGTAGCCATTTTTCTCAAATTAACTTCCATTTGCTTTGATTTGAACAATGACACTAACAGCTAGGTAGGCCCCTATGTTTATTCCTACTAGATAATTTTGCTTGCTTCGGTTTTAGAGTACCGGTACTACCGTACTTGGAACATTTAGAACGCTTAAGAACACATAGCGTACTTCGAGCCACTAAGACTAAGTAACCTACATTCGAGTTGCCTTGCTCTGAACACTTAATTAAAACAATAATATTAGGGTCACTTTAAATTTTGATTGCAGCATAAACTTTTCAATTACACGCATTTTTCAATAAAGGGGAAGAGTGGTTTAGTGTAGACCGGTACTGGGTATGTTCCATCCGGGGTATAGATTAATTCAACCCCAGGATAGATTTAAGGAGGAATAGAATATCACGTGACACCGGCATAGGCGTAGGAGACGGGAGGGTTTCAGAGGGGCAATTAAGTGCCCTCAATTTTGACCGATTCTGTTTTTCATGCAAGTAAATAGCATAATATAGGCCGGGGGAATATAAAGAAACTACTTGAATCCAACACTCAATAACACTTCCTGCCGCATTGTCCCCTTAGATCTAATTGTTCTTTTGGGGCAGAAATAAAATCTTGCCCTCTCCCCACTCGATCCTGGAATTTTCCTTCGCCTATGACAACCTGACAGCTGGCACAACTCCAGCGGCGCCCGCAGGATTTTTTTCTTGTACGCACAGAAATTTTTGATGGAGGGGGAACAGGGAAAAAATTTTCGTCAAAGTCGCCGAAAAAACTGATGACTTTTTTTAGTCATCAGCCAAAATTTTCCCAAAAACATAGCCTACCTATTCCATCCGCCGAAAAAACTGATGACCTTGTTTTAGTCATCAGCTAAAATTTCCCCCAAAACATACCTTTTCCATCCGCCGAAAAAACAGATGACCTTTTTTTAGTCATCGCGCTGTACGCACTTGCGTACTTGCGTACGTCTGCGGGCGCCGCTGCACACCACATATACGATATAATTTCCTATGCAATGTGTAGACTGACCGGGTCATGCATGATTGAAGAACTTTATTATCCCTAACACTCCTAGTTGGGACCAATTGACTCCTATCAAGCCATAGCCTATACCAGTGGCGTCTAACACCCCCACTTGGCGTGGGAGAACAAGCCCCCTCTTTGGCCGACTTGTATTTATAATAGACTCGGCTCTTCAGAAGCACACATAACTCTAAATTAATAGGCCTGTAGTATAATATTATGAGCAGAGTTCATAATAAAAGTGATTATAGGCGAAAAAATTAAATAACTTGATTAATTATAAAATAAGGATCCATTAATTCGCAAACATTGTTTTTACAATTTATTGGCTTGGTGGCATAATTTAAATGTTGTAGTCCAACAGACAGACAAAAAGTTAATGTTTGGCCCTGGCCTACAGATAGCCTAAGTCTAGTGACCATTAGTTACGGCGCCTTAGAAATTGTCGTCATTATTATTATTATTATTATTATTAGGCCACAAACAGTTTTATTCTGATTTTAGTCTTGTGTAGTAATGCAGATTTGTAATCACCAAGTTGTAGCTTATTAGTCGTATCTTGACGTTTGGCATATACATGTAGGTGCCAACAGAAATTTTTGCAGGAGAGGGACAAATTCTTCGGCTCAAAAGTCACAGCTATAGGTGCCTACATCATAAATCATAGATCAAAATTGCTTAATTTAAAACCCATAAACCTAGCAACAAAATTGCAATCACTCCAAATGTTTGCATTTTCACCTTGTACTCACACAACTGTTTTAAGTGATGGTGCTACCATAGGTCGTGGCAGGTCATATAACGACCTGCCCATTTTGCTCTTGACCTGGGGAAAATTCTTTGTAATTTGAATGTAAACTATTCCTTGCATAATTATTTTCTTCAGCGTGCTGAATAACTCCCGTGACCCTCAGGCGACCTAGCTGTTGGGATTTATTGTTGACAAGGCCGAAGCTACGGTGGTGTTTTAACTGTTTTTGGTGTTTGAACACCCCTCAATTAAATAATGCTACCATGAAATAATGCATTTACTAACACAATCAATACGGACTAAGTGGGTTTCATTTTGAAGCGCTTATTTCTATGTGACTTTTGCAATAGATTAAATTCTCCTCCAAACTCCTTAGTCCGTCGATTCGGTTTCTTGTCCGCAGGCTCAAGGTCGGGTAAACACCTCCACCCCAAATAAAATCCTGGCTACGGCCTTGATAGGTGGCACCGCTACTGTTTTGATGTAAACTGCTATTCAGTAGGTAAGGCATTCTTGTTGAGAAGCTGCAGAGCAGATTCATCACATCCTATTCAATAGGAAACTGTAGGCGTCCATTTTTCGGACAAATTCGCCAGCAATATATATTAGGGCCAATATTAGGCTATTCATGAATTGCGTCCATTCGCCGCCTTTCGTTGACGATTGCTATTCGGTGGCTTACAGAACAAGCAGGCTAGCTTGGCGATATTCAATCAGCCGATTATCTGCTATTAGGTTTACGATTAACTTTCTTGAACCTATACAGAGTAACAGAGCTATAGTACGTGCAGCTATTGCTGACAATTTCAATTCTGTTATGAACGTTCAACGCAGATATTTCAGAACAGAACTGCAGAATCAGGGCTTAAAGAAATTTTAATTTGAACTAATTAAGTTAAGTCAATGTGCTGTGCTCGGGCTTCGGCCTACCTAGCTGCAACTAAATAAACAGGAGAATTTAGATTAGTAGAGAATTGTGTAGTTCTAAATTGGTATAACTTACGCTGAGAAATTTCATGTTGCTGGTGCCTGCGAATATTGTGCCTATAGGCCTAATACTATAGGCTAATAGCAAGAACCTTATAGTCCGAATTCTCCCAAATGATTGTCTGCAGCTAGGTTATATCCCTCTGGCAGGTTGTCAAGAATTTTCCGTTGATGTTCATGCTTAATTATTACATCTATTTGCGAGGAACAGAAAGTCCCTAGTACATAGCATAAGGAATGTCACCTTCAGAAGCCAGTTATCCCTAACACTTTCGACTGCATCATTCTCTAACATTGAAAGGCACGTGTTTACATCCTACATGTACATGGTGCTGATCTTATTCATTAGGCCTACGTACAGAGATGGTCGGGTATCTAATTAGAAGCATCTGTAATTAGCGTCATTGGCTTCACAAATGCAACCAATGTCCGAAGACGGGGGTATACAAGCACAGCGAGACGTGTCTATGCTGTCTAATGACCCTTGGCCATCCTGATCATTTGCGGTCTCCATCACCTGCCACGGCTCGGCCCACGGCCTACTAAATATTTACCAGGCCAGCTACTATGTTATATCTCTATGGTATGACGTATCAAGCCACGGCCTACTAAATATTTAGTAGGCCGTGCTCGGCCTCGGCTTGACTTCGTCAGTAGGTGTGACCTGAGCTTAGGTGATAAGAGGTCCACCCCAGTCCATGTGTTCCACCACTGATATGTCCCTTTGAGTTGGCAGTCACTTCAAGCGAACCTTGGATTCTTTGGTCAGAACAGGGGTTCTCAAACTTTATTTTTATTGTACCCCCCCAAGTAAAAAAATCCAATGACGGCGTACCCCCAGCAGTCAGATCAGAAACAAAATACTATTGCGAAGTCCTTTGCAGTGACAACTAAAAGTCCATTTTAATCATTGGTGCATGCACGACAGGCATCGTTAAATTATAGAGTCGCAGATAGAGAGCAACATTTAATTTGAATCATATAATCTTATCATCAAATTTAAAAGGAAAATAATAATAATATTGGTCTATAACCTCCGACAGGTCCTCTGTAAGAAAGAGCTAGCATAGGCCTATGTATAGTGCTGTCGGCTTGTTTAGACTAGCACAGGTTTAAAATATCTGGTTTAATATTTATCAATTTTATACGCAAATTTACCCCTTGTTTGTTTTTGATAGCAAGAATAGTTTAAAAACCAGTTTCACACAGATATGATGTGCTGAAAGGAATCACAAAATTTAAAGCTCGACCAGAAATTATTAGTCCTTAGGCCAATTCAGCTCACCGCTATTTGAGCTCTATGTAGGCTGAGAATTTTTGGCTTTGGTACTTTCAACTATTTATACATTATTTGTTTCAAAATTATAGTAATAGCACATATAGTAGGCTATATTACAGTCTGTAATATAATATATGTGGTAATAGGTCTAAGCATAAAATTATATATATACTATATGTTGCATGCACTGTAGTCTAAATTATATGTTGTGAAAGAAAGAAATGACGATGCTGTTAGGCCTATAGGCCTATATATGTTGCAATTTTAAAAATCATTGTTAATCAAAGAAAGATGGTCCATAAACTCAAGGAAAACTTATTTTTCTGGAATTTTTCACGTACCCCTTACCGGCGCCTGGCGTACCCCCAAGGTTACGCGTACCACAGTTTGAGAACCCCTGGGTCAGAAATACCACATTAATTAGAAATCTTCAACCCCCCCAGTTTACGTCCAAAAACGTCAAACCCCCATTTCTGGAAACCGTGGGAGAACGTTCTCCCAACCCCCCCCCCCCCCATTGGTAGACGCCACTGGCCTATACAAAATAATAGATTACTTTTTGTTCGTTTCTTTACTGTTTCCAATGTTACTGTCTATAATCAATTGGCTCATGTTAATATATGCCTAATAATAAAATTATATCATGGCATATTATGGCAGCTCATGCATTACAATAATGTGAACAGCAGCTAAAAGTATCATCCCTTTTTAATGCTTCTGGGGGAAGCAATATTTGGGGAGGGAATTCCCTCCGGAGATTAATTCCTATCGAACCCCCCTTAGAATAGACAGTAGCCTACATCGGGAGAGTAGGATAACTATATATATATATATATATATATATATATATATATATATATATATTATATGCTACGGGAAACAGCTAAATTATAGAACAACAACACATCAGAGTGTCTGGCATGCCACAAAGGCATGTCGCAGAGAAGGAGGAAGAGGAGGATGTGGAAGAGGAGGAGGACCAGAAGGGGGAGGAGGTAGAGGAGGAGGGGTGGAGGAGGAAGACGAGAAGGCGGAGGACGAGGAGAAGAATTAGGGAGATGGAGGAGGATGAGGAGGAGGAGAAGAGGCAGAAGGAGGATGCAAGACTATATATAATTATGTCCTTCCCCGCAAGAGGCGATGCGAGATTTATCACAGCCTAGCTCAATGTCCATATTTTTTTGGCCTCAGTCAACACCCTCATAATATCACACATCATGTGATCGTATACCAACCTGGATGGCATTATAATTGTCTCGCAACGTAGTCGGATACTAGTTATATAGCCTAATAGGGCCTATGCGGAACATGGGCTGTATATAGTATAACGAAACAGTTCATATATACAATCAGGTATACAGTTGCGTCTGACACTACTAAGTAGACCAACAAATGAACTAAACATATATATATATATATATTTATGTACATTCTTATATATGTTTTAGACATATACATGCCTTGTATAACTGCACAATCATGCAGTGCATCTCACTCTGCGCTGCACAGCAGCTTCTCTTTTTTCTTCTCCGTTTATATTAAACGATCCTTATTTACTATGATCGCATTGGTCATCTGGAAAGATGGAAAGAACAAGCAGAGCTGCGCTGCAAGTAACGACGAGTCCTTACACAGCCAAACACAAATACACACGCAAACACACGCACACACACACAATGCACACACACTCACACACACACAAACACACATGCACACACACACGCAAATACAAATACACACAAACACATACAAATACACACACAAGCGCGCACACACAAACACACATGCACAAACACGAACAAACACGCACATAACACACATACAAGCGCACACAAACACGCACACACACAAACAAACACAAAACACACACAAACACAGGAACATAGGCTGTGTGTGTTTGTATTTGTGTGCGTTCACACATAGGCTACACACACAAACATGAACGCACACCGTCACACGCACACAAACACCCACACGAACGCGAACGCACGCGCACAAACACACACACAAACACACTCACACACACGCGTCTATATAGTTATGTGTGTGTGTGCGTGTGTGTGTGTACACTGAACGTCCACAAATGTTATATTATTATGTGCGTAATTAATTAATTTTTTGCACGTTTATCGACCAAATAATATCGACGCTTGTGGACTGCGTTCTGTTTGTTCTTCTTATCAGCTGCATGCAGACACGACTTCTTGTAGCTCTATAGACCATATAATATATATATATATATATATATATATATTATACGCATTATATATAAGGTTAATTAATTTTATGTATAATGTGAGAGCGTATAATATCATAGGTTTCAGATCATAATTATAGTAGGCCTATTGATTATGAAGCCTATATACAGGCTACAGCTATACACGATTGTCCTTGCACATAACAGGCCTACTATATTGCATTAATCGATTTGGCATCAAAATATATATAAGCAAGGGATGGAATCGGATATTCTTACGTGCAAGACTGCATGCAGGTGTCAGATACAGGTAACCACCGATTGCACCGAGCGAATGAAGGATAAGTCGTCAAAACATGCAGTTAGGCCTACTGGATAGGCCTGTAGGTATGTATACGCGCACGAGTGAGTGTAGTGTATTTCAGCGGTTGAGAGAAGAAAAGGAGTTGAATGACATAATTATAGGTTAGTCTGGTTATAGGTGTGTGGAAATCGCAAGGGAGAAGGAATTAACTGAAGGCGCATATAGAGAGATGAGGGTGGGAGAGATAACGGGCGGAATGAGTGATTAAGCTAAGGAGGAATCTAGGCGTATACAACGAACAACGTACGGAGGAAAGCGGTAGAACAAAGGAGGAGTATAGCAGGAGATCAAGGACAAGCAATTGAAAGGTAGGCTACATAGATGATGGAGTGGGAAAGTAAGCACATAATTATTGTTTGAACTTTGAGGTATGGCCGCAATAAGGCACTTTGATCACCTTGGCACCGAATTACGTTTTCATTGCAGTCTATGGCCAGGAAAACATTTGCTTGCTGTTGAATCGACATTTTTCTTAAATTCAACCTGCCAATGAGGATGACATAATTTTATGTTCTCCTAAAATGACCTTTTGTTTAGTCTTTTAAATTGGTACAAATCGTTGTAGTAAACTCACAATTTCAGGTTGTCTGTGATAATCTGATGACCTTTTCTAGTTCAATTTTAGTATATGACCATGTCATCATCAGTGGCAGGTTTTTATCTATTCTCGTCTCTCTTTTTTAATGATGCCTTTTTTGTATAGTGGCCTATATAATCACATTTCCCCTCTATTTCATAATTCTACCAGTGGAGAACTCTTTTCCTCACCTGTAAAATCACCTCTTTAATTTTTCTGGGGTGGAACGTCCGTCCACAGAGACGTCTTGATGATTTAAAACACTAGTTAGATAACGAACTATCATCGATGCATAATTAATTATATTCTATCACTGTAAGTCAGGTCTAACAGGAATCCAAGAGTATGTTGATAATAATAATAATAAATTATGACCTATGCCACTTTGGCTTTTCATCTCTGCAATCGTCATGATTGCAACCTCGCGCTGTATACCTGCATGCAGGATGCGGTGTGACTGTGACAAACGTTACAGGGAAACAAATGGCCTTCTGGACCACTACACGTGCCTTTAGAAATCATCGTAATCGTCATCATCATCATCATCATCATCATCATCATCATCATCATCATCATCATCATCATCATCATCATCATCATCATCATCATCATCATCATCATCATCATCATCATCATCATCGTCATCATCGTCATCATCACCGTCGTCGTCGTCATCACCACCACCACCACCACCCCACCGCCACCACCACCACCACCACGCGCATCCTCATCATCGCTTCTGTCATTTATTATATTATCATATTATGATATGTCCAACTCTATAATAGCATCAATGCCGTTTTAACGTTGCTTTCCATGTCACTGTCAATATGTACATTGTACATGTAGGCCTATCCTGGGTTCATCTCCTGGTCAACACATAATGCACGTGAGTCCGCACGCATGCACACGCACAAACGCGCACAGTCTCGCGCACATCCATGCACTCGCACGCAGGCGCACTCACATATACGCACACCTGCACATGATGACACACTTTTTTAGACCTACGCGCGACACACACACTCATAATATGTATAATTATATATATATATATATATATATATATATATATATATATATATATATATATATATACAGGCTGTCAGATTACTATCAAATGCTGTGAGTTTGTGCATTCATATTAATCTACGGGGCCTTATGATTTATTAGACCATGGAAATAGAATTTTATTATTCATTTCAATTCTCCTTAATCCTTATAGACCTAATATAATTATACCATGACAATGGAATTTTGTCATTCGTATTCGTTGTCCTCATAATTATCATACCATGCATGACAAAAGAAATTTATTATGCCTGTTCATATTAATTGTCCAATTTGTCCTTATAAATAGTTAGTATGCCATGACAACAGAATTCTATTATTCATACAAATTGTCCTTAAAGATGGCTAGGCCTATAATAGCCTATAGGCCTACTTATAAATGTCAAGATTTACAGTTTGCATTAGCCTATATTACATTACCGGTGTAAATTCTGATCATATTGGGCCTATATATGTTAATTGTTGCTTTTGTTGGTACATGATTTACATGATTTCTGTTTCCATGCAAGAGTTTACAGCGTGATCATATTATTATGTGACTCGTTGCAGAATGTTTTTTGCAGCTGCTGACAACAATGCCGCCACCTGCCGACGACGACAGGAGCTCTAGTCTTACACGCAAAAGCGTTTCGACCGTCTGCTTCATAATGACGTCATTCTACCCCGTCTCTGGAACAACCGAGTCCATTCCAAAAGAAAACCTCACCGTTTCCAACGCAACAGTCACCAACACCACCAGCAGCACTGTAATATCGACCACAGCGGCAGCAACCGCGGCCGCTGGTTCGAGCAACGATCTGCTTCTGTTTGGTCAGATCGCAAACAAGAGCACTGCTGTCATCGTCATTCTAAGCGGTCTGGTCCTCGCCGGGCTGCTCTTCATGGTCTGTCGTCTGCTCGTTAGATCTCAGGCGCTATATAAACCAAGCTCTTCTACCCGGCGCGATAGTCTCGCAGCCACATCGGAACTCTTCGACGGGGAAGCAGTATTTCAATAAAGAACGTATAACTTTATATATATATTATATATATATATATAATTATGATCGTCATATATATATATCACGTATATATATATGCATATAATTATATATAATATACGTATACCGTATAATTATATATATATAATTATGATCGTCATATATATCACGTATGTATACACGTATATATATATATATGCACCGTATGCACGTATATATAATATACGGTTCTGTTCAGGACCGCTGACTGAAATATTATCGAAACTCTCGCTCAAGCGACATCATCAGACTAACTGATTTTATATTCGTTTAAAAATCAGACCAATTCGATTGACTCCCAGGCCTTTAATAATATTATTGTTTGAACTCAACCACTAACCGTATATACTCTGGTTGGGAGTGCCAGTCCCAAGACTATGGAAAGAAGGAGGGCGTCGTGACGCGTCGTCAACGGCCATGACAGACGTTGTTCAACACTGGAAACTATACTTAACCAACCAGTATAGTCGCAGATTATGATCTCTGAACGAAATCCTCATCTAGTCGAAACCGATTTAACTTCAGACTAAGACTGTATAATATCACCTGATTTTTAGCGTTGGTAGGCTATTTTATTTATCCGAAGCTAATAGGCCTAATGATAATAATAATAATAATAATAATGATAATAATAAAAAGAATAATAAAAATAAATTTTAAAATAAATAAATAAATAATAATAATAATAGCATAATTTCTTTATCCCTGAGGCTTTGTTAATTAAATTTTGGTTTCTTGCCATTGTGTCCTGGTGGCCCTCTATCTAGGAGCAAAGTTTCAGGCCAATAGCTGCGAAAATGTGGGTGTGTATTCTGGACAAACATTTATTCTAATTTATAGGTAGGCTCTACAGTATAGGCCTACATATTGATTTAGGCCTATAGACCTACTGGGTGTCACATTGACAACTGACGAATTATGAACATGAAATATTCGTGGTGTGTATACCATGCAGATGATGATAACTATATAGTGTATATAGTGCTGTATCGCGCGGAGGGTTAATTGATTCACAGATGCTCGGCCGAGTCCAAGGGCTACAGAGGCAGTCAGGAAAGCAATTAAGCACCTTAATTAGCCTATAATGGTTATTCTGTAGGGTTATACGTAATTAATATTTTGAACTTGAGTGTTTATAGTTGAGAGGCAGTTAATTGGTCCTGTGGTCCATGCGCAGTGTTAGGTTTCGTCTTGAGAAGTCTGGATTAATTATTGTTTCTGGAGGTGTCGTAGGCTAATCATCGGAGCCACCTCGATCGTCATCGACAGCATACTGCAGATGCAATTTCAACTACGCATAATGCATATACTTGCACGAATTCGGAAGACTAGGCCATTTATTCGACGGGTATTCGTATTCGGAATGATTAATTATTATAGGCATGGGCGGAGTTTATCAGGGGCTATGGGGGCTAACTTAAGTCCCCAAGAAGCCCATAGTCATGTTTTTACCGTGTAAATGGTCTATTTTCGGGTTTAGCACCCCCTCCCCAAGAACTTCTAACTGATGACTAAAAAGGTCATCAACATTTTCCGGCCGAAACGAACACAAATTTTCGACGCCTCGCCTTCTGGACCAATTTTAGCCCCCCCCCCAAACGGAAACCAAACTCCGCCCATGATGATAGGAAACAGCATGAACCTATCAGAAACTTCGTAGGATGAACATGCAGTGACATCGTCTGACCCCAGACAATCATTATGAGTAGACAAGCATCAGATCTTGTTCATAATTATACAAACAATAATTTGCTTACATGTCAGTTTCTAGGTGTTTCTCTGTTCGTCGGATACAAAATCATACAATCGTTCACTGCACCGTGGTTGGGTAGGTAATCTGAACTAACTGAGAGCTCGCTTGGCTACACCGGTAAGGTCGAAGGCCGCGCGTCTGTACGCAATGTGAAAGAGCGTGCGGGCCGCGGTTCGATTCCCCAAGGTGGTTATTTCAGAGATTCAAAAATCTCGGGCTAGCACGGTCCGTCCACGGGGACCTAAATGGCGTGGCGACACTAATCATCTTCGATATGGCATTGGCAGTGTCGATAAACATGTGACAACAGAACCTGAGAGGCTCCTATAATATTATTGCCACTTGTATGTGTTAAGATTAGCTATAATTATATTGTAGTCCGATCACCGAGGCGCGTAGCGCGGAAAGGGGTGGGGTATGGGGAAGATGCGCCCCTCCCCACCAGAAGCTTTCCACATTGCGATGGTGGCATTTTAAAGTTGTCTTCGATCTTAACAAAATAGCTACAATATTTCAGTGCTGATTAAGAGTGGCCTAAAACTTAAATCGATATTGAAATATTATAGGCTATACTCACCGGTTCACCGCAACCATAATTGTTTATTACAAGGGTATACAGAGGCGAATTAATTGAGGCATATAGGCCTATGTTCAACATGTTCGGTCGAACAGGGCTCACACTGTATAGAGCCCCACCCGTGCAAAGGTCGCGGTTAATCGTTGCAGAAGATGTGTAGCCGGAGTTATTTAACGAAGCTATTTTCCGGTCGGTCGGTCGATTGGTCGGTCGGTCGTAATCGAAAACTTGGAACTTTTACAACGCGAAAGTCTGCTCCATTAGACTTAGGCTAGGGGACTATATTGATCGAGAAAGTGCGGGGAACCGCTTTCTATAGTCACTGATGACATAATTGTGGACCCAATGTAGGCTTAACTGGCGGGATACAAAGCCCTGATAAGACGTAGCCTACATCCATATATAGGCTTCAAATTGTTCGGGTCATATAGGCCTAGCCTTCCCGGAGTATCGGGGGTTATGTAGCCTAACTAAATCCAACCGCATCACATCGGTCATGCACCCAACATCAATATCAACCAGTAGGCTACGTTACCAGGCCCGCATTAGGGTACGTGGCTGCTAAGGGTGCTGCACTAGACATGTATGCTTCAGCACCCGGGTTCGCAGTTTTGATATATAGCCCACACAGGCCGGACTTACAAGTTTGGTGAAACTTTTTCTGTTCAGAAAAACCGTGGAGCTCAGCCCTCCAGAATCACAACAAAAGTACACACGAAGCGTATAATAATTGGCTTCGCGCTATGGACATTTTATTGTGACGACATCTCTTTGTTATAAAAACGCCCGTATATGACGTCACTAATTCTGTTGGACATGATATCGATGATGCTACATTATCAATTTGTTCTATAGACTTCGTATTGTGATATAGGCCTATGGCTTCTCAAGTTAATATAAAATTGCTGCTTCGGCAGTAGCCTACCATGACGACATCTTTTGGTCTACCATACTATTGCTACGTCATTAGACAATATAAATATAGATAATAATCAGATATGTTGTATAGTGCTACGTTGTTTGGATTATACTTAGGCTTCGATCGATTAACCTAGCTGGGACTAATATTCGATATTAGTCGCAGCTAGGATTAATCGATTGACCTACCGACCGACAGACCTCACAACTTTGTATTACCAACCAAAGATGACAGACATTAATCTTTCGTTTTAATATATAGGAAGGCACCATATGCTCATTAATGATGTTTTAAAAGGAAAAAGTCTAATCTCATTAGCCTATATAGTAGCCTATATAAACGTAGAATCATTCTTTTTGTAATTTCTGTCACAGGGCTGTTTTTAAGGAATTTTTAGAACTGCACAACTCCTTCATCCCTAAATTTCTTATCCTCCATGGCAAATTACTTCCAATCGGATGAAAGTGACCTTTTTTGCTTGTTTTAATTGCACAAAACGTGTGACAGAAGTGCTTCTACGGCTGCACAAATCCATTTAGAACTGCACATTTTGTGTACAACTGCACGTTAAAAAAGCCCTGTTCTGTCATTTAATTTGTGCTCTCATCCTAAGACAAATTCAATCAGTCAAGGCTAAAGACATTCTGTAGGCATTATATTGTATTTGATAAGCTGCTTTTGTACCTGATAGCGGCCGGTGTGTCTATCAGTGTTTGTTACCATTAAACGAATATAAGGGGCCGTCCATAAAGTACGTCACGCTATTTTTGACCATTTTTGACCCCCCTGTCACAAACTGTCACAAATCTCGGACCCCCCTAAAGTACGTCACACTTTCGGACAAAAAATTTAAAAACATAACCATTTACCTAACCCTCTAAACAGGGGCTTCTATCCCCCCTAAGCAACCGGGCGCAATCCATATTCTTCCCCCCTTTTCTGGACCGGCCTTCCTCTATGTATGCAATATAATGTAATCTAGCGCATACTCTCCTCTAGTGTGGTTTGTTTGGAAGGGGTGACAATGACAAACGAGCATCCAGCAGACGATCGCCGAAGCATGTGTAGCGCCGAGAATGGACATGGTATGGGGAGGGAATGTGCCCCCTCACCATAAGAAATTTTTGCGATTTCCGCCTCGCAATTTCAGCATTTTAAGCTGTCCTCTTAGCAAAATTGCTCTATACTATTTCAGTGGAGGAATTGCTGCCAATATTGGGCAGCCATATGTTTTGCGCCTCTGAGAGTGCACTCGAGAGACGTTACATAAATTTTTAGAGCACAGTGCAATACAATAAAATACAATGTAGGTCCTACATTGTAAGCCCACGTAATAATGATGTTGCTTTACTAAGTGTTCAACGACCAAATTTGACTTCTGAAATTTGAAAGATAACATTGGAGAGAAGCCATTTAGTTGTGCAAAATAGTATTTGTATTAACATTATTTTTTCAATTATAACATGATTGTATTATTTATTAAAATAATAAAAATATAATTATAATCATGTAGGGCCTAAACAACAAGCTAAAGTAAAGGTTGCATGTACACTATCAGGAGGCTTCAGAATAAAGAAAGGAGTGAGACAAGGATGCGTGATGTCACCTCATTTGTTCAACATCATGGCAGAGACGGTTATGAGAGAGGCCCTGGAGGGATGGCAGGGAGGAATACGGATAGGAGGAAGGGTCATTACTAACCTAAGATACGCAGACGATATAGTACTATTAGCGGGAACAGAATTGGAGTTGCAGGAACTGACAGAACGACTACACCAAGCAGGAGAAAAGAGAGGTCTGAGGATAAACATGAATAAAACCAAAGTGATGACACAAAAAGGCAGAACGTGTAATATTGAAATTGGAGGACAAAAACTGAAACAGGTGGACACCTTTCATTACCTAGGATCGTTGATAACCGAAGATGCAGACAGCAGCACAGATATAAGAGAGAAATTAGCAAGAGGGCTCAACACAGGGACAGCATTGAAGACGCTATGGAAAAGTCATAATATCAAAATGATTACCAAGATCAGACTCATGAAGGCTTTGGTATGGCCAGTGGCGACATATGGGTGTGAAAGTTGGACGATCAGAAAGAGAGAAGAAGAAAGAATAAATGCTTTCGAAATGAAATGTCTAAGAAAGATCTTGAGAGTGCAATGGACAGAGAAAAGAACAAACGATTGGGTATTGGAGAAAACGGGAACAGAAAGAACCTTATTGAGCACGATAAAAAGAAGAAAACTCACTTACTTCGGACATTTGATGAGGAAACAGGGGGGCTGCATAGAAAAGGAAATAATACAGGGTACAATTTCGGGAGCAAGGGCAAGGGGAAGACCGAGGATGGGATGGATCGCTAACATCATCGCGTGGATGGAACTACCATTCGAGAGGATACTGAAGGAGACGGAGGACAGGAAAAAGTGGCGAAGGCATGTCCATGAAGCGACCAACCCTCGAATCGAGGATGGTTAAAGACAAGACAAGACAGGGCCTAATAGGAAATTTTTTGTTATGGTATATTACAGCTGTTATAGCAGTTAATTCATGTAATTAAAAAAATGCAGATAGTACCCTAACTGAAAACTCAAAGTGTATAAAGTGTATGCATTTTGCTAAAAACTATTAGGCCTACCATTTTGTCCAAATTTATATGGAGGGGAAGTAATTTCTGAGGGATCTTCCTCCTAGTGATGCCTAGATTGAACGCTGCCCTCCATGTCCGACATTCCCCCCAACCGACGTGAATTTTGGCTGTCTACTGATTCCCCCCATATTTTTCACTGGGCGCAAGCTGCGCCCGACATGTATAGGGATAGAAGCCCCTGCCTCTAAACCCTAGGATAATATCCCTAATCCCTCTGATAGTGATGTACGTGTGTACCCAAACGCTTTGATAGTGACGGGAAATCAACTTTTATCCCGCCAGCTGGGCCGGGTTTTAGACACGCCTGGCCAGGCCGGGTCGGATTTTAGGTACTAAGAAAAAATAAAATAAAAATAAATTTAAAAACTAAATGTGTGACGTCACACATGGCCTGACCCCTCCCCTTGTCACAAACTGTCACACTTTCTTACACCCCCTCCCCCTTGGAGCGTGACGTACTTTATGGACGGCCCCTAATAAGACAGACTAGGAAAATAACTTCGTCTGTTTTTATTCTTTTCTTAACACTTGGACAGTACGCTACAAGCGAAATCTACTGTGGCTGGCAAATATTGAAGATCACTTACTCGCTCACTTGAATTGAAAATTAATAGTTAGGAATTTTGATGTGACAATAAAATATTAAAACAACGCAATTCATAATTTTAAAAAATTCAAGGGGTGCTGCAGATTCATCGTCCCAGATTTTTGGTGATTTAAAATGTCCGATGTTTAATTTATTATTTGCGTAAAGGCCTACATATGGCGTGAAGTTGTCATAATAATGTCTGACGCAACGTCACGCATGGCGCTAGCGTTCGCTTGTTTTTGCGGCAGATGGCGGTGAGTCGGGTCGCTGCCGTAGAAGCAAGATGGCGGCCAGTGTGATCGCGATTGATTTGTTTTGTTGGGGCGAAAACAATAAAAACCAAGGTTCCATTCTTTTTCTTTTGTATCAGTTACACTGATAAGTTTTGATTAACTGAAATATAATGTATTGCACATTTATTTTTCCTTTTTTGACTGTTTACGAGTCCGAGAGGAAGTAGCGCTTATACATAGCAGCTGGCCTAGGGATACGTGATTACTCGAAACGAAATCGAAACGCTCGAAATACTGGAAGATATTGGCGGAGTATGAGAAACTCTGATGATCGTATGGTTGACGCAAATTGGACGATGAAAACGCATTGAATGGCGTTTATTGCCTCTATTATCATATAACTATTACTTGACCTCTGACCTATGTTGTCTTAATATTATATTTGATGGCACAAGGAATGTAAGATTGCCATTATCGAAGTTTCGTAAATTGTTACTTCACATGACGTGATGACATGCCTTTTTGATAAAAATCGTTCTGTTAGATAAAATGAAGATGTCTGCACTAATGGAAGGCCTTCGGGCGAAACACTTCAATCAGCCGTCACTTCTTTCAGCAAAAGGCCAGCGGCTTCCATCTATTGTGAGTATTGGCTGAAATATTTAAAATAAAACTCAATTATCAGCCTTGATAATTACCTTAGACATGTCCAGGATCTCTGGGCTGAAAGATTAGTATGACCTAACCAAGTCTAGTTTTCGAGCAGCTGGGCCTTGGTATCCAATGTGCTAACTGCACACAACAGTACCTGATTTTACTGTGCTTGCAATTGTCACACCAAGATTCCATTGCATATTCTTTGAGTAAAGGATTGCAAAGATCTGTAATTTTTTGGCACATTGTATATTTAGTGTGAGGTATTTCATTTTCACAGACGTGGTGTACATGGTTTGATAGCCAAGCATAGGCACCGAGTTGATCAGAAGAGTGTGAGTGCCCAAACCAATGTAAAAAAGCTGATGTGTGAGCACAGACAATTTTTCGACCCTTTTTTGTATGAGAGTTATTGAAATTACCTCTGTTTATAGGCGGAGACTTTGTCCTGGCTTTACGGGACAAACTCGCAGCCAAAGGACGATCGAAGGGGTTTGGGGAGGAGATCTATGTGCTCGTCCCCATTTTCGAATTGTTTTTATTGCCACACTGCGATGACAGCATCTTAGGCTGTCATTGTAACAATAGGGCCTACTGCTCATTATAGTCATGGTTCAAGACTTCAAAAGCATCCTTGCCATTGTTTAAATAAAATAATTCCCACACTGCAATAGTGAAATTTTATCTCATCAAAATTTTCTATTTTTCATTGCTTAAAAAGTTGCTTTAAGACTTCAATACATGTTCTTCGCAGTTATTTGAAAATTTTGTTATCGCTCTTTATGTCAACATGTAATTCTCTTGGAATTCACATAGAAGAAAAGCACAATCTTCTAGGTTGATTTGTTAACGCAGACAAAGCAATATCTCACTTTCGTGATGCTGGGAGGTGACTACCGCGCAGTGAGGGACAGTATTGAGCATGTTCAATAAAAAGAAAAAAAGGTCATTCAAATCGTCGCCTTCGTCCGTAATTTAAAATGACGGTTCCAAGCAAATCGAATAAGCAGGTTTTCAGAGTTTTCCTCGTATTAGCTGATCGGTTTAGGACCAATGAGGTTCAGGTTACCGGATGGGGTAAAACTGGAGTAGGCTACTAGCAAGGTAGACTAACTGAGATTTTAAAAAAACTATATAGGCCTATATAATATAAAAGACGCATTGATATTTTATAGATAAGCAATGCCAACAGAGACATGCATGTAATCTCTTAAAAAGCTCTTCTTGCTGACTGATTTCTGGTGGTGCTCATGCATATGTGGGTCTCACATGGCCCATTTCTGGTGGTGCTGGGCACTCATGAACCTCACAAAGTCGGCACCCATGTAGCCAAGTATTTACTTGTCATCGTTCTTCATCAAGTACTTCAACTTATTGATGGACAAATTAGCGGGACAGCTGAATGAAAATTTGTAACTTCGTCCTGAATGTTTTTCTGAGTATATGTATACAATCTGTACATATTGCTCCATGTGGATGATGTAGACGTGTCTGTTGTTGCTAACATTCATTTCTTTGCTGCTTTTGACTAATTATGCTAATTTATTTATTGCGCTCGATTTTGTGTAGGCTTTCAATGACCACTGATGCAGCATAATTTGCTGCTGCATGACTATTAGTCACCGAGTTGTACAGTTACTGTGGACAATGCATGACTTGCTGATTTGGGATGAAGCACTTACAGAATGTGAAGCATTCAATACAAATAAATAAAAACTCATCATCTATATATTTTCTTATTTATGTAGCTAGCTGTTGCTTTGTGAAAATATGTGTTTGACAATTGACACTATACTATATGTAAGTGAAGATTTATTTTGAAGTTCCGTCAGAGTTTTATTTTATATGTCTATAGGCATAGACATATAAATTACTTTTGTTGATTTCCATTATCATTATTGACAATACTTTATGACATCAGTAATCAGCTTACCGGGTACTCTTAGACCATTTTGACAGAATTTTAAAATCAGCTATTCATTTACGCACAGCAGAGTGTCTACATAATGGACAAAACAGTATGTTATTTTGATGTCTTTGTAAAATGTCTATTTTTATTTTTTGTTTGTCTCTTTGTCTGCAAGTTTGCCATTGTTTTCGTTTGACAGGACAAAAAGTGGACAAGTGAGGATATGTTAGCATTTCACCAGCATCAAGAGACTCTACTGAAGTCAATCAAAGGTGAGTTATATCAATTGAAACTACCAATTAATTTAGTAAAGTTATTGATCAGTGATCACCAACTTATCTGGCATTGTTAGCATTGTCTGCTCATATGCAGAGTTTTTGTAGTAATCTGGTTATAGTGAAGTGGAAACACATAGAATTATATTAAATTAACCTAATTTGGGACTGTACTGCCCTCTGCAGAACTTCAAGCCAGCTGCAGCTAGGTAATAATTTGGAAAGCTGCTGCTGCAACTGATCAAACTTGTATAAGGGATATATCGAAAATCATCAAGTGCAATAAAGAGATAAAAAGATCACATAATACTTTCATGCAAAAGAAAACAATGACAGGCCAACATTCCATGGATAAGCAGTATAGACGAGGATGTAACATCATCATCATCATCATCATCCTTAGGCTCAATGCCCGTAGGAGTCCGACGCCACTCTCTGTCTGAGTTTGTCTCGCGTCATGTTACCCAGCTTCAACCGGTCCGGTCAGCAAGTCTGCTCCATACCATTAACATCTTGGAGCAGCCAGACCACCTTGTCTGAATGAAGAGAATATTGGGGGAGAGAGGCATGAAGGACAACCTGGGTCAAAGCCCGTATGTGTCCCATGCTCTCTCCTCCGACTCTCTCCACGGGTCTGTCCTGACAGGCCTGTGCATGTCTGCTCCACATCATGACACCTTGAAGCATCTGGGTCGCTATGTCACTTGTGCCGTGGTTTTTGCGGATTACAATCGTCTTGGTCTTTTGCTGCCAGCGTATCGCCACCCATCTGACAAACCTTCCTCATTTTGTCCGGGCTTAGGACCGGCACAGGGACGTTGCTGGTTCCCTGTGGCAGAGGATGGATGCAGTTTAACGTCATACCCAGGACCACGTCATACCCAGGACCAGTAACATCTATCTATCTAATTACCTGAATAATTTATATACCACCCTTCAAGATAACTATTCAGACACTCTTCCGACCCAGGTATGGCCAAATAGGGAAGTAGTTTATAAAATCAGTTAGGCAAGTCCCGTGGAAGGGAACACTGACCAAGCAGAGAGACCCACGGTCGAGAAGGTGCTTTTCTGTCTGATGGCTGTGAATGCATTTTGAACCACAAAGTCACCTCTAGAGAGGAGTGCAGAGAGCGCTGACTAGAGCAATCCTACGTTAAGGTAATCAGTTCCCAAAGATTAGACAGGTGCAGTGGTGCACTGGCCAGGACACAATACCTGACGATGGACTATGGGGAGCAATGCACTTGACAATTGGCAAGGACAATGTAGGTCATTTTATTTGTACCAATTCCTACCAAATGGCTGGTTTCAAGAGATGATGATGATGACGACAACGACAAAGATGATGATCTGTGTCCATGTTAAATAGTATCTTTGGGAGCCATTATGTGAGCTCATTAAGAAGACTTGCACTGTGACATACATGTGTAAATGGTTGTACACTAGCTTGCTCTATCTAACTTGTATATAATATATACTATATGTTCTTGCGTCAGTTGTATCTTTTTTATATTGTAGGTTTAGTAGTTATTGCCTATAGATGTAAGTTGTATATTCTTGCTGGCAGTGACATTTCATGACTGGCAACACTTTATGCTTAATGTTTAATGTTGATTTTGGCATCATTTGAATCTTCTGGGTTGTGTCACTAAAGTCATTTCCTTAAATTCTTTACACATATATCAGGCATGATGATGGAAGTGCAGTGTATTGATTCTCAACGCTTGTGATATATAGTTAGCCATCAAGCCACCAGTGAAGCTTGTAATTGCAGAATTGTCATAAAGGAGAGGATGGTAATAGCGAGTGCCTTTTTCATTGCAGCTGTTGGTCATTCACATGTAGTTGACAGATTGGAGTCCACTGCTCGACAAGCCAAGATTAGGTTTCAGGCGGACGATTCTAGAGAGTCAGTGTCTCTCTCATCGGATGATTACGTGGTGCAGTTGCTTCTGGATTCAAAGGGAAACTTCACCAGTGCTCAATTATCCAACAATACAGAAGCTAAGGTAAAATTAATTACTCCCTTCAAGGAGTGTAATATTTAAATGCATTTATCATTTTCCTATACATGTTTACATGGTGCATTTTAATAGTGAACAATGAACTTGGGATGTTAAACGATTATCGGATATCCGATTAAATCGGTTTCAAAAACGATTATCGTTTTTTGCTATTAAAGAACTGATAATCATTTTTTTTAAGTGTAATTTTTCTAAAATTATGAGAAATGATTCATGCATTTCTGCTGACTATAAACTTAAAGGTTGCTGTGAGAGCAAACTAAATTTTGCAGGAAATAAATAGTTGCTGCAATGCTGCATTGCCCAAAACCTGTTACATATGAAAAGTCTTTGACCAAGGTTTGGTGGATAGGAATGTGTGCCTCTTCAAATGCAACTTCATCACGCATTTCATCAAATTTTAGCATTTTGTGAGAGCAAAAGTGAAAACCAGTATAAAATTCACTGACAGCAAATGAGTTGAGTTGATTACAGAACCTCTTAAACACTTTTTTGCATAGAAAACATTGTCAAATGCAATGAATCTTAGTGGCCAATACTGTTGTTTACATTTCCCAGACTTGCACTGCCAGCTGAAAAATCTGATTTTCTATAATTAATCGTATTAAAAAAATGATAATCAGTTTAAGACTGGATTTCTAAAGCCCAAAATCGATTTTCCAAAAACGATATCAATGAACGTACAAGGAATGAACATATTTTGGTCTCTTGAGGATTGAAAGCAATTTATCCAGCGGGTGATTGGTGACAATTACTTAAAATGAGTTTCCACATAGCATTGATGTCTGTTGAAAGATATTTCGTTTGTCTTGACGGTAAATGAACTCTTGCTGCACACACAAACAAACCTTATGTGCAGTTCACTTTTCTCAGCTGTGTCAGTAGCTTGTCATTAAATGTTTTTCTGGTACATTTAGTGTGACTGTGTTTTTACGGTATACTGCAACTGAGTAAAGGATTCTCTTGATGCAGTGTTCAGTTATCTGTTTATGATGTGTGCTGTATCTGGCTGCTTGGCTTCTTGGTGGTATTTCTAAATCTAGGCAGTAGGTACATTTCCGATTATATCCATGGTGTGCTTCATTGTCTGTTGATCCCATTGCACAGGGATTGCAGATTTTGATTTAGGTCTGTGAATGCTAGTTTTGTTGTCATGTGACGGCAGACACATGATCTCTGTTAAACTGGTTTAACTGGTTTTTGATAACTTCACTTCATAGTTTACGGTCATTCAGTGTAACCATTTGCTCTAAGTTTGACAGTGTGATATAAGGACTTCACTATCTGTATGGAATGGCATTCTCATAAATCTTCATCTCCTGCATCTTTTATCAGCAGTTGAAATTTTTTTGTCATTTGCCTATGTTAGGGCTGGTAATGTAGATAGTTTGAGGAAGAAGTGAATTAATAAATAAACGATGATGAGTGCTGAATGCCAAGTTTCTACGCAAAGTTCTTATAGAGTAAATATTTTGGCGGAGACTTAAAATTAAACTACTTCTGTCAAAGTACATTGTTGAATCTTGTTTGCTATGTTGTGACTTGCACTGCTTCTTAGGATCATTTAAATTGGTTGTTTGAAAACCTGCGCTTAATAATCTACTTTAAGTTATTTAGACAGAGTAATATTTAGCTGAGACTTGAAACAGTTTGAGAAGGGATGGTTGAATAAAACACTTGGATCAACTGTATTTTATGCAATTTTTAATGAGGTGGGCTGAGTATCATAGGTTGGCATATATATATATATATATATATATATATATATATATTTATATTTATATATATATTATATTTATGAAAACTTATCATGAACTATGAACTGTCAATTATCTTGAACTGGAAAATCACACATCGTGTTCTGATTGGACAATATAACATTGTAGGAGGAGTTTCTTTTTGTGCTTGTACATATAAATATTTGAATATTAGTAATAAAGTTAGTTGGACTTGAATCTTTGAAAGTCAACTCGTGGTCTGTGGACAACTCAGTAGAGTTGGTTTACACTTAGGATGTAGATATTTGCATTTCTGCAGATGAAGTTTTGTTTCTGTTCTAAGGAATGTCCAAGTCTTGTGAAATCATTGAACGAAGGAAATTTTGATGAGCTAAAGCAACATCTCGAGGGTCTGCAGATGCTTTATAGCATTGACGGCGATAGGTAAATATCTACCGTTTGCCAGTGTAGTGGCTGACTGACACTCACTTCATCTCATTCTTACATTCTTACACTCTCTCTCGTGTATACAGCTTCACTCTCCACATGACTGACTCTCTCTCATTGACTGCGTAGATTCATTCACTGATTGATATGATCAGATCTGACTGATACTTGAATTTGTTATTGTTTTAGTGATTTTTAACTTATTTACCTGTTTGTTTATTTACGGTTGCTTAAATATCAATGACCTTTTTATGGTATTCCAAAGTGAAGTTGTAACCTGGCCATAATCTTTCATAAGTTTTCTCTGATTTCAAATGAAGGTTGTAACCTAACCAGGACTGGTGAGTGAAATTGTCAAACTGTTCTTTATCAAACTTGCAAGTTCATCAAACTGTTATATTCGTACAACTATCATACTACATAGCTGTTTAGTTTTTGACGACAATTGTTGATCTGTTAGTAGTTTGATCATAACACGATAACACATTTTATAAAGTGAATTTTATTTTGAAATAATTTTATAAAGTGGGTTATCTATGTGTTACTGAACTTTATTCTGAAATCATTACTTGATTGATTTATACTGATTTGATAATTTTCACTTATAACCAGCACTAAATGTGCATGATGGCAGGAAAACTGATAATCTGTCAGCGACAAAAGTTTGATTTGTGCATTAAACAGTGCACGAAAGATGTTAAGTGCCTGTAACGTGTGCCCAATGTGATTTTTTGTGCAGGTCAACGAAGTGTAAAGCAGCACAGGCTCTGTTGTCATTAGAATCGGATCTTAATACACTATCCAATTTTCAAAGGTGGGTTACTGTGTTGTAAATCAAATTGTTGAAGCCAGTTCTGAATTAACAGAGATTTTTAGTAATTAGGTAATTCTTTAGTTTCTGATACTTGTCATGTGCCTTATTTTAAGTTTGAATGAGGTCCATCATCCTTTTCTTAGTTGCCAGTTGACTTCTAAAGACATATGTTTGGAAGTTAACTTAGTTAACAATTTTAACTAGGTTTGCCTAATTGTTAAAAAATCTGTTAATGTATCCATAATGATACTCATTAAAGTGATACTCATTAAAGTTTTCCACAACTTGGTGTACCTGGATACTGTTAGTTTATTTCTGGAATATAAATTTTCTCTGAAATAGCTAACTTTAAGCCACCAGATTTACAGGTCTGTTTATGGCTGATCAATGTCTAGAACTAAGAACAGTTGCCTAGCTTGTATGTCAAGACTGGTGTACTTTGTGTTCCACTTCGATCAAGTTCTTCTGTTTTACTTCATCAGCTGCATTGGCTTCCTGTTGAGCTCAGGATTAAATTTAAATTGGCCTGTTTAACCTACAAATCCCTCTCTACCGGGACACCTCCCTACCTTCAGTCACTGCTTACTCCTTACATTCCTCCTCGTTGCCTGCGATCATCTAACATGGGTCTTTTAGCTGAGCCTCGATGCAGAACTGTTATGGGCTCGCGTGCATTCCATGCCTCTGCTCCCAAAGAATGGAATCTACTTCCACTCTCTCTTCGTTGCTCAAATTCACTCCCTACCTTCAAAAAGCGGCTCAAAACTCACTATTTCTCTTTGGCTTTCAAGCACATGGACCTTTAACTGCATCTTTCTCTGGCGGCTGACTATCCGCGCCTCAGATTCACACTTAGGTGTGACCTTGCGCGCGTAATAAATTTATGTAATAATAATAATAATAAAATAAATACTACTATTCTATGAACTCTTGAAGATATTGCTTTAATGTAGATCGTCATTAGTTTAAATGACGAGGAATATTTGTTGCTATTCTTCCAGATCAATCTCTAGTGTTCAGAGTTACATTCACAAGTCTCCACTTGGTGTCGTCAGTTCACGGAATGGAGGTATGTGTGTGTGTCAGTGGAATTATTATGTTGTAATCACACATCCTGGTTAATTCAAGATGTTTGCATAACATTACATTGGCTTTTAATGCTCACCAAAATATAATAACACGTCATTTCAAGTTAATCCCGAAGTTGGGATATAAACAGAGGACCTAAAGGATCCAGAGTCCCGCTAAGCATTGCTGCGTGTGTATTAGTAATGTTAAAAGTGGGTGTTGATAACATAATGTTCAGCAGTGGTGACAATTTAGATTTATGCTGAAGTGATGACATAATTCGCATCAATCCTGGGAATTTCGAAAGAATCAAGCAGAATATTGGAAGTAGTTATATATGTAAAGTGAGTAATGAGTATATGGGTACAAGGCATTTTTTAAACAGGAGCATATGAGGTGTGCTATTGATATCGGTAGGAAGATTGACATTCCAAGCAGTGAGACCAGTTGCCTTCATAGAGAATTTGCAGAACTTTGTTAGCGTGAGCAAAGATTGGTCTATTGTTCTAGTGAAGTATAAAATGCAACCCTTATTTTGAATGAACCGAAATACCAAAGCTCTCAGCAAGAGGCAGGGCGAAAGGCTCTGCGGGCTAGCACAACGATACTGGACAGCAGAGCTCACATAGGTAGGCCAGAGCATTGCCAAGGAGAAAACACCAAACCAGCGCAGCAATTTTGTACTCGATGTGCTTGGAGACAGTGAGCAAGTGTAAGGTGCTCAGTAAGCTGAAACTGAGGCAAACGTAGGAATTCTCCCAATTAGCAGGGCTGCAGAGTGAAGAACACGGTCTAGTCGGGCTGTCATTGCTAGAGGCAGATCAACCCGAAAAGGACAACTGTAGTTCAAGCGGCTGGTGACGAAATCATCCATGGACAAGGCACATAATATTCATTTGCAAATTTTATGATTTTTATATATGTCTTTGTAGGACTGCCAATGAAGCTGACATTTTTTGTGGGACCATACGATCTGCTGAATCATCAGAATAGAACTATGACACCTATGACGCTTGAGGGTAAGTCCATTGTCTTGAGCAGTTTCCCATGTTTTCTCTTGCTTCTGTTCATCAGACTATTATATATTATTCATTAGGTTTGACTGTTGTATTTTAAATTGCAGCAGCAGACTATGTTTTGCTTGCACACTTTCCTATTATTTGACAGCAATGTACCAGTTACTTTCAGCTTTTGATCAAATCAATGCACACTGCGCTAAGTCTTTAGAAGTGCAGATACTAGAGACTGATTTATGATTAGGTGAATCAATCATGTTAACCCTCTTCGTCAGTTCGTAACACTTTAACAATAAGCTGCATTGGATTCCTTGTCACTTTTGGACACTATCATCATTTAAGTTTGAATTCATGCATACTGACTGCTCTTCCTGAGTTTATTTATTATTGCGATTATTTTCGTAAGCATTGCAATATCCAGTTTTTAATTACAAAGCTTCAGTTAATGATGCCACCTGCTTAAAGAACGGTTCATATTCTTAGACAGTTCTGTTTGTTTTCAGCAATAACAGACCGACGTGTTGGCTTCAGTGTAACTATCGGCATTGAGCCATCTCCTGTCAAACGTGTTCAGATCCATCCTCTCATGACAATGAATAAACTAAACGACGGAAAGAGGTATGGATCATGGTGGTAGGGTTGGAAGCGATAATTAATTGCTTCGTTTCTGTACGTCTTGATGCATGAAGCTTGATGCTCTGTTCGTCTATTTTGAGTAACTAAATTCTTAAATAGATAATTTCTAGCTTTCTGTATTTGCCTGTACTCTGTGTGCAGTATTTAAGCTTTTTGAATGCACATGGCATTTCTTCTTTCAGGTGCTTTCAGTTATTGTTTTGAAACTGTGATTATAATTATGAGTTTATGTAGTAACTTTTTTAGAGACTGAGACTACTAATCCTGTGTAGGCAAGGCTAAATTAGATGAATTTTTGTAGACCTTTTATATTGTTGATTTCAAATTTAAATCTTTTACAGTTTGATGATGATGTCTTCGATGATGATGTCTTCGATGATGATGTCTTCGATGATGATGTCTTCGATGATGATGTCTCTTGTTTTGTAGTGGGTCACCGCCATCAACGTTCTGTCCACTGACAAATCAGAACAGCGCTCAGCTGCCAATGCAATTCATCTTGCAATTACATCGACCAGTGGTTCTATCGAAATCAGTCATTTCTCGGATACAGAAGATGACAGGTGATGATGTTCTGCTGATCATGTCTAAGTTTGCTCATCATTGCTCTATCACAGACATTCCATCACCTCTCTGTTCTGCCTTCTGGTCTTTAATAGATTAGTTTTTCAACAATCTCCATGATTCTATAGATGAGAGTTTAATTGTACAAATTATGCAAAGCCCGTTAAAATATGAATTTTTGGGGTTGTAATTATTTAATAGCCTGTAGCAATGAATTAGACTGCAGTCATAAGGCACAATAATGCATTAGGCTGTGGGGAAGACTGCTTACCATGTTGTGCCTTATATGAAAAGCAGAGTTTCAGTGGTTGTCATCTATCGTTGTGGTTTGGAATAGATGAATTTCTCATGGCTTTGCAGAAACTCTAACTTGAAGTTGAGGCTGAATCAAAGTGAACTTGTGAAACATTCCTATCATGTGATTCCGATCTGATTTAGCAATCATTAATGACATTCGTAGAAAGTATGGTTGTGAGAGACTTGAGAAGTGTGATATTGGGCCTCGGGATATCATTGGAAGTAACATTGAAGTGGGTTATCAGAATACACATTTGCTTGTGCCAATCAATGGAGTGTGATTTTTATAGACTTGTGCTTACTGCTGCACAAAGAGTACCAATAAAAGTTTCAAGGTTCTGCCATTGAACTTCTATGGTTGCATTTTCACTATAGCCACCCAACAGACCATTGGAATGCTTCCAAGGATTGTCTTCCAGTATTCGCTTTTAACTTTAAGTCATTTTAACACTTTAATGATGAATGTACACTAAAACTTCTGGGAAAACAATACAAACTCATTGTTAAAGTGATAACTTTTATGCTCAAAAGATAGCAAGAGCTTCAGATCTCACGGGAAATGAATTTCATTTGAATTTTTAGGTATTGAAGCTACTGCTCCTACAGAGTTTCAGCCATTGGTGGCACTGTTAATGGAACAGATAACTCGTGGTAAAGTGAAAACCAAGAACTGGAACAAGCAGTCAACTGTGGTAATGTTTCATTTCCAAGTAACATTTCTTTTACTTTATTGAAACCAGTTTTGCCAACTGAAGATTTGTCAACCTTTAACCAATTACAAGTTCATGGCTTCAAACTTCCTGAAATGTGAAAGAGCTGTACAATGCAGACCACACAAACCATCCGGCACAGTGTCCTCACCGGGCAACATGTAAAACAGACTAATAATAATACAGATGAACGCTATTGTTATATTCTATTCTTCTTTTGCTGTAACAGCTTTGTCTTATTAGAAACATATTTTGAGAGGTTATCAAAGTATGATGCCCAGATACATTAATGCTTCAGTAATGATAATATATTTTTCTCTCGTGTTTTGCTGGATGTGAAGAATTAAAGAATGCACTGACTGAAGTTTAATAGTAGTAATGTGATTGAATTTGCAGATTATGTTATGTTTTCAGAAGCTACCTGATCAGATGCATCGCTACTACTTTGGTGGTGATCACGATCTTCTTCAGGGTGTTTTGGTTTCGAAGATACCATTCATCCATCCGACGAATGTTCCGCATATAATAGCGTACCTCAGGCAACAGGTTGTCTTCAATACGGTCATTCAGAGCTGTCTCAGACGCAAACGATCGCATGGTAAGAAGCATTCTCTCAAGTCCCAACAATTTTTTCCATTCAATAGTAACAGTGTTATGTAAGCCATATGGACTGCAGTAGATTTTTAACAAACATTCTTTCTGAAAGATTAAAACTCTCAGAATGAGCTTCTGAAGTACTGCGTAGACGTCATGTATATGTGGTTGCTGGGAGCCAGTCACTATATTAAGAGAGCCATCCTTAAGATCAGAGAAGAATATTCTTTAACTGACCAACTGCTAATCTCATTTTCATGTTCAGACAGTTGGACATGGTAATAGACATACATAATCCATAGAATGGATTAATAATAATTAATCAAGACAATCAGAAATAAAAAAGACACAGATCAGGGGCGGATCCAGGGGGGCCAATCCGGCCATGGTCCCCCCCATTTAAAAATTGCATGGAACGTGGCCCCCATTTGGTTTAAAAACATGTAGTGGGAGAGAAAACAGGACATCTGGCCCCCCTATTAGAAAATCGTACGGGACGTGGCCCCCGTTCGGAAATGGCATCTCCTTTTCCCGGAAAATTGGTTGATGACTAAAAAAAAAAAAAAAAAGGTCATCAACTTTTTTGGCGGATAAGTTGGTATCTTTTTCCCGGAAAATTGGTCGATGACTAAAAAAAAAAAAGGTCATCAACTTTTTTGGCGGATAAGTTGGTATCTTTTTCCCGGAAAATTTGGTCGATGACTAAAAAAATTTTCTACTGTCTCACAATACCAAAAATTTTGGCCCCCCCTTCGAAAATTCCTGTATCCGCCCTTGACACAGATTACAATAAATCCAAAATCGAGCATATCATCCTAATGATGAAAGTTTTCCTCATCGTGTTATGTGTGGTTGGGGCCCGGGGTCGTAGGTGATAGAAGGAGACTTTGACCAGTGGATTGGGTCATCTACGTGGTCTCCGTCAGCCAGGACAGCAGTAAAGAGATTGCAACCTGCCTTAGCACTTAGCTGTTCAAAGGAGGGACGGAGTATCCTCCGTGAGAAAATGGAATCAAATAAGGTGATGTGGGATGAACAAGCCGGTCCCAGTCACCATGCCCAATAAAGCCCTTACCAAGCTGGGAGGTATATGGCATTCTGGCCAGTGTAGGGGGTCCTCACCACATGATTGTACATGTAGGAGAGGATCATGCAAGCCATGATCAACTAGAGTGTGCATGGCACAGAGGGATTTGGGTGCGTGAAAACAAATGTGCTGGACATGACCCAAAGTCTAAGCTATCAGAGACTGACTTGATTATATTCCTGTGTCTATTTGGATCATGATGCTGACCAGTGACCATTTTCGGTCCTGGCATGATATATCAGGTTGGTCACACCATCTCCGTGGTTGGCGAAATTACATACGCCTTTTAATGATGAAGTAGTCTTGATGTAACTTCAAAAGGCAGGTTTGCAACATTGTTGTTTATAATAACTTGCCAGTGTAGTGGTTGTAGGCAACCTTGTGAATTTCCTGTACTGAGGGCTTAACTATTTGCTAGTACAGCATGCTAATTCATTGATAATTATTTCAGACATTTCCACCGGGCTGTTGTTTGAGATAACACCGCTTTCACTGCAGCAGATTTCTATCACTTTTGAACACAAATCCAGCTGTTCTTTAATCACAGGTAAGCAGCGCAACGCTGGCAACTTCCATTCTCAATCTGACCCAGACAGAAGTATTTTATTTTTCTTGATCAGATTTTCATTTTGACCTGATCTGTTTTTGATCTTACGTACTTAATCCCCATGGCTAATTCTTGATCTTAATGGAAACAATATATTTCACTGTCTTACGTTAATGCTCCTTATTTATCCAGGTGCAACTATTGTATCACTGTGATCTGCTTAAAAATAACTGTGGACTTGATCAAGACTAGTCTAAACTCTTGTTCTCAGTATGATAGACTTCTTTATCTTTCTGTCTTTCCAGATTATATTCCTGTGTCTATTTTTTGTATTTTTAATCATTATGTCTGTTTTTCTCCCACTTAGCTTTCTTTCTAGTTAAGTTAGTTTTAATTGATCTAATTGCAATTGTTTTCTTCTTTCAGCCGAGTTAGACTTAAGTGATCTTATGGCAGTTGGCTGTAAGCTATTGTCTTGCCCTGACAGTGTCTGTACTACAAGTCATGCCACAATGATCTTTCAAAGGTCAGTAAATTGAAAGACTGCTGCTTACAAGTGCTACCTGAGTTTGAAACGGTTAAACTGGAAACTTGTAATTAGGCTGTCTTTGACTGTCATATTAAGATTTGCCTTATAATGGGATTGAGTCATATTGAGTTTATTTCTTAAGTGGATTAATTTCATGTGTACTATAACAAGTATTGCATTATTTTATGTGGTATATGACTACATTACTACATGTATGACTTGTATGTCCTGTTACAAAATGAATCAACTTCAGTGTTCCTTATAATTCAGTCTATACAAAAGAGCTGTTAGTTTGCATGTTTACCTTCTGCTAGATCTGTTTCTTTTGGTTCTGTGTTTCTGAATCCATTGAGTAGTCATCTATCAGTGCCATCACTGCTCAGCACATTGCCTGTACTATGATCAGTCAATCCATTACCGCATTTTCAACTCTATCTTCTCTGCAATTTCACTTCAGTACCAAGTTTTCTTGCAGATGTACAGTGGGGAGATTAGTGAGATAGTTATTATATTGCTTGGATAGAACTTTTGTTCAGTCTGTTAACTTTAGCACCTCAAGTTGAAAAATCTACAAGGTATTTATCGAGTCTGTGTTGATGCCATGTGTAATTATATTATGAGCTGAAGCTGCATTGATAATTTCGTTTGTGTTGCAATTACTATGTTTTATGTTGAAGGTGCGTGTAATTATATTATAAGCTAATAAGATAATTTCTTTTGTGTTGAAGGTGCTTGTAATTATATTATAAGCTGCAGTGATATTTGCGTTTGTGTTGCAATTACTGTGTTTTATGTTGAAGGTGCGTGTAATTATATTATGAGCTGAAGCTGCATTGATAATTTCGTTTGTGTTGCAATTACTATGTTTTATGTTGAAGGTGCTTGTAATTATATTATATTATAATTAATATAATATGTTTTTATGTTGAAGGTGCCTGTCGTTGCCTGTTACACTTCGAGCGATCCTCAGTCGATCGTCAGCCACCCTCCTTCAATCTTGCGCTCCACTTCCGTCGTTACATCGGCTTCTCCCTTTAGAGGTCGTGCGCGACCTTCAGAAGCGGAAGCAGCGAGATGCACACAGGAAAAAGGTCGATCCGCATGCAGCGATGAAACTCTCCGCTCCACTTTTCATTGCGAACAACTGCATTCCGTCGGCTCGAGGACGCCAGGCAATGAAGCATAATCACGTCTTGGGTGGAATGCCAAAGCCACCTAACTTTGCCGGTCTTGACTCGCTTGGTGTCAAGGCGCTAACGCTGTCATCGCATTCGTGCTGGGGAACCAGTACGTCTGGCGACGAAGTGGAGAACCAGCTGAAACATTTTAGTGAGAATCTTGTCCCGATTTGCAATCCAAAGTTAAACATGCCCGAAGTAGAGTTGTTGACGGGAAATGCGATGATAAACAACGTAACTTCAGCTCATGCTGCCTTAGTGTCAGTCTCCAATGCAGCCATGTCAAGTACGCCTGTTTTCTCCAGCGGTGTTGGTGGGGCCTCAGTTCTTACGAAGCGGGATGTCATCACCATGCCAAATGCACTACTGACTAAAGACTTTGTCGCCGGTTCTCACACGTGGCCTGTTGTTTCAAAGTCTTCGCCAACTGGTGTATTGCTACCGAACGTTAACCGGCCGCTTTCAAAGGTTATGAAGGAACCAAAGCAGGTGGTCGTCAGTGGATTGCCAGCAAATTCCCTACCAGACAGTGCCACGCTTTCAATGCCACCAATGAGGCAGCAGAAGCGGCCCTCAGTGCATGAGAACTACTTGCCTGGTGCTGCGGACTCAAGCATACAGGAAGTACTGAAGAATGCGTTGTTGAAAAGGCCGAGGGCTTCAGCGGTTGCCAATCCAGAGCTTGTGAGCATTCTCTCTGAACCACTCCCTGGAGAGGGACCACCGATAAAGCGAACGCATCTCGAAAAGCAGGAAGCTGATGTTGAGATGTCATCGGAGCCTGTCTCTGCTCGACTGGGCCCTGCTGGAAAGAGCAGCGGCCAGTTGACCGGAAATGGGAAAGCTCCGGATGGCATGGCAAGGCTTCCGTCTAAATCTTCGTGCACGTCTGTCGATGACGTGGAAGACCTTGTCCGATTGGAAGAGCAACTCCAGCAGGTGACACAGATTTCACGAAATGCAAACGTTGCACGACAGGATTCAAATGCCAGTTCTAAGAGCGGGCTACCAAATAATTTGGACATCAAAACGGAGAACTGTAGTCCAGATAATTACCAGCATTCAGATTCACAGCCGGTATGTAAACAAAAGTCCGTTCCTGGCGAGAATTCTCCTCCTTCCGTCAGTCAAAAACCAACTGCCGACCAGAAACCAGCCGTCGACCAGATGCCATGTCTAGATCACAAAGTCACTTCTGATCAGAAACTAGTCGTAGATCAGAAATACGAATCGCCAGCAGTCGCTGCATCGGACTCTCCAAAGGTCGTTTCAAATCATAAAGCGAACGAAGAAGCAAAATCAGTTGTATCTGTGAAAGTCGAAGCGACAGACAGCAGCGAGAAACCGTCTGCCCCTCCTCCTCCACCAAAGCTGCCACCAACGAACGGTGATGAGGACAAACCTCCGATCAAGGTCATCCTCAACAGACGGACGCTGCAGCAAGGCTGCCAAGGAGAAAGCATCTACCAGACGAATGACCACGGCTTCTGGAAAGAGAAACCTCGCGATCGCAAGCTGACGCATTCTGTCAAGTCGAGCCCTTCGATGCCTGAATATGTTGTGGATTTGTCGGCGGACACAGAAGTGGACAGCCTCACCTGCGGCGGAATAGTCGCCGCCAGCTTAAAAGCCGCTGCCGGACGAAGCTCAGCGTCGCCTCAAGTTTCGAAGAGCGTTGATCGTAAGGATGGATCGCGAGCCACAAAACGCCTGAAAACGTCGAGAACTAGTTCGGAACCAGGCGAGAAAAGAGCGAGACGAGAGGATGGGAAGAAATCTTCAAAGAAGAAGAGGGTTTCCGATGATGATGACGATTCCATAGCAGATGACGCAAGCAGCACGAGCAGCAGCATTCACCCGATGGAAAGAATCACGACGATCAAGATCACGAATTCCGGTGGCAAGCTGCAGATTCAGAATCCAGTGAAGGAGGTCATCGCGGCTGCTAGCATCACAGGCGGAAGGTCACCAACGATAGTTATGAGGAACTCGGCAACGCCTACTCCGACCACGGCCGCACAGAAGATCAGCAAGTCGTCCCCTTCTTCCGTCACCGTAATGCCCACGAAGCTCAACCGACCGGCAATACTGACGTCACGAGTGCCGAACCGATCAAAGTCAGAGTCAGGCGGAGGAGGAGGAGGAGGTGTCTCAGCCGGCGGTGGTACCGATTTGAAACTGAACAAAACACCAACGGTGAAACTGAAGCAGCTGGCAGTGGTGACGAGTCGGCCCGGTGGAGTTAGCCCTGGAATGGTGACACCCCATGTTGTGAAGGGGTCAACTCAACTGAGCAAATCTGGCGGATTTTCGGGTGGTTTGGTTGCAACGCCGGCCAGCCGATCACGGGCAAACGCTTCCATTGATTCAAAGCTGGCTCGTAAAGGATCGCTGTCGTCTGTCATCGATACTCTGATGAAGAAGCAGCACTGCGGCTCTTCTTCGCAGGGCTCGAATCGTGAAGGGCATGTTGTCTCTCAGAAGAAAATTCTCGACGCTATTCGCATTCAGATCATTCGAGAGGGCAACAAACCGAGCGCCCCGACGCGGGAATTGGGCGTCAACAGCGTCAAATCGTCGTCGTCGTCATCGATTACTCAGACAATGATGAGAAAGTCGGACGCAGGGAAAGGCGATTCCGTGAAGGCGATGGAAATTGCCAATCGGGTCGTCCAATCCGCACAGCTGTCGTCACTACCGAAGTTACCGATGCCGTCGAAGATGGTGCCAAACGGATTGTTGGCAAAGAATTCGGTTAGTCTCGGCGCAGTAACTCCATTGACTTCGTATCGTTCTTCAGCTCCCTCTTCCACCGAAAAGTCCCAGCTCTCGGATTCATCAGTGACCTTTTCGAAACCATCTAAGGAATCGACGGTGTCGAATGTGCCCGCTATGGACGCCAGCCGTCCGTACGACTTTCCAGCAACGTTGTGTAAGCCGTCCTACGTCGCGCCTTTAGCAACACTGCCTCCACACATGCGTCCCGCTTGCGACGTTGGCAGAATGCGACCGCCTTTCCTACCAGCATTGCCAACACCGCCTCTGCCTTTTATGTCACCGGCGAATGTTAGTCCAACGATTCGAATGATGCCCGTCGGCAATCCTGGGGCCATGCGAGGACAACCTCCTCCTCCTGTGCCAGTGGCGTCTCCATTCTCTGGAAAGCCAGCCCAACAGGCAGGCTCTCCGGTTCCTGGCCACTCCTCGAAGCTGAATGAGATTACTGATCGTTTGGCTAGGCGACATTTCACAGACGTTGTAACGCCAGGGTCGGTCGACGAAAGTGCAGGTCATGAACGGTGTTTTTCCCCGCCCCGGTCTCCTTCGCCTGTGGACGACATCGTGCGAAGTACTGACGACTCAAAAGGCGGGGCTTTCTTGACTCCTGACGGTCCGCCGAAAGTGATAGACTTCTTTGCAGATGACATGGCTGTTGAAGGAAATTCAGCGTCTTTGGGTGACTCCGCAAAAGCGCCAACCAATTCCGAGTCGAGTGGTGCTGCTTTTAGAATCCCCAACCATTTGGTGAAAAGTATGCCGCCAGTTGATCAAGAAGCAGATAGTTCGAATATCTCGGAGAAAACAAAGCAAACCCATAGCCCCTCCACTGCCGCAAAAGAATCCAAGGGGGAATGTCCGTCAAGTAAAAGCGTTCAAGCGTCCAATCCACTGGCATCTGCTTCCGAGCACCACAAGGAGCAAGCATCTGTAGACACTTCAGCAACTGTCTCTCCCCGTTGTTCACCACGACCAACTGAAAGTCAAGAGAATAATCCGGTTGAAGGCAAGGTCAATCCTCTGCATCCAGGTGTGGCAGATATCCAACCGGATGCCAGCAGCCCAGCGGTCCTCGAATCCAGCAGTCCTGGTGATGGCCTCCTTATCGACTACCCTTCAAGTCCAAAAGCAATGTCGCACAATCCCCAGCCCAACGGAACAATGCCCGAGTCGCCTTCCAAGCACACGAAACTGTCTGCTGACATCATAATGCTGTCGCCTTCACCCCAAAAATATTCGCCACCCCCGTGGGGCAATGCTATTAAATCGCCGTCAATGCATCATAACAGCCAAAGCTCTCCAGCGTCGTCAAATGGTGCCTGTAACTCTGATGATGATCTTATGGATGTGGCTCTGACCCTCTAGTGACTGGGTGGTGATGGTGACAAGGTCTGACACTGACAGTTGCCTAATGACTGAGGACTGGAATCAAATGAACTGGGTGCTGCTGTCTATGATGTCTTCTTTGCTTCAGTGTGCGAATGTCTTATTCTCAATAGTTCTGTGTCTCTCAGCAACATTTCGTTCAGTCACGTTTCTGATTTTGTGCCCAACTCGTCAAGGGCATGCGCGAGTCATTTATTAGCAACATCATTTAGATAGCGGATAGCAAATCTGAGGTCTATAACATGCAGATTAAGGACAGCATCTCAATTGTGTTTTCATGAACTTTTGTTGTTAAATTACTCTCTTTGGCAAGGCTTGAAGGGGTCACTTTATGTTAGGCTTTAGAAAAGATGTGACATAAATTTGGTGAGTGCATGCATGAACCAGGTATAAAATGCAATGCTGTTTTTGTAATAATGTCTCAACTTAGGTTTCGATCTCTGTGAGTTGTTCTGTGGCAACTGGCAGTATGTGAAGTTCTCCATTTCTATGGTTTGGTCGGTTACGGTTCTGAATGAGCCGCGTAATTTTCACCTCCATTTTTCTAGAAATAATATTCTGAGAGAACCAGTGATATAAGTCTTTTACATTAACCTCGGATGCAGCATTTTATTCAAAATTCAAGGTTCATATCGCTGCGTATCAGAAGAGATGCTGTTGAAGTCTGAATTTATGCCATGCAGAAAAGTTACTCATCATTCGTTATTCTGTCTGCCCGTTGCTGAAAATGTAATAACTTAACTATGATGCTGTCGGAGGTGTTTCAAGTAAAGACTTTAGCTTGCTTAATGACAATGGACTTGGTGCACTGCTTTGTTCTTTCATCTGTCACTAGTCTAGACAGATAAACTGTCTGTAAGACAGAACAACTACTCGTATTTGCCAGGAAAGACTAGCTTGCTTATTGACAATGGACTTGGTGCACTGCTTGTTCTTTCATCTGTCACTAGTCTATACAGATAAACTGTCTGTAAGACAGAACAACTACTCGTATTTGCAAGGAGCAGAACTTCATTTATTACATTGCCTAAGCTTCTGACAACTGTTTTCTCAACCAGCAATGCCCAATTTTGCCTTTTTCGTTCAAAGTTTACTATCAGACGATCATGGCATAATTTATTAGACATTTTTAGAGCGTCTTAAACATATTATTGTTGCAGTTTACGAGTTTGTACCGTTGCGAACCGAAGACGATGGTTCAGTATGATTAGAAAACTGCTACGACTGCATCAACATCTGAATGTGTATCTGAGATGCATAAGGTCAACTGTTTTTTACGGTTAAAAATGAATTTAGTAATTATCAGAATCGTATTGTTACTGAAGAAACGGTCAGCGGAATGTTCAATTTTAGAATGCATATGATGTAACGAGACTTGGAACTTTTGATTACGAAGGGAACTAGAGGAAATTTTATACACTGAAGAATTGTAGAGATTGTCATACGTTCTGGAACACAAATGTAATTTAAATTTTGTTGTTGTTTTCTATAAAGTTTTGAAAAATTATTATGCACAGTTCAGAAGCGTTGTTTGCAGTCTTTTATAAGTCTAGGATTGGACAAGATGGGTGTGACATGCTAAATGTTTGTGGGCATCATTGTGAAGCCAAATAGTTGAGGGTTGTATATTTGTTGGGTGTAAATGTGCCATTGATGTTAAAGCAGCCATTCCCAAACTCTCTGTGAATAGCTGGGTAGTCTTAGTTCTCACTAGGAATGTAATCCCGGAATTCGGAATCCCGGACATTTTACAATCCCGTAATCCCGGGATTGACAAGCACGGAATCCCGTTTTTCGGGATTGCAAAAATCGGATTTTTCATTAAATTACTTCAACATTTTGCAATAATTCCTTGGTCAAAACGACAGATAAGCAGACACCCTATAGTGAAGGTAAGCTGGCGGCCAGCAGAAAACCCAGAGGAGTGACTGGAGGTAGGCGTTTCTCAGTGATCAGGCAGCGGATTTGGGTTTGCTCCTCCCATTCCTTGCCTGGTTCGTCTATATAGACTATACACACAAATGACCCACACACCATTCAGCTGACTGATAGAACATAAACATGTCAGATACCAGTAGAGCTGGCCGACTAGGCCTGCGACGTCACAGCGCCTAACTCCGATTCACACGTGTTGATGACACCCCACTCCTATAATTACGCCGACCTGTGATCTGGACAGCATACAAATGCGCTCTTGAGGACTGCAGTTAAGCTAGCCTGCAAGATCAGTCATTCACTGGTGAATCTTGGTTAGCCTGCTACCTGTTGTGTTCCTCGCGGTGTGGTCAGTCGGTGCATGGGTCACCTCGTATCGTCTGTCCTAATTCCTGGTCACCGTTAGGCAGAGGACTATTTATTACCCTATTCAGAGTGATCGCAACTTAAGCCCAGTTAACGACGGGAGATTCTAAAATGAGGTCAACTCACGGCAATCTAGATAAAAGGAGAGACACGGGAGGGCGGGGAAGGAGAGGGTCTAACTTGGTTGTTCAGCGAGGATAGAAGCCACTGGAAGTAGGCCTATCACTATCTAAGTTTCAAACAAACCCCGCTGCTGCCAGGGACCACCAGCAAACGCCCTTGCCGTGAGTCATAATTGATGGCGGTTGAAGTAGCAAAGACAAAGAGTAAGCTTTACTGTATTTGACCTACTACTATACTAAGTCCAAGAAAAGTTTTTAATTGCCCTTATAAGTCAATCCCTGGATAGCGGGATTGACTTATTTATAATCCCGGGATTGAGGATATGTCCCGGGATTACATTCCCTAGTTCTCACTGTGTACAATTAGGCATTGTGTACAAAACGTTGCTTCGTAAATTGGCATCAAAACATGACACATTTACGATGTAGTGTTTAGCAATTTTATATTGGTAGATGTAGAGCACAAAAAAGAAGCTTATAAGTAAAGCAGTTTACAATTTATTGCCATCCAAAATCACCGGTTGTACCTATAGATGTAATGCAGCAATGTAACTGATGTTAACAACATCGTTGTGAACTTGTGACAGATGAGCCTGCTTGTTACTTATAAGTAGGTCAATGCATGGTTAGAAGCAAGTCAGACTTAGTCTTATTTTGTCTTCTGTACTCAAATTATTCCTGTATTTATAGCGTGAGTTGTGTGGTTACAACAGATAAAAAATGCCATAATTATGATATAGAGTGTGATAATAAAATCAGTAATATAGAGTGTGGTACTTTGTGGCTCTCAAACATAGACCATAAGGCTTGAGGACAAGATTACCCGGGTAGTAGGCTTTCCCCTGCTAATCTTACCATTATGAAAAGCATTATGAACTGCAATCTAGGCAACTTCTTCTGTCAAGTTGCTGTGGTATATACGTTCGAGATGACAAAAGCCATGCACATCAGTCCCAGTCAGGGCTGTACTGGTAAATTTTGAGCCGCGTACTTGCTGGCCGGGAGAAAAAATCAACTTTTTTGGTGCAAAATTACTGATGACCCTTTTTCTAGTCATCTGCCAAAAATTTCCCCACTTTCCCGTTCGAAAAAATCTGATGACCTTTTTTAGTCTTTAGCTCCGAATTTCATGAAAATTACACCTAAATAATATCATTTGCCTCTTCCATGCGTATACCCACACGCTCTTTGTGAGGTGAGTATATGGTGTATACCCGCGTGTACCCTGGTTTTCGGCAGTGAGTTTAAGCTTTGAAGGGCTTTATAAATTTCAGGACATATTCAGCCCATCTGTTGGTACGTTCTCTCCAAGCAAGCTGTATCTAAATGTATACATATACATAAAAACGAGTATGTATAAGTCAAATATACCTACTGGTTTTAACAGAAATATTAGTATACACTTAATTTATAAACAAATACAGCAGGGCCTTCTTAAAACATGTCTCCATCAGAGCAAAATTTCTTATGAAATGCAGGAGATGTAGCTCTCAGCTTTCTTTACTGCAGCATTAGAAGACAAGCTTTCTATAACACAACTTTATTAGAACAAAGTAAAAACGAAATGCTTAATATGGTCTCTAATGGTATTGTTACAAGGTTCCAGTGTATTTGTGCAGGGTGTATGTACACAGCATTGCAGAAATTAATTTCAATACTTCTAAATCACACAATATTCATCAAACAAGAGTGGATTCAAGACTGGAACAGACAACTACTTAGTAAAAAAAAAGCAATTTGTTTGTATGGGCACTTGTTATAGCGCCCCTTCAAGCTCTGTACTCAGAGGCGCTCCCGACTACAGAGCCGACACTGCATCGGAGTTTCATGCCGAAGTGCTGAGCAATTGCGAGTGAGGGACTTGCCTAAGGTCCCTACGCAGCGACGCGAGGTAGATTCGAACCTGCAACCCTCCAGCAGCAAGGCAACGAACATCCACTACACCACCGCGCCCCAGTAACACTACCGTAACAGGAAATAGCACTTTCTCAATGCAGGGCGAGTATGAGAGTAAGTTACAAAGCAAATTTCAAACAAAAGAGATACACAGGAAACCAAATGTTTTTATTTTACACCCGAAATAAATTTCCTGCTGAAAACTTAGCATAAATGTTGCCTAGAACAACCTACCATAACACATAAAGCATAAGGAAAAATCCTAAATAAAGCCGTTTAGATTAAGCCGACAAAATCAACAAATGGTCACTAGAAATTTAACACCACAAGCACCAGAAGCTAAGCTAAGTGATAAATTAAATCCTTGTAACCAGTTTGGTGAAATTCAAGAATATGGTGAAATACGAAAACAGAACCACACACTTTGAAATACAATTCTGATGAACATGCAAACCATAAAAATACTTATGCATGATTTGCGTTCCAGAGCAAAGTAACTCCAGCTGTCCACTCTACATGTGTCACTATCACAAGGCAAACTTGGAAAGAATTCACAGCACACTAATGCAGTCATCAGTTCCTGTCAGATCATCTCTGTCAGTATCGTTTCCTGTCAGAGGTGCCATCTAAATCTACCAATATCATTTGCAACAATTATTCTACAGTCAAATACTATCCCTTAACCCTTTAATGCCGGAGGGTATAGGATTTCCCATACCATTTACTACCATCTCGGCATTAACACATTGACCGCCTACACGCCATGTTAACTGTGGCTGAAGGACGAGTGCGGTCAACGTGTTAAAGGGTTAAAGAGGTTCGGATCGACAGTATCAGCAGATATAACATAATTGTGACAATCTCATTAACATAATTGTGCAAACCTCATTAACATGTCAGATTCATTCAAAAATGCAAGCTAATGGAAATTTATAAAAAAAAGATAGGCATCTGGAATAGCTATTGTACAAGCCTTCCGCACATGGATGCCAATGATTACAGCCAGTTTCTGTTACAGAAGTCGTGCAGAATAATCGCAGGCACAACAGCCTAACATAATGATTATAATTATATATGTCATATTAGCCATGAAGTCATTACCACAAACAGCAAGAAGCTGAAACCATGGGAACGTGATTATTTATTTAAAACAAAGCTGTTCCATAATACTATCAGCAAATCATGTAACAAAAAATAATAGTTATTCAAAGCAATATGTACAGAATGTCCAAACGTTCATTCAGCACAATTTTGCATATGTGAAGTCTTTCACTTCACAAACAAATTACACAACTACTTAATCCCTTTACCGGCTGTCTCGATTACAGTCGTCAATTTTAAGTACGATTATAAGCCGGTCGGCCACTAAAGAGGTTAAACAACCCTTTATCAGGTTTATTTCAACTGCCATGTGCGACAATTTTGAATCAATGAGATTATTATGGGGGCAAAAATGGAAAAGTACAAAGCCACGCAAATAAATCATCTAGAAGCATTGCTTTCAAAGTTGTAGGCAGCATCAGCAAACGAAATAAGTAAACTGATTTCAAAGCCACAAAATAAGCTGCTGAAATGTACAGCTGGGAGTGCAAGCAGCTGTGGCTTAGAAACAGAACATGCATTGCCCCGACAGCAACGCCTGATCTGTGATTAGCCAATCCATACACTCATACGTAGTATGGCCAATTCAAACAAATCGGTCAACGTCTTTGAATCCAGATATAACCAGTTGCCTCTCCATCTCAGACCTTGAAGACCTCCGGCTGCACCAATTTGCCCAACGTCTTTTTTATGCGAAGAGCCGACAGTCGAGCAGCCGGCCTTTCGTACCAGCATTCACGCATGATCAGCGACATTGTTCTCAGCAGCTGGAAACAAGCAACAGAACGAGGTCTTCTTAATCATAGACTTTCTCAAGACCCAGAAATTTAAATCAGGTTCCTCACGGTCTGCACGTGGGGGATTTAAATGCCATGGCACCCATTCAAATTGGTAGCAGTGGTAAAGGATCTCATCAATCAATACCTGGAGGGATATGCAAGGTCAAGGAGATAGTGTTTCTATAAATAGCTTTCTCGGCTGCAAACCCTCCATCTGGAATGACCTACTTTCAGACTTGTGCAATGTGTGCATATCACGTCTGACCAATCAAACTTTTGCTTCACAAATAACTTAAGTCTTTTTTATTTTGCATGGTTGGGCTGGGTGCAATCCTGACTAGGTTTCTTGAAGGGGCACTATATAAGTCCCTGGAATGAACTGATGTATATACAAAACATGTATTCATAGCACTCCAGTTTAGAACAGGATCAGGAACCTTATAAATACTCAAGATACACCAGACATTCCCTGCAATATGCATTATTATAACAAGAATTCTGATACATGGTAATTTATCCCAAATTTAGTTCATATATAGAAAATGACCTTGATATGACCTAAGGCAATGTTGTGAAGAGGTTTGGGATAACCTACAAATGCACACTGCGTAGCATTATTAGCCTGGCAAATCCACAATTTCAAACAACACCTGCATTTTGCTGACCAGTCTGCTCCAGTTTTCAGAAATTAAATGCTGCACACTAAAAATACTGGTAAGATCTTGTTTTATAAATCAAACAGTTACCTACACTATGCCAACCAGTGCAAAAAAGTGGGCACACATTATAAGCCATTGGTGTCTGTGTTAAAACTGATTGACAGTGAAACAACTTGCCTCGTTGCTCTGCCATCTGTTTGGGATTTCTGGACGTTTATTATCAATTACAACGACCTTCTTCATTTCTTCGTGTGTTGGATCACTTTGTACCATGTTGTAGTAGGGCAGTTGATATTCTTCGACGGGACCTAAAATATTTCAACCAATCACAACAATTCCTAATGCACAGATGGGTGAATAGTTTAAGTGCTTGCTAAATCTTTCACCTACATTACAACTTTTACCAATCTCGTAAACATCCAACTTTGGGTCATCTAAAATGTAGTGCAATTAGTAATTTCTGTAGCGCTGCTCACAGCCATGGCCATTCAGAAGTGCTCCCAGTGTGAGAACGCCAAAGAGAAAAATAGGCCTTAAGAGAGAGAGAGATATAGATAGCGATTCAAAAGAAGAAGTACCACGCAGAGTGGAGAGAATGGAATTCCATAAGGAAGGCCTAAAATGGCAACTATGGTGTTTGGAGGGCATCAAACATCATCCAGACTTGTGCAAAGAACTTCTGAGAGGTTTGAGAAAGGCATTACATCACCTGGACATAGACATATAATTTATACTTCCAAGTATATATGTTTCAGAACGCTGTCTGATACTTTCTAGTATGCTTGCAGAATTAGACCTAATATATAGTTTCCATATTAAATAGTCCATTGCGACTTTCTTGGCTACAAACAAAGATAACAAATACCAGACCACACTGACCTGTGTCATGGCAACGCCTCACCAGCTCCCAGTAAACCAGACCTAGTGCGTAGACATCGGCTCGCTTGAATGATTCAAAGTGCCTCCCGTCGATAGTTTCACCAAGGACTTCTGGTGCCATGTAGCGCCGGGTGCCAACACGGCTGTTCAGTGCTATGTCAATGCAATCGCTGCTAGCATCGTGCTTAATAGCAAGCCCTAATGCAAAGACAATACATGTTCAAACAAAAGTAAACATAATGTTTCTGCCTGTTACATGAATAAGTACTGCATATTCGATGTGAAACCCTGATTCAGTGTCTGCCCTGTAGTCTGGATCGCTTCTGAGTAGCAAAAACCTTGAAGGGGTGCTATAACAAGTGAACATACATACAATATTCGAATTAGTAAGCTTATAAAATTATAGTTTAAGTTTCTACAGTGAACTTTAGACAAATGAGCAACTAAAATGACTATCTATTCAGCTGTACACAACATCGAAAATTCTGTACACAACCGTTTTATTGCTGAAGTAACTACATGGACTTGTTTCTATGAAGATGCCAAGGAACATGATTTTCGATAGTTTGTACATCAGATTGTAGTCGACAGGTTTGTACATAGGAATAATCTTAAATGGTCAACTGTTATAACTACACTGCAGTTTTATATGGCACAGAAGCCAGTAAGACAAATTAAGTCAATAGCTACGGGGGGCGGATAAAACACCACCTCGTGCAAAGCAGAATGTTTATTAATAAACACAAATCTATTTACTAACAAGCTTCTACATGACTATAACCATTTTGCTTCGTTTGTTAGAAAATTAACATTAGAATTCGACACAAGACGGAGAGTGGTTGCTCACCGAGATCTGCAATGCAGCATGCTCCATTTGTCTTCACCAGGATGTTTTTACTCTTTAGATCACAATGAGCAATACCCGGCTTGCCTATAGTTGCAGACATACAAATTATTACACACACAGACATACATAAATTAGCCTTTTCTGTCATCGGCCCAGTTGTCTGGAATGGGCTCCCACAGGAGCTACGTCTACTTCCTGGGGTTATTACTGAAACATTTTTTATTAAGCTCAAAACTATCCTTTTTTGTCATGCTAGAGTCGGGAGCACTTCTGAGTAGTCCCCTTGAAGAAGCGCTATATAAATTCTTGAATGAATGAATGAAATACACACACTTATAATATATATATATACACATACAAGCAAGTCTTTATATATACCCTAAATATCATAATTCACTTCTAACTCCCCTTTTCACAGACTCATCTGTCTTGTCTTAGGCATTACACAAATCGCCTTAAGTATTAATTAGTCCGAGCTCTTAGCGGTCGAAAACATCGTTACTGTGCATTTTGGTGCTACAAGCAAAAGAAATATATTTTTGAGTTCACGAAGAAATTCTAAAAAAACTGTGATAATATTCCTACTATCAATACTCCTTTCCTAAAAATAAGAAAAACAATAATGTCAAATACATAAATTTTAAGCTGCTCAATGTTCATACCTTGGGTTCCTTGAATTTCCATGTGAAGGTGTGACAGTCCACTCGCAATGCTGACCGCCATTCGAATCATTCGGTCCATATCCACCGTTGTGCAGTTGAGATAATCAAAGAGACTACCATGGACATGGAAGTCGGTTATCAGCCACAGCTGAGTCCACATACCGTTATCTAAACAAACAAATTCCACAGGACAGTTCTACCATTACAACATCTGTTTAAAAACCTAAATACTAATATTGACGTATGTATTCAATATATATTAGTGATTAATATATAACAATAATTTTATATTGTCCATTGATACAACATGACATGGCAACTGCTCCGGAATGACTGCTTCATTCACCAGGCATCTAGAATACAGGATTTCTGCATGGCTGTTTCAATATTGCAAAAATCAAATAATTTGAAAAGGAATACAAAGACATATTCCTCATGCTTCTTTCACACCTTTATACAAAAGCAACATAGAATTTAAAATCTAACAACTTCAATGAGAAGTTGTGCTGGTTTCCAAGACACTTTTAGACAACACTTTGTGATTATTTAAAGTGCATATGAATGGCAAGATGACCACACGTTTTCCTAAACATGTCACTCTGATCTTTCAGTTGTTCAAACGCAGTTTTTGCTCAACCAGTTTATTCATTCAATCTTCAAGTATGCGTCCGTGGAGATATTTCTCTCTTTCGCCGAGCGCTGTGTCCTGGCATTTGGACAATTTTCTTACGCTTGCCTTCGAAGTTGTGAGCTGTTCAACTACCGACAAAATGGATGCCACAATTTTGGAATGAATGAATGTGGCTTGAATATTACCGTATTACGACTGAGATGATGCCTACCCTTGTTATCAGCAGCAATGAAACCCAAGATGTTCTCGTGACGTAGCATCACAGTCTGATAGATCTCTGCCTCACGAGACCACGATCGTTCCTCACGCGAGTGAAACATCTTCACGGCTACATGCTCTCCACGCCAACTGCCGCACCACACCTCTCCAAACCGACCCTTCCCTACGATCTCTTCCAGTTGAATCTGGCGTGCAATTGTGCGCTGGATCAGAAGTGGCAGACCTAAAATTAAACACCAATTTAATAGATTATACCAACAAATAAATTGCGATATCAGAATTTTCAGTGCAGCGTAACAAATGAATCCATATAATATAAAATAAGAACAATATGACAGCAGTTGCCGTATGACATGATTTCAACATCTTGCACTACTTCTTAACAAAAATATCTTGCACTACTTCTTAAAAAAATATAGATTTGCACTACTTATTAACAAAAATATCCTGCACTACTTCTTAACAAAAATATATTCGATTATATATATGATTTCAACATCTTGCACTACTTCTTAATAAAAATATCATGCACTACTTCTCAACAAAAATATCTTGCACTACTTCTTAAAAAAATATCTTGCACTACTTCTTAAAAAAAAATATCTTGCACTACTTCTTAGCAAAAATATATTCGCACACTCAATTTGATGCATGGTTGCCTTTATGTCAATATTTAATGTTACAATTACGATTAGAAAGTGAAAATAGACCTCTGCAGCACATTCATGAAGGTCAGCTCACCCAATTGCCTGCCTCCATCAATCTCTAAGAATTATGTGTCCTGAGGTATTTTAAAACTCTCCCATCACCTGCAATGTAGTGCATGAAAGCTACAGAAATTCGTATACTAAGTAGTATTTATGTGTCTCTGTGAAGCTTCTCAGATATGAAAGAAAGACAGCACAAAGACATTCACCTTACTCTTGAACCCAAGAACTTACCCGATCCTGAACCAGTGTACTGAGAGAATTCATCAATCAAGTCACCGAGAGTATCAACACCTTGCGAGACCAGAGGTTCCTTGACACCGCTTGCTTTGACCGCTGGTAGTTTGCGGCATTTGTAGTGCCAAAGAAGCATGATCATTATGCAAACGACCAAAATAAAACAGCCACTCAAGACCACAGTCACAAGCTGCCAGCTTGTCAGTAAAGAGCCTTGATGTCCATTCTCAGCTGTAAAATAGCAAAACATCACAAGTAAAAGCTGAAATTTCAACTGATTGCATAAAATTTGAATAATCATAGCCATTAGCCATAGCAGCATATCAATACTTGTACAAACTACACTAACTACAACTAACGCCCTAGGCAGCATCCATTCCTTTTATCAGCAAATGATGTTAAAAATTTATTCCTAGTGTCCTCTTGGCCGGTGATCACTGACAGAGTTTTGTCACCTCTTTTCATTTATTTTTCTTAACTGTGCTTCGACAAGTAGTTAAATGGGTATGACACCGAAATTTATGATGCTACTTAACCTTGCAACAAAACCCTAACTACAAAATAAAAAGTTCATAAGCATGACCACAAACAAAACGTTAAACTTAACAAACCATAAAACAACATAAAAATCACAATCATTTGTAATTGCTCAAGAAATTGCGCAATTGCTGTGTAAAGAGCTCGAAAGTCAGCAAACATAAAAAGTGTAAGAGTAATGCATTCCATACTGTTGGTCCAATGCATGTAATGTTGAAACACCTCGTGTGCGTTTAAAGCTACAAAAGTTACCCTGTGACCTTGTAGAGAAGTATCAAATTGAAATGCATGCAAGACATAACCACGAATAACTTGGGACAGGGCTCAAAGTGTGCCTGGACAGTCATGGATGGCATCCAGGCACTTGTTTTCAAAGCTGAACGCCATCCTGCCACTTATTAGGCCAGCCCAACATGGAATGGTAGAAGCATCCAGGCACTTCTTTTTCTACACTTTAAGCACTGACTCTGACTTGGGGAAATAATTTCCGTTAACATTAATACACAAATTCTGCAATTAAGAATTTATATACAGACTATTCCTAGAATCTTCAAGTGCCTGGATGCCGGCCATGACCATTTGAGAACGTATTTTGTTTGTTTGTATGTGCACTTGTCATAGCGCCCCTTCAAGCTCTCTACTCAGAGGCGCTCCCGACTACAGAGCGGACACTGCATCGGAGTTTCACGCCGAAGCGCTGAGCAATTGCGAGTGAAGGATTTGCCCAAGGTCCCTACGCGGCGACATGAGGTGGATTCGAACCTGCAACCCTTCGGCTGCAAGGTGACGAACTTACCCACTACACCACAGTGCCAATATGATTGGTGTCATCTCCACAAATGTTCTGGATTGCATTAGATTACAAAACAGCTTTACAGCTTCCAACTCTACAATGAACTTCCAAAGTAAACAGATTGGCACATATTATCAAGTGACATACTGTACATTGCCAGTGTTATTACTATCACTTTTGACAAACCACTTATAGGTTGTAGAAATTAAAATAAATAACTGATTATTGGGTTCCTATTGATCTTAATCAATGATAATAACAACAACAGTAGTAATAGTAATAATTATAATATATAACAATATTCAACAATTTAAAAAGAAATTCATTATTAAATTTTTGTTTGAAAGTTAGTCTCAATAATTATATCTAAGCCTCAACAAACAGACATTCATCCTCAACACACTCTCAGACATTGCCCTCAGCAACAAATATAGTTTCTGCTTAAATAACATGCATTTTAGTCATGACAATAGGACACTTTATACAATGGGTTGCATTATTTCATTCTTGACGCTCACCTTGAGATCCAAGTATGATACTGCTTCATTCTTAAATGCAATTGTAATTGTAATCGTACATTTATATAATAATATTCAACAATAAAAAGAAATTCATTATTAAATTTTTGTTTGAAAGTTAGTCTCAACAAATATATATATATATAAGACTCAACGAACAGACATTCATCGTCAACACACTCTTAGACATTGCCCTCGGCAAAAAATATAGTTTCTGCTTAAATAACATGCATTTTAGTCATGACAATAGGACACTTTATACAATGGGCTGCATTATTTCATTCTTGACGCTCACTTTGTATCAAACTATGATACTGCTTCATCCTTAAATGTAATTGTAATCGTACATTTATATAGCGCCACTTCAAGAGAATTCCTCAGAGGGGTTCCTGACCTGACACCAAACCACAATCAAAGAGAATGGTTTTCAAACGCTTGCGGAAAAGGGGCAAAGAAAGACAAAGAAGTTCATTACGAAGACTAATCTATGTAACTTATTCCAGAAAGACGGGTCGAAAATAGCAAAGCTTCTATGCAGCACTGTGGAAGACCGAGCCAGTTTCCTTAGCTAAGCAACCATCCAAAACAATGTATCTGATAGCAGATAGCAGCAGTGTGTCTATGTGTCCTGTCACTGCTAAACTAATACAATAATCACAATAAATCAGCTGAGGAAAACTTTACCTACCTGTCTCTAAAACTGGAAGCGGGGCTAATGTTGGCAGATTGATATTGTTACACAAGTCGTTATCTTTGCAGCACTTAACTCCATTCTTGTGTGCCATGGGGGCAGCAACCATGCAGACCATTGGATTCTCTGGTGGTATCAATTCATTCAAGTTTTTGCATCTATCACATGAAGTTTTACAAGCCACTGCTCTTACAAACATCAAGTTCAGTGTGGATGCAAATTTCAACACCACACGTAACAGTACAAAAACTAAACAATATCCCAAGCAAGCAATGAAACCAGTGAAAAGAGGCTGGCAGTCAAAACAGACGAGCTTAGACTTATCATCATAGAATAAACTCTAATTAGTCTCCTTTTCGCGATATGCCATCGATGCAGTCTCTTTATAGCATCTGTGACTTTCTTTAGCTCAAGTTCCACAAAAAATTGGTACATGTATAGCAGATGTTTATTGAGTATAGGACTATAGGGATGCTCATAGAATGATAATAGAAGCATTTCAAACCACACTCACTACAACACTGTGGTACACCTATTAAAGAGCATTGCAGTGACAGATAAATGGCATGATCAACCAAGTTTGGACTGTTATATCTCGGCCATGAAATGAGCAAGAGGGTTGAAATTTTTTACAATCAGTATGGTGGGCTCTTTCAAAATAAGCAAGAATCAGGATGTTGTTACTTCTGATTTTTAATATGAAAATTTTTAATATAGCACAGAAGCCAATTCTCTCTCAGGTTTCGGACATCAGCAGACAGGAATGAGATATAATAATACTTGTACTGGTTTAATATTGAGGCACATTTGTGCTCATCAGACATATAGTCAGTACCTTTGATTATTTGAGGTGGAGAAAGTACGTACATAAGTAAGTGCACTGAGAAACAAGAGAAATCTTGCGACTTCAATGGGTGACTGACTACTTTGTGGCTGCCAGTCTTGAAAAACCTCTAGCAGTTTCATTCTCAATAAAGCCACCTCCAACGGTGACTGGGGAAAAAAATAAATCTAGCAAGCTCTAGCGGTAACTAATCACTGGCTTTGCCAGTCGGTAATGACCCTAATGATGATATTCTGTTCGCACTCGTCTTCCCCTTCACCTCCCACTCCATCCTCCCAGAAAAGAAGTCAACAAAATGAAATTAATAAGATTGTTTTTCTAGAGCAGTTTTAGGTGCAGACATTCTGCAACTACAGTTTACTTAGAACTCATACTTTGTTGCAGAATGTACCTTTGTGTAAAAAAGGGCAGTGATATAATTTTTCGGGTAGTTATTGTCTACAAATATTTTACCAAAATAAAAATATTTGTCGACCTACCTATCCAGTTGTTTAGAGTTCTGTTACCAGAAACACACCTTATTATTTTTTTGCCTAATTGGCAGCACCGATTGATAAGATCAAACAATTATCTGAATGGAGAAAAGCATAAGATAAACAGCGAAAGGGTTAAGACATCCGTAACCTTCACAGAAAAGTATGAGCGCTAAATCACAGGCTGTCAATTAAGCGTATGATGAAACTGTAAGTCTGAGCAACCATAGGGCAATAGCATTAGCTATTTACGTAATCTTAGTATCTAGGTAAATGCTTAAGATATCTATGGTATCTTTTGTTTTAGATGCTTCGAAACAATTCTTATCCAGTAGTAACATTTGTTCCAAGTTCATAGAAAACATTTTAACATTTCATGCTTGTAGTTACAATCATTTATGTTTTGTAAAAGACATTTTCACAATACGTTTAAGCTGAATTGGGGATATTACTTGTAACATTAACCCTTACCGCTCAGATTAAAAATTAATTGGCCCAAAGTTGGCCGCTGAGAGCGGACACATGAGTGGTAAAGGTTAAACATCCGAATCATTGTGGAACTGCTTTGTCATGGGCAATTTTGACGGGATGATTCTGCAGGAGCACCGATTGATAAGATCAAACAATTATCTGAATGGAGAAAAGCATAAGCTATTTTAATGGGTCACCATCCCTCATGTCAGCACAATATTACACGATACTAAAAAGAAATAAACTTATTTTGTTCTCACCCATAATCGTAAGCAACTTTTCCTTCCGCTGAACGTATTATAACAGAGTAGCACACTCCATCTGTCACACAAGTGTTGTTCTGCTTACATGGATGAAAGCTACACCGGCACAAGAGACCTTCAAAATAAACAATCAACATTATAAGGCAGAAAGTTTGCCCTTCTGTTTGAATGTCCGGATGTATTTTGAATTTTTGTCCCAAGAAACGTTCTGAAATGAAAAAGTTTTGGTTTACGAAATTTTTTGCAATTGATTCTTACCCAAATTTGTAGGTCAACACGACTATTTTCAGTTCTTGATTCACTTTATAAACCGTGATATGAGCATTTTAAATTTCAATGTTGTAGTCACCGACTTTACAAATTTAAGCAGCGATTTTCACGTCGCACATTAACCAAAGACAACTGTTGCCATTGTCGAGCATACGACACCATCCTCGCCTCTCGCATATTAATTAACTAAGTCGTTAAACACCGCACATGTCCACAACACTGCACGTGTCCAGCACCCGATAACAAACATAAGGGGTTCGCGATACCTTTCCCGAGTTTTAAACATTTAATTTTCTATCCGAAGGCTAACGCAGTATTTAAAACGTAATTTGTTTTCAAATATCTATTTTTTAACGAGCTCATAGATTAATGACATCATCACTATGCGTTTCACAAATAGTAATAAAAGCACTGATAATTAACCGCAAGTTTGGACAAGACAATGACACTAGATACCGGTAATTAATACCGGTAATAAATATCCTACCGTGTCGTCGTACGTATCTCAACATTATTTATGGTGTGACTGGTTTAGGCAAAAAACAAATATCACCGGCAAATGCCTGCCACCCCGTAGGGGTGGCAAACATGCCCCGCATTGCAGCATTTTTTTGCCCAATCGATCCAACTTCTAGTTTGAACAGAATCCTTCCCATCGATTCAGCTTTTATTTAGGCAAAATTCGTTTCTTCAATCCCACTTCTATTTAGGCAGAGATTATTTTGGCATCATCAAAACTTCCATTTAGTTAAAAATTATTGATCATCAATCCAGCTTGTATTTCAGCATAATTGTTTTCAAAAATCCCACTTCTATTTAAGTAAAATTTATTTAAATAAACTTGGCCTCTATTTGTCGAGGAATTGTTTCGTCAATCCGACTCATCTTCCACCATAGGCGCAATCACGTCCTAAAAGTTGGGGAGGACCATAATGAATCACGTCCCAAAAGTTGGAGGGGACCATTATAATAAAGTTAGGGGACCACTCAAAAGTTGGGAGGGACGCGTCCCGTGGGTCCCATAGGGTGGTTGCGCCTATGTCTTCCACCATTGCTGAAACCCATACGATGGCAAATTTAATTTACAACGCTAAAATACACGTTTACCAAAATCTACAACTGCGTAGCCTCTTTCGGAAGATGTTACTGACGGCTCGGTAGCAGATCAACAATATGGCCGCAACAGATAGAGGCAGAATAGAGCGGTCTCACCTACGGTGATCGATAGCTCAATAATTCCGCTTACCAATCAATGGTCAAAGACCACGAAAAGGTATATTTTCATAAATATCAATACGCTTAAATAAGCTAAAGAACACACCAAAATCGATTAAAAGTATTTCTATAATGCATACAAGTGGGCTAAGTTTGGGCTTGTTTTGGCAGGCTACGTTAACAACCCGTGTTAACTACATGCGGGAGAGTTTATTTTTTAATGCTTTGAGATTGTAAACACACATATGAATGCTTATTCCTAACACAATGTTTGGACACTTGAATGGAGGTTTCAAACCAATAATACTTGGTATCTAATTTCCGCTCAGAGCTCCGTATGCGAGACCGCTCTAACTCTGCCCCTATCTGTGGCGCCCATATTGTTTATTCGCAGTGCGTTTGCAGGCGGTTTAATAAAGTATATACTTACTTACTTACTTACCGAGCCGTCAGTAACAATAGCGAGCATAGATCGGTCACTCTGTAAAAGTTGATGCCCAAGTCTGCTGTGTCGCCCAACAGTTTGTAAAACATCGGGTTTCCATACTTACTTACTTACAAAACGCTACAGCCTGAAGTCATTAACTAAATTGAAATCCTCGATAAATTCAATCGAAAAGACATGGCAATAATTATACAACTACATTCAAATCTTTAACAAATAAAAAAATATGAGACCAATTAATTTAAAGCTCACCATGAGACACGTTCACTATGAAAAAAATTGTTAAAACAATGCGATTTATCCACAAAACTAAACTCTTAGACGAAGCCATTTTTCAGACACAAAAAACCAACATCGACATAATGTTGGCAGAGAGGTAGTCTCTTTTGTAGCGCTATACGTGGCAGATGCCCACATAATCATGCATTGGGTACCACCCATCGATGTAGGGGCCTATATTACGATGGTACCACCACAGTTTAAATAACAAATTGGTTATCAGGTCTCAGACCCGTACAGACCCGGCTCACTTTCAGCCCTGGATATATCTTTATTGCTATTTCTGTGTTTTATTTTACTTTTTGACATGCAACTGCATGGATGCGGTTTGTCGCCAGGCATATCTGAGTTTCAATTAAATGAATATACAAAGCGCATGGATTGGAGATCAGCGAATCCGATCGAGTACGTTCTAGTCCCGAAGCCAAATCGCGTAATCGAGACAAAATCGATGACAGACATTACAACTCTCGGGTTTTGTATAGAAAGCACAGAATAGATAAAGCGCTTTATCTATTCTGTGATAGAAAGGCACCAAATGCTCATTAATGACGAAGAAGAAAAAAAAGAGTCGAATCTCATTAGCCTATAGTAGCCTATGTAAACAAAGAATCATTTTTTAAGGTGCTTAGAGTTGAAATGACGAGGGATGTGAGGAGAAGAGGAGGATCAATCAGATTAGAATTAGCAAAAAATGCAATTTTCAGTTGTGAGTGAAAACCTGTGGAGAATTAGCGAGGGGTGCAGTTTTGGTAACTGCATACCCGGTAACTTATATCTTAACTTGAGATCCTCGGTGGCCGAGTGGGTTGGTAGCCCGCTCGCCGCGCCGGCGGCCCGGGTTCGATTCCCGGTCGGTCGGTTTATCAGAGATTAATTTCTCCGATCTTTACTGCGGGTGGCTCGGTCGCAATATAAACGTGGAGTAGCGGTGGTGAAGGATCTCACCCTCAGGGTCGAAGCCATACACAGCCGCTATATAAACATGCGATTACATTTACATTTACATATACATCAATGTATACATGCAGAGTCCGACTCTGTAGTAGAGCTTAAGCTAGGCCTACAGATAGAGAGATTGCATGCACACGACATCGTGCAGCGCGCGCTGTCCGTTTGCAGGTGTTTCATTAACAAGAATAATATATTTAAAAGAATCATAATAATTATATTAAATTATTACTATTATTATTATTATTATTATTATTATTATTATTATTATTATTATTATTATTATTATTATTATTATTATAAATGCTATTGTTATTCGACAAAATCTTGTTTGACAAAAGAACCGCGGAAGGCCACGGCATTAAAGCGCTGGACGGTAATCGACAAGCGCTGGAAGAGATATCAAGTTTCTCTAGAGTCTCCTGAAAATTGAGAAAGACGTCTTCCTAGCTAGGTCTTTTACAAAATCAAGACCGTCTTCGTTGATGGGACATTAAATTAAATTAAATTTCAGATTAAATTGTCAAGGAAATTCTATTTACGTCATCAATTGCGGCGCTGATTCATTTGGGATATATTGTCTGACGTGGATTGAGACAACGGAAAACGCTGGAATGCCCGTTGATTCGATTGAATGACACGTGTAAATAGTAAATAGCAACCGTTTAAGCGGTGGAGTTATTGGAGTCTCAATGTAGCAATTTCAGATGATTATTGCACTCATCTAACCAGGGTCGATTTCCGGCAAGTTTTGTGTCTGTTATTCATTTTTAAATTAATCTCACCGCGGGTGGGGTTTAATCTTCAGCAGCTGTAATATCGTTACCCCACTCCGCTGCCGTAGGTCGGCCGTTTGAATTTCAGCTTCTCAGTTGCATTTCGTTCTTGTTTTATTTTTTAGACTTGCATGTAACTTTATGAATTTAAATGGAAAATGGGCAAGTCACAGCTACGGAGCTAGAATTACGACTTTATTTAGTGTTCCACTCCTCTGATCCTACGGTAACTCACCCCGGACCACCATGGACTACTCTTACGGACAACCCTTTTGACTCAACGCAGCGCTCGTGAATAAGCCGGTGCCCTGCGCTTGGCTTTCGAGTGGCGCTTTAGAAATTAGGAGATCTATTACGGTTGCGATTAGTAATGAGGCATTGCTGAGCTCTGAGAATTATTTAGTTTTGCATCACAACTTTCACAAGCGTCCAAGTGGGAAGCCCCTGAATGAATTATGAAGCACACCGGCACTATCTCTGCAATGAAAACAGCACCGATTAACTTGGAGTATTTCTGATTTTTTTGCTCCCAAAACAAGCGTTCACAAGACAATTTACAACAGCTTAAGAAACAACAAATGTCATTGTATATTTATTAAATCGGTTGCATGCAGCATTGTTTGCGGGTGAAAATTAACAAAACCCGTTTGAAACTTTATATGTTTATTGGTATTTTTATTTAGGATATTTTATATAGCATCTCTTAAAAGATAGGCTACTCAGAAGTGCGCCCGACCCAACCTCGGCTAAATAGGACTGTTTTAAGACTCTTAAGGAACAGAGTGAAGTGACCCCGGTTAATAAACGCAGTGTGTGGCATCACGGACATGGCCACTTCTTTGGTTCCATTCTCTTCTTACTGATAGGTATATCTGCATCATCTTCTGTTCACATGGTCGAGCGATTGTTAGAGGCTCTCTCTGCTGTTGATGCTTGTCTCTCCTCTGATGTCCTGCAGTTGAATTCTGACAAGGCACAGTGCATATGTGGCTTTGGTGGGCGCCTTAAGATCAATAAGATTGACACCAATTTTCTTCAACTCTCACCTTTGTTGTGACCGCTCTCTTCAAGAGGGAGTTCTTCCTTCGTCGCAGAAGAAGTTCATCCTTGTTCCTGTTCCGAAGCGTGAAGGACTGGACTTGTCAGATCCTGCCAACTTTAGGCCAATTGCGAACGTTTCGTTTCTGTCTAAAGTAATTGAGAAAATTGTTGCTTCTCAATTAACAGCTTATCTTGATGTGAACGATTTACTGCCGATTTTTCAATCTGGTTTTCATAAGGGTCACTCCACAGAAACCCTGTTAGTTCGCCTCCTTTCTGATATCTATGGGGCAATTGATAAATCACAGGTCACCCTTTTAGCACTATTTGATGTGAGTGCGGCTTTCGATACTGTGGATCACGATATCCTTCAAAAACGCCTATCAACCTCGTTCGGTCTTTCTGGGAACTTTCTCGACTGGCTTGGCTCCTTCCTTCACGACCGTTCCTTCTCTGTGGTCTACGGGTCCACCAGGACTCCGTGGGTTCCTGCTCCGTATGGCCTGCCCCAGGGTTCTGTCCTGGGCCCACTCCTATATATTATTTATACTGCTGATCTTGGTTCTCTCCTTGCCGCTTCTTCTGTCCTGAGCCAATCCTATGCGGATGACCTGCAAGCGTATTTGCATTGTCTTGCGCCAGCAGCCCTATCCACTGTTAGGGTCATGAGCCGGACAATGGAGGCTTTGGAGGCCTGGATGTCCTCCAATCGCCTTCGGCTAAACTCTACCAAAACCCAATTTATTTGGTTTGGCACACGCCAACAGCTCGCTAAAATTGACCTGGAGGTTCTTGCTCGAGAGTTCCCTCACTTTACCTTCTCTTCCTCTGTCCGGGATCTTGGAGTCACACTGGACCAAGAACTTACTTTTACGTGGCATATCAACCTGCTATGCTGCAGTTGCTACTACCAATTGCGTCAGCTTAGAGTGGTGCTCCGCTCCTTAACCTTCAATGCTGCCTTAACGCTAGTCCATTCTTTTGTCGTCTCTCGTCTGGACTACTGCAGCGCCCTCTATGTGGGTCTTCCGGTGACTCGGGTTGGGTGCTTGGATCGGGTCTTGCGCTCTGCGGCACGCCTTGTTGGTCGCATCCCAAGATTCGGTCATGTTACTGACTATATGCGGGATGTCTTGCATTGGCTCCCTTTTTCACAAAGGATAACTTACCGGATATCTTCCTTGGTTTGGCGCTGTCTCGCGGGTGTGGCCCCTGTCTATTTGCAGGAGCTCTGTTGCTCCACCCTGAACGTCCAGCGCCGTGGCTCTCTCCGCTCTTCTAAACAGGCTCAGCTTCTTGTCCCCCGGTCACGCACTTCTATTACACAGAACCGTGCCTTTTCTGTCGTTGGCCCTGCAACCTGGAATGGGCTTCCTGTGGACCTACGTCTTGTGCCTAGAGCCTTTGAGACTACGTTCTACTCTGCTCTTAAAACTATTCTTTTTAACCGTGGTTGGGTCGGGAGCGCTTCTGAGTAGATACTCTTGAAGAAGCGCTATATAAGTGTTTGAAATGAATGAATGAATGAATGAATGAATGAATGGACCTGTGAAATATATTGTATCCTGCCCTTTATTTTACTGACAAGGTCAGCTTGGTTGCCAGATCCTGCTTCTACCATCTGTGCCAACTCCATTCCATTTTGCAGATATATCTCTTGAATCACTGTTGCCATTTCTACTCTGGTCCAAGCCTTGATCTCTTGTGGACTTTGGGTATGCTGTGCACATAGAGTGCATTTGTTTGTCTCTCCGCCGTTTCAATGTCTATCTTCCTAGTGGAGAAAATTCTCATGACACTGGAGTTGATGGGTGGCTAGATGTCATCCAGCCAACTCTGGTTTTACCCGGAAAGATGCAGTTCATCTGCATTGGAAGTTGTGGGCGGGTATCTAAAGTTGATCTACCAAATCTAGAGCATCACTTTCGTGGCATCACTTTCTCTACCACTGTGTGGGATTTGCTTTGGTTCGTCCATCTTTCTTCTGGAACAAGTTACCTAGCAACCTCAGTAATGAACGTCTTGGTCTTTCTTTGCCACTTTTCTACAAGCATTCGAAAGTCATCCATTTTTTTGTAGTTTGATGTCGTCAGGTCGGAAGTGCCTCTGTCGAGTTTCTCTTGAAGTGGTGCTATATAAATTTGCGATTTTTGCATTATTTGTTTTTAACAGTGCTTTGCATTTGTATTTTTTTCTAGGCTTGATTCAATATGAAGATCCTGAATTTAGCATTTTTCATTCTGCTGGTGGTGATCAAGCTCATATCTGGTGAAGATTTCTACAATCTTCTAGGTGTGGAACGTCAAGCAACTACTCGTGATATACGAAAAGCATTCAAGACGCTTGCGCTGAGCATGCATCCAGACAAAAATCGAGTAAAGTTTCTCAGCTTTTATTGTAAACTGTTTTATTCAACATCTTAACACACAGGTACTTTAGTGAAAAATTATTTGACTGAGATGTAGTGTTTTTAAAGATCTGTTCATAGTTGTCTTTTCAGAGTTACTTCCAACCAGTTCCAGCAAAAGTGATTGGCATTCTGAACCTGTTAGAATGAAAAAGGTTATCTATTATAGGGTAGCTTACTATTTGGGACAGTTTGCACTACAGACGAAAGGAATGAGTGCACATTGCACAATAGATGTAGGATAAAAATTTGTCAAGCAGTTATTCCCAGCAATGAAAACTGCGATTTGCTGATGAAGCCAGAGACAGGATAAATCAATTATTATTTATAGGCAAAAGATAAAGTGATCTATGCAACCTGGCTGTCTTAGAGGTCTTAAATTAAATGATTATAATATTATATGCATAGTTACATAGATTCTTTTCAGTTACTTTGCATGCATGTATGCATGCATTTTTCTTTGTGGATGTGCTTTCTTTTCTTTGACTTGAATAATATTTTATATATATAATTTTTATATATATGTATATAATTATATATGCATAATACATATAAATATATATATATATATATATATATATATATATATATATACATACCAGTGATTGACTTGCAGGAGCTGATTGCTGGCTGGTGCAGGTGGAACATCAAATAGCGATTGCATCTAAAATTGATTTGTCATACCTTTATATTATTACATTTTGTGTTTGATAGTGCACAGCTGTGCTGCCTTGCACGTGTTATAAAATTTACATACCGCTGATATTGACGAAAATTAATGTTATCTGATGCTATCGCGTTGTCGTCTACATTATATTTTTTTCATTTAGGATGACCCGGATGCACACGATAAATTTATTAGAATAAATCGGGCGTATGAAGTCTTAAAAGATGAGGATCTTCGTAAAAAGTACGACCTGCATGGGGAGGAGGGTCTGAAGGAGAATGGACCATCTGGTGGCGGATATCAGAGTTGGAATTTCTACAATCAAGACTTTGGTGTGTTTTATTCGGTGATAATGCACAGATTGGGGATGACAATGTTTGTTTGTTTGTTCGTTTGTATGTGCACTTGTTATAGCGCCCCTTCAAGCTCTCTACTCAGAGGCGCTCCCGAATGCAGAGCGGACACTGCATCGAAGTTTCACGCCGAAGCGCTGAGCAATTGTGAGTGAAGAACTTGCCCAAGGTCCTTACGCAGCGAGGTGGATTCGAACCTCGAACCTTCCGGCTTCAAGGCAACGACGCCACCACTACACCACCGCGCCCCACAATGTTGCCTTCAGTGAAATGCTTACTTTTTACTATTCTGTGTTATACTTGTACAATTGTGTAAAATTAACTACTTTGAATGGTAGAATGAATAAAAAATTTCAATTTCCAGGATTTTCGCAAAGTTATCTGTCTCTGCATTTTTTTTACGTATTTCTACTAATTTTTGTCCAGCAGTAGAGTCTTCAGCCCTTGGGCGACTCATGAGCATGCTATCCCTTTATTAACTGAAATGTACTAAAAGGGACTGGGTATCCAACGCAGGTCATCGGAAAGTAGTTCTGCTTGACTTAGTTTGGACTTATTGAAAAACAATTGTTGTGAAGTAGGGAGAACTTTTTGCATGGAATAGGGCCATCCATCCTACAAGACACATCATACAGCATCTATAGCTGCATCAAGACAACCATGGAAACTACACAAGAAGTGAACAAACTAGGAATAGTAAAACGTATCTCAGCTGGGGTATTAAAACCCAGCCAGTCTAATAAAGTTCAAAGTATGGTAATAATATAACTGTTTAAAAAAAGATTAATTCTTGACAGCGTCCAAAGCCATGTAATCGATTAGATTTTCTGCTTCATTTCGTAATAATTATTATGAGATGGGTTTGTACAGCGCTGTAGCTCAGCTGAGGCTGTACATGAGCGCAAAAGTTAATGGCGGTAATATGATTGTATAAAAGATAGGTCTTGAGGTTTGATTTCAATACCTCCAGGGATGGTACATGCTTCACATGGTTGGAAGACTGTTCCACACAGTGAGTTCTGAGACAGATGAAGCTGTCACCAAAACTTGTAGAAGACTGCAGAACTTGTAGCAGACCCTCGATGAGGATCTTAGCCAGTTTTTGTCTGCTGCCCAAATTGCATAAGTCAGGGATCTAGTCCAACATACAGTGATATTTTCGTTAACGTAGAACTTAAAATGTTGATTTCCGTTAAGTGTAGCCGTAACTAAAAAATATATTGTAAAGGAAACCCATCTCAATTTGAGAATCTCAAAACTCCAATCGTATTGATTGCAGCTATGGCTCTAAGAAATGTCCTTAATTTTAAATTTTTTTGGGGTGTATTTACCTTTTGTTTGATTTTTGCACAGGTATCTATGATGATGACCCAGAAGTTATTACCCTTAGCAAATCAGACTTTGGTATGTATGATGTAGTTATGTGCATTCGTGTTAGTCGTTTTGGACTAAGCTTTTTCTGACCTGAATTTTAAGTTATTCATTCAGCTTTGTTAATAGTACGACAATATGTACCATGACGCCTTGTTCTCCATGCCTTACACAGCATAAAGCCAAGTGATTGCTGGTCTGGGTCTATTCTTGTGATCTGATTCACGTAACTCTCGAAGATAAACCTACCTTTCCAGACTGCCCTGCGTTTCTTTTGTCGTTGACTTCTGTGACTTCTGGTATGGGCCTACTTTTAGGCCGCTAATGGTGCCTTTGCCATGGATGAACTATAAATGAAGAAATATGAATTGAGTTGTAACTTGAAAGCATTTAAGAAATTTATTCGTGGTTATTTAGAACAGATCAGCTTAAGTGGCCACAGGAACTGTGTAAAATGTACTTTTAAAGATTGTTAGTTTTGCCAGCATGACCTCTGTATAGTCATAATTTTTCCAGTTGTATGGCTCTTGAGGTTAATTTTGAAGTGTTTAAGTAAACATTTCTCTGGAGAAATTAAGTATTTATGCTAATAAGCATTTACTTGAGAAATGTCTGATTGTGGTTGAGATTTTTGTTCAGTAGCATGCGGCTAATTTGTTTCTAGAAATTTCCGTCGATTCTACAGACGACATATGGTTTATAAACTTCTACTCTCCTCGCTGTTCACACTGCCACGACATTGCTCCCAGTGTATGTATAAAACAATATTTCGAACTGGTTAAAAAGTCTAATGTGCACTTACCGTTTTTAACTAAATAGCTTTTGTGTTAATTGCAAACTATTTGCATACAATTGACAAAGTTGCCTAAAGCATTGTTGCAAAAATATTTAAAAATTGGATTTAAAATGTTAACATTGTGCAAGAACTGAGGGTATGTTTTATGCCACCTGGCAAGAATAAATTCATTGCTGCCCAGTAGATTGTAAATGTATATCTACAGTCATACATTAATATTGATTAGCAATAAAGATATGCATATCAGCTGATCGCTTAGCTGTGACTTATGGTTTATTGTTGCTTTGGAAAGTGGCGTGAACTGGCTCGTGAGTTGTTTGGTGTGATCCGCATCGGAGCCGTCAACTGCGGAGATGATTGGCAGCTGTGTCGGCAGAAGGGCGTTTATTCATACCCAACTTTAACTCTTTATCCTCAGGTGAGTTTACCTCATGATTGAAATCTAACTTTGACGATTAGTAGGCCTATTTTAGCAGTGTTGGAAATGCTTTTGTGTTAGTTTGTCTTGACTTTTCTTCTTTCGTGCAAATTGTTTTGCTGCCCTTCTCTGAATTTATTTGTTCGCTGATTGAATTAAAAATTTCTGAGGAAACACGTATTATGGCAATTCTTTGCTCCTAGCAATTATCTATCACACATCAAATTTAAACTGGACAGCAAATTTAAACCATTTGTTTAAATGTAGTCTTACTGCTGCTGCTTTGACCCGTGAAGTGTTTTTGTATTTGTTCTGGTTACTTGATTTGAAAGTAGTCTCCTTCCGTTTTTCTGAGTGCCATGCTATGTAAAAAATTGTAGAATGAAAAGTATGCTGGGTCAAGGAGTAGCCATGAGCTTGTGAAGTACGCACTGAGTCACGTTCGTAGTCAGGTGTTTGAATTGTGGAAGGGCAACTTCCATTCGATCGTCAAAAATGAAAGCAACAGTCTTCCATGGCTCATAAATGTCTGTGGAGAAGATGAAGGTAGCATGTTTTGTAGATAATTTGTTTATTTTTATATTAACTAACATATGTTGCTTGTGTTTTCATAAGTTGTTGATCATATGTAATTTTTAGCAATTCATTCTTTGTGGAAAGTGTATTTTTGAGCTGAGTCTATGATGACTGGTAATGATTCAGTAACACGCACTGATCTCAACTGATCTCAGTGCATGATGTTGATTATCTCCAGTGAACAGTGACTTCATTTTTATATTAGATGGACAGGTATCTTCGTCCTATGATCTCAGTGCATCTTGCTGGCGCATCCTTGAGATTGGTAATGTGGGGAGGGGGGACTAGACAAGCTAAGCGTCTCACCTTCATCTCCCATGAATTGTTTGCTACCTGAGACTCAACAGTGAAATATTCTGCATTATGGCATACGAGCGCTTGCTCCGCGCTGTCATATGAAACAGTTGCCATGTCCTTCATGACCTTTTCCCACCAATTACTAGTACGGTTTACAACCTTCGACCCCGACGTCATAATTTCAGGCTCCCGCAAAAGGACAACATAAACTTTATTTCCAGCGTCCTCTACAAGAACGCTTACAACCATTAAATCATTAAATCTCATTAACAATGATCTATATAGAAAGACACTTCAATTTCATGTTTGTATCTCTTAACGTCACTATGTACCAGGCTGCGGTGTGTCAACCTGCTCTTTTTCTTCATGTATTAAACGAATATATATATATATATATATATATATATAACTGCAGACTATTTAGCATGTTGTTAATTAATCTTATTGAATACTTATTTGCATACATATAACTGGCTATTATTCAGGTTCATATGAATGATTCAAATAAACGATCAACATTATTATGGTACTATGTTGCAAAAATGTTGAATATTCACTGTTCACATGTTCATATCTGATTATATTCTAACTTGATAAAATGGAAAAGTTCTAGACTAGTTTTGTTCTAGTCCAGTTTTTCGGAAGGTGTCTTCCTAAAGTTTTTGAGATGATCTAACAATAATAAAATAATTCATTTGCTGGTTTCACAGAAACGTGAAGTTTTATAAATGTAGGCTAGTGCATGGAGAATTGGAGATATTCAGGAGGAAAAGTTCTGTGTCATGCATATAACTGCATAATAAATAGGTTTCTTGAATAATTTTGACCTCTAGATTGCTTGGAAAAGAACACCATTCTCAAGTTGGCAGCCATGTTGGTACGTCCTTTTCTCTCGTATAATTTTTAATAAGAATCTTCTTTCTAATAGAATTTTGAATCATGCTGTTTTAATTCAGCTAATTCTTGGTCTTATAGGTTATGGCTAGTTAAAACTTCTTTTCTGTTACAAAATACAAAGTTATAATTAAATATTGAAATTCGGTCACTGAAAGTTCAATCACGAACAGTAAAGTTTTATAATATCACTTTAGAACAATGGGAGTTCTTACACTAGAAATAGTGATATTACAAGTTTGCAGGTAATTGCTTAGATATGTTCAAAGAGCCATACTTTTGTGCTAATGTAAGCTTAATGTTATTCCTTGTAAATACAGAATGAGTTAGTGAATGTTGGGACAATTTCCTGTCGCAACAAGAATCAACTCTGCCAAGACCTTGGCGTTGAACATGGAATGCACTTTTACCAGTCTGGAGACAAAGTGGAAAAAGGATTAGGAAAGGTTGGTTCTTCAGTTTTCTTGTTTATTTCATAGCTAGTGAAAGTTAGATGAAAGCCATTATAAATGAACTGTTCAGTGTGTCTTTTTCAGTCTTAATAGTGACCAGTCATTAAACTTCCACAAAGTTACCTGTATCTATTTTAATACATGGATTGTAAGTGTGGGTTGGCTGATTCTGTAGGAAGACAAAGTGGACTAGTGCATACATCAGAATGGTTTTCGCTAACATGTGGATAAAACCTTTGGGACAGCCCACGATTTGCTTGTTAGACATTGTGGAATAGCGAGAGTTGCAATCCAATCGAATTCAGTCTGCTAATATATACTATGAAGTGCTGTGTTGATGAAGCACACAGGTCTGAACGTGGTCTATCGTGTGCTCTGTTGATAGTTTTGTTGAGTTCATGTGTGTAGAACTGTAGATACTGTGTGTGTGTGTTGTGTGTTAGCAAACTACTGTGGTTGTGTTTTTGTCCAATAAGATATAAAAACACAGAATTGCTGTATTATGGATTGGGCAGATGTTGATTTGTTTGTATGTGCACTTGTTATAGCGCCCCTTCAAGCTCCCTACTCAGAGGCGCTCCCGACTTCAGAGCGGACACTGCATTGGAGTTTCATGCCAAAGCGCTGAGCAATTGCGAATGAAGGGCTTACTGAAGGTCCCTATGCGGCGACTTGAGGTGGATTCGAACCAGCAACCCTTCTGCTGCAAGGCAACGAACATACCAACTACACCACCGTGCCCCATGTGGCCATTTACTTGAGAACTTCAGAAGTTAATGACACAGGCGATGAGCTTAGAGTAAAAAATTCTCAAAGGAGCCAAATCTGATGACTCATTCATTCTGTAGTTACAGACAAATGTGATGCGTTCTGAGATAAGGGCCCATAACTCTCTCCCCAGTTACGGAGAAAACTGGCTCTAAAGCAAGCGTAGGTCTATTTTGGTTAGCCTATAGTAAGAAAAAAACTAATTAGCATCCCTCTTTGTCATCGATAATTTTTCAAAAAATAATTATTTCTTATCTATAAGATTTTCAGGATTTTATCTTCTATACTTGCAGAACACAATAAAAGCATCAACTCCATAACTTATAACTAATATATATATATATATATATATAGCATGCTTTCAAAGATTGCTGAAAGTTTAAATTGAAATATCTCGAAATTATCATTTTCGCATGTTCTGTACTCAAAAAATTAAAAAATATACTTTGGATAGAGATATCAACTTCATTTTTTCTGTATTTTAATGAGATATTACTCAGGAATATGAACCAACACTTAACTCCATTTGAGACTTATGGGCCCTTATCTCAGAACGCATCACAAATGTCATCTGATAAGAGAAAATGATAAGTTAATGGAATATTTTCTGACAGAGCTGAAGTTTAAAGATTGCCTGTATGCCATAATTATGTTGATTATCTGTATTTATTTGTATTTTACAATGATTAAGCCGTTTATGTATATTGCTTTGTTGTGCAGGAATTGAGCAGCTCAGATGCAAAAGAGATTGCTTTTTCTGTCCTCGAACAACTTCCAGATGTCACAAAACTTGATCAGAAGGCTTTTCAAGTAAGCTGTCCTCCTTACTGACCAGTGTCTGTTGCATCATGAAATATGTGGTCGTCCAGACTGAAATCAGCATTAAGTCGGAAATTACACATCAAAGATATTTAGGGAAATTTAGTATGTTTGTGCTTTTTTATTTTTGTATAGAATTTAATCTAAAAATATATGTAAAAAAATTAATTTCTTTTATGTTGTTAAAAAAGACAAGTTTTAAAGCTATTTTAATGCTCTTGATATGCATATTATTTTGTTTTAATCAAGTTAATTAATTTATTTATTTGAATCACTGAATTAATTAATTAAATTTAATCACTTTTTGCCTTGTGTCTTGGGTTAGAATAAAGCTAGAACAATAATTTTTGTATCATTTTGATGCCTGAGACAAGAATTTTTGAAATGATGTGTCAAACTCAATAGTTGAAAATCACCTTAATGCTAGTTTCGGTGTGTGATGCCACATATTATATTGATTTGGCTTTGTTAGTGCTTGACTAATAATAATGGATTGCTAGTCATTCATTCATAGAGCACCAGTGCATAACATAAAGGACAATTTCATGCATCAGACTTTTCCTTAAGATCTAGCTTCTTCGATCTTCACCAGACAAAAGCATGCATACTTAACTTGACCTCATCTCGACTTTCCTCTTGAAAAGAGTTTTTCATGATCTGCTGCCATTTTGGGTCTGGCTATGCAGGTTATCTCTGGATGAGGGATGTCTGCTGGATATTTGGAAGTATATTATTATTTAGCCATCAATCATGAAGCCTGGAATGAAGATCTGTTTAACATCAGTAACTATTTGAAATCTGATGTTACTGAAACTGACTGGGAAACCAGTGCATCTCATTGTTAAAGTATTAAAACAATGCAATGTTAATGAGTGAAAGGTAGACAATTTAACATTTCTATCCAATTTCATAAGAACATAGTAAAAATAAAAGTTGTGCAATCATATTTGTGGTATAAGCTGTTGCATCCCATGGTTGCACGTGATACAATCGCCTTTCTAGTAACATTCTTTGGTTGCCTGAGGCAATTGAAGAATAGACTAAGCAAAACAACATTCCCATAGCATATAAAAACATCAATATACTAACTAGTGATTTATGTTCAAACCATCAGGAGGCAGTTGATGAGCTAACACAGGGTCGAGGGAAGCCATGGCTTGTGCATTTTGTCGAAGGTGATTTTCATGACTTGGAGCTACGAAAGTTGCCAGCACTTCTTAACACTTTGCAGGTAGTTCAGTTTGTTTCTTTTTAATTTCTTTCAAAGGTTTCATATGTTCTTTTTAAGCAGTTGTTGGAATGCTCTTTCTCCTTCTGTTTGCTCCACACTTCTGTCTGGCAGTCTATCTTCTGCCTTGTCTCTTCTCAAAACCTGCTTCTTCTCATGGGTGTTGCACACTGGGAGCGCTACTGAGCAGTTCACTCTATGAGAGGTGCTTTATGAATGTTTAAATACGATTCACTATCAAACACTGCACCACACCTCTGGAATGATCTGCCTCCTGAATTTCGTTCTTTTTCCGTTCCTCCAGCCTTTCAGGCCACCAAACCATCACCTTCCACAGGCTTCTGTATCCATGTTTCCTCGGTCTTTCCATTTGAAACTAAAGTCTCATTTCTTTAGTGATTCTTACCCCGATTCACCTGATCTTTCATCTTCCAATTACCTACCTAAATGCAACCCACCTTAGCGATTACTCTGCCACCTCTGATCCTCTCTGGTAGCCAGACTGAGAGCTCTTTTGGAATCTTACTCTTTTGGACAACCTGTACGACTAGACAGTGCTCATGGATAAGCTGGTGCCCTGCAATTGACTTTCGAGTGGTGCTTTAGAAACTTGAAGATTGCGCAAGCAGTGTCAGATTCTGCTTATGATATCTGTAGGTTTATGTTTTCTCCTTGATTCCATTTCTCACAGAAACATGGGATTTTGTTACTGACATGCGTTGCTTTTGGTCCAATTACCAGGTGGGTCGTGTGGACTGTCGCCTGGCTCGCACTGAATGCAACAATCTTCACATCCACAAGTTTCCAACGTTCACGGTGTTTAAGTCTGGCGGGCGGCATGAGATCTTCTACGGTGAGTTTAACTGTGTTGCTTATTCTTTGCTTCTAGGTCACTCGCTGGTGCATTAAATAGGCACTTGAAAACTTTTTTTTAGCTTTCTTGAAGAGGTGCTATATAAATACCTGAGTGAATGAATGAATGATCATAAGTCGATGATTATATTTTGATCATGAATCAGTGGTTGAATTGCTGGCTTTATGATCTTACGGTAATCATTGTTGGGCACTGCACAGATTTGAGCAGATCTTCAGCTTATAAATATGTGACCTGGCATGAATGTGATCATCAGAAACATCCCAATATTGTTGTGTATTGCATTGTGCCATATTGGATTGCTTATGGTCAGGTCGACAGACGGCACATGATATTGCTGCCTTTGCCCGTGACAGCCTGCTGACCCCGGTTGCAACCCTTGGTCCATCTGATTTTCCACGGTTGATTGACAGCAGGGAACCATGGTTCATTGACTTCTTTGCTCCGGTGAGTTGATTTGTTTATCTTAAGATTTTGTGGAATCCTTTGACCTTCTCTAAGTTGCTTTTGCTTGCCATTAATTATTTTTTTAATGATAATTTTATTGTTTTGTAACTCACTATTATTATTAAACTTAAGTTTGTCATCATAAAGTTCCATCTCTTTATGAAACTTCTGACATAGAATGAGGAATACCATAGTGTTATAGCAAGAATTTGTTTACTAAAAATTAAAGCATATAGTCAAGTTTCAATCCACTTGGTAACAATATTCCTATTTTCCTATTAGCATGCATTAGAAATTTTCCAGTAATTAGATTAACTTATTTCGTGCTGGGATTGTAATGCTGTTGTGATATTGGATACACGCTATTAAGTTATAATAACATGTAAATTTAGTATGTACAAAATTTATTGAAGGCTATTTTATCTAACAAAAATTCTAACAGAAAACTCTGCCACTGCTTGTACCTGCAGTGCCTGTCCCAATCCTGGTAAAACGAGGAGGGTGATGCTGGTCAGTGGTCATCTTTGTTTTCTACAGTGTCATTAAACAGCTCAACTAACCAAATTAACAGCTTTCTTCAACTCATCATTGCTATCTGGTTTTGTGTTTTCTTTCTGGTCAGTGGTGTCCACCTTGTATGAGGCTTCTCCCCGAGTTTCGCAAGGCTTCCAAGCAGACAACATCACACGTCAAGTTTGGAACAGTCGATTGCACTGTCCACATGACACTCTGCACCACGGTAGGCTTGTAGTTCCACCTGAGATTTGCTTAGCAAGTGAATGGCGTAATGTCAATGTAATCAATTCTAATGAAGCTTCTCTAGCACATTTGCCACTGTATGCAATACGATGATCACACTACATAGTTCAAACTTATGAGCAGTCTCGGTTATTGTGTCAGATCGTACATAGGCCACTGTTTAATGCTGCCATTCTAATGACTAATGAGTTGATTTTACTAATGGTCCTTTTGGGTTCTTGTCAAAACAAAAGTTAGAAAATAGCTGCATGTAGCACTTCAAAATTGTTCCTCAGTCTTGTTTCTGGCCAGGTCTATGCTCAACAAAGACTGTTCTTGAAAAATTGGAACTTAGACTTGTGGGTGTAGACATGTCTCTAGACACATAATTACATCAAATTAGCTTTTCAGCACTTACTGAAATTAGCTGTTTTATAAATGGCAAGCTGCCTGTGGTCACTTCCAGCACTTAGGCAAAGTTTACATTTAAGTAAAGTTCTAGTAGATGAAATCTCATCCACCTGACATCTGCCTGGCCTTCTGAATAAGGCATTCATTCATGACAATGGAATAATGATCACTGCACTAAGTCCCGATGATGATGATGACAATGATGATGATGCCAATTGATTAAAGATGGTTGTTATTGCTACATTCATTTAATTTATTTGGTGCTGGTTATAGGAGCTCTAATTTGATTCGAAATGTTTGTTTTTCGTTGACAGTATAATATTCGTTCCTATCCAACAACCATTCTCTATAATGAAACTGTTCCACATCAGTATCATGGCCAGCATGGTGCTCAGCATATCATCGAATTCATCCAAGTAAACGTTTCTCATTATTCTATGGCCAAATGAATTTTGTGATATATCTTGATTTTTGCCTGTACTAATGACTGTGCAAAGGCTTCACACCATGATTATGTTATACCTTCCAATATTAATAACTAATTTTCACTGAAATGAGAGAGATTTTAAGTTTAGTTTTACCCACTTAGAATTTGCGGCAGTATTCTCTAATGAACATTGTATCTGTTTGTGCAAATACTATATTAATTGTGCTGTAAATACTGTATGAGAGATGAATTATTCTCAGAACTGTAGCATGCAATGCTACTTGTAGCAACTTTGATATAAAGATGAAAATGCATAGTCAATCATTTGCAATGCAGTGTGACTAGGGTTTTATTTATTAAATCTTTATTTAAAGTTTATTTTTAAACTAGTGCTCTTGAGACTGCAACATCTTTTCTTTTCATGCATTTTACTTCCTGCTTTGTTGTGTCTAAACTAGGACATTATGAAACCTCCTGTCGAAATACTCACTCCTGACTCATTTCGGTCGCTTGTGAAGAACAGAGGAAGCACAGAAATATGGCTTATCGATTTCTACGCCCCTTGGTGTGGACCTTGCCAACAGCTCGCTCCTGAGTGGCGCCGCCTGGCCAAGGTTGGTAGAACGAAGTTGGTACAACAAAGTTGTTACAACTTGTGGCTAATTGCATCCTTTTGGTAATGTTAATCTACCATTGTTTATGTAGTCTATGCCATATCATTATTCCATCTTTTCTCTTATTCTTTTCCTCTTTTTCATGTGCATGTCACATCTCCAGTAATTTAACTGATTGTTGTCTGATAATATCAGAAATATAGAAACACTGTCAGATTGCGTGCTATAACCATTGCCTTTGCCTACGATTCTGTATTGCCCACGTGGTACATTGTTAGTTGAGTTAACGTTTGAAACATAGGTTAAAACTCTACTTGAGCACTAGACAATTTCAGTTTTCGCATATTTATGCTGTAAATTTTTATGATGTGTGTTGATGTCATAATAGTAAGTTCATCAATGATAATAAATACAATCCATTATATACTGTATATAAACATTTAAGGCATTTGTGCAGTAATAGCGTAGCTGTGTGATGATGATTTTCTTCTGTTCTGTTTGTACATATGTAGATGCTAGGCAAAGTTGCTGGAGTTAAAGTAGGTCAGGTTGACTGCCAAGCACACAACTCTCTTTGTCAGGAGAATGGCGTCAATTCGTACCCCACAGTTCGGCTCTACCCTGTTGGACAGACGAACATTAATGTATTCCAGTATGTTGATTTCAATATTTGAAGTCATTCAGCATGTATGATATGTATACGAACATGAGTGCTACATGACTGCAAACACACATATACGTATTTGAAAGTATATTAAAAAATTTCTAATATATCAAAATGGTGAAGATGAAAAAACCAGAACTAAGTTCAACAGGTGCCAACTGAGAACTTTGGCTTTATGCTGATTTGCTTGGAGATGGTAGGCTGTTCTAGGCGAACCTGTAAGATCGTGATTAAGTTGGTTTTATGAGGTGAATTAAGTTGGTTACTGGAGGTGATTAAGTTGGTTATTGGAAGTGATTAAGTTGGTTATTGGAGGTGATTAAGTTGGTTTTTGAGGTGGTTAAGTTGGTTATTTGAGGTGATTAAGTTGGTTATTGGAGGGGATTAATTTGGCTATTGGAGGTAGCAAGCAATGGTATTTGGTAACAACCAGTGTTCTTATATCATTTTGTTAAGAGAATATGAATTTATACTGATGATTTTATTAGTTTTAAGTATGTGTTTATATTGAAATTTTCAAGACATGCTGATGAGTCAGGTTGCTGATTGTCTATGCATGTCTTGTTCACATGCTTGCAGTTGATTTGTGTTCAATGTTCATGGACCAGAGTAAACTGGACTGTTTTGGTGGCAGACAGAAGCCAATTAAACTGTTCTCTCAAATGTATTTGTTGAAAAAGAGGACAAAACAGATTTCTTTAGCAGTAACCTGTCACATACTCAGTTGATAGTTTGAGTTGCAAATGTCATTGGTATATTTGTTCATTTAGAAACTGATATGCTGTTGTATATACTGTTGTTTTACTTTTTTATGTGTCTGAAAAATCAGAGATTGTGTTTCTCTTCTTGAGTTAATACTTTGCTACAGATTGAGTGTCGTCAATTCAAAACCTGGTTGAGTGACAACTTCAAAAATTGACATGAAGTGACTGTGATTCTGTTGTGCATGTAGTGTCTACAATGGATGGTTTCGAGATGCCCAGTCGATCCGCGCCTGGGCTTTCGAATATTTGCCAAGCAAGGTCACGACCCTCAACTACAACGATTTTGTAAGCAAAGTTGTCTCAAGCGCTGATCCATGGGTGGTTGACTTCTATGCACCGTGGTGTGGTCATTGCCAGGTCTTTGCACCTGAGTTTGAACGCGTGGCACAGGTAAATATTAAACTTCAGATGAAACAAAGTTGATGATGATATATTCGTTTTATTGAGTTCTTGCTGACATACCGCAGCCAGTTACATATAATAAGTGCTACAGAAAATCATAATTCAATCAAATGGGTGGAAGTCAGAAAGAGGGGCAATGTTCGAGTATCTGTTAAGTACTCGAGAAATGTCATTTCTTTTGTACTTTCTCAAGTACTTTGAATTATGTCCTAAAAAGCCTTAAATCTGAAAACCAATTAGAACCCAGAGCTCTTTATGTCTTGTGACTCTTGTCAGAATTGTATTTGTTTTTTGTTACTTGACTGGTATACATTGTTTTCTTATAGTGTTGCTTGAGTCTAGAATGAATTTACACAGGAGCAAGAGCTATCACTAAGACCTTTGTGTTGTTTATATCAGGACCTAGAGCAGAATAAATTGCCTACATTAAACTCATGATTGGCATTACTTTTGCATCTCTGCTAGTGGCAAACTTGAAGGGGAGTACTTTCATACTTCCAAGTGGAATAAAGGGACCATAATTACCAGTATCTTAATTTTACATGTTCTGTTGGTGAGGATGCTTTAAAGGTGGCTCCATGTTCCGTTTGGAACAACGCATACTATAATTATTGCCATTTCATAATGCATAAAGGGCCATCTTTGCAGTCTGATGGATTTGGTGTTTAATGCACCCTGTGCTGAAATAACTTTTTGGGTTTATCGACTTTTTGCTTGTAAATTCCTCTGGATGTATATCTTGTGGTCTTGGCTTGACTTTAGCATAATGAGACTTGAATTTTCACATTTGTCTAGCACACGTGTTACTATGGTTTACTTTTCACATTGATTGATACTTTGGTTTAGATACGATAGTATCAGTGATGTAGAAGTTGTAAGGTCATACATAACAGTAATTTATATTGTTTCATTGTTTTTCTTTACCATACTTGAGAAAATTGACTTTGCACTGTGTAGACTTTAGAAGGTCGTGTCAAGTGTGGCAAGGTGAACTGTGATGAGAATCAGCGACTCTGTAGTGAGGCAGGTGTCCATGCTTACCCATCCATTCGGTTCTACAAAGGAGCTTCGCACAAGGTATGTTCAGAACACGAAGGCCAATGGCTGCAGTGATGAAATCCGGCAATTTGCTAGGTTTTGGTAGCTGCAATCATTATACATACTTCAGAGCATCATAGTGTAAAGCTACCTGCACTTAAAATTGATGTATGAACTTGTCTGAACAAATCATGTGTTAAAATGCACAAGGGAACAAGGATTCATTCATTCATTTTAGGGACTTGTATAGTGCCTCTTCGAGGAAGCTACTCAGTTAACACTCCCAGCTCAGTAATGGTAATGCAAAAGACTTGAATGATTTATAATACAAAGTTTGATTGCTTGGGATTATATGTACAGCTACAATGGGAGGTCATTCTATATGGAAGGGCTTGCAACCAAAAAACTCAGCATTGCCTTGCAGCCAAGTGGGCCCATGAAACTATGAGTTCCCCCCCCCATATAGTTAACACATTTAGTACATGGTTTGAAAGATCATTCACAGCATAACCGTTCTAATGATGTAAAATGCCAGATGACACATGATTTGCAGCCATGGCTTATGTTGTGGTCAGACCAGTGTCTCACTTTTCCAGCCCACAATTTGGGGGACGATTAATACTCAAAGGTGACTTGATCTCGAGTATATTCGGTAGGCACTTCATAGTCCTCAACCATACTGCACTTGAAATTCTGAGGCACTAGCAGCTTAACTATTTATATGCTTTTCAATTTCAGTCATTCTTGATGTTTTTCATTTCAGTCGTTTTTTGGGGAAGATATTGATAGTCAACAGGCAAATTTCATTATACAGTTTCTGAATAATCGTGTTCCTGCTTCTAAGGTACGTTGAACCGACCATGCAAACTGAATTCTTAAAATTTTTGATCATATAATTAATTAACAGATCAGAAAGTCTATGAATTGTTTTTAATCAGTATCTGTAGAAAATTTTATTTGACCATATGCTTTTACTTGTGCTTGTTTAGCTTTTCTAGTAATAAATATGTCTTACATATGGTTCCATTTCTTTTTATTATTAAAACTAGTACTTTAAAAAGAATTAATTCTGTATATCTATTCTTCTAGTTGTCATTCGCTTCTCCATTGATCTTTCAACTCATTTGCTCATTCATCCGTCTTTCCATTGATCAGATATTCAATATTCTGTACATCCTTCGATTCATTTGTTCAGTCATCCATCATTCCATTCGTCAAATATTCAATGTTCTAAGTACATGTATTCTTCTATTCAGTCTTCCACCAACTATTCATTTTCTTTTTTAGGTAAAACGGGTGTCGGATGAATTATGAAATTTAGACAATGCAAATATCTGCTGTTATATCTGTGCCTCAGACCTGTTTGTGGATGCGACTTTGGACTTCCCCCTCCTTTGGACTCATCCTGCTTACAGTCAGTTTTCACTGGCTTCATTCGGACTCCTTTCACATGAAGATGTTAGATTCAGTGCTGCAACACAACTGAGCGTTTCTATACAAATATTTTTAGTTTCTTGTTGTCATTGATCTTACCTGCTCATCCAACTTTATTTTAGTAATTGGTTGTTCAGCTGTACGCATTTTTAATCTAAATATATTTGAGTGGATTTTACGTATTTCATTGACAGTTTAATGGTGTTATTCTTTTCGAAATTTCAAGGTATCTGTTAGATAGAATTGTAAAATTCTCAAAGTTTTTTTATTTTATATTGGTGGTTTTAGAGGAGAGATTTTATTGAAAATACAATTGTTTTCTATTTTTACAAGTTTGTGTCATGACTAATGATCGGACTAATGGAGACATTGGACAGAGTCGGAAGAAAAATGATTGAAATTAATCGGTTGGCTACTTTAGCGACGTTGTGTGGCCGCAGAAAATATGAGCTGTTGATGTAATTTCTTATCAGATCTGAACAGATTTAGAAAGTGTGTCTGGTTTGCAGTTGAAGTTCCACAGCTTCTTACTTCGTGCGTACCATACTCAATAGATGAACTCAGATTTAAGTTAACTGGCTAATTTTTCCAAGTGAACCTAACATTGATTTACTGGTGATCTTTTGACCAGCCAGTATGTTCACTCCGAGCAAGCCAGCATTCTTCCTGATTCTACGACTTAATCTGTCAGGCTGAAACTACGCTGATTAGCTCATTTGTAGATGTAAACATTGTCTTTTAAGGAATACTTGTTTGGCATAATTTTTTGTGAAACTAGAGTAGCTGATTTTTTTTTGTGTAACTCTTATTGCAGTGTATGGCCTTGTTAGAATAGCTGATGTGTCTGGTAAATTTTGGTCTGCACTTTGGGAAACTTTAAATTTCTGTCACAGGTAGGTATGGAGTAGCAGAAATCAGTATCTGGTGGGAGACTTTGAAATTACCTGTATTAGTGTGGATGAAAAGTTTTAGGTTGGTGTATGTCGAGACGTATATGCACTTATTTTTTTAATGGAATTAGTAAAAAAATATTTATATTTATATAGGTGCTGGCTGGATGTTAATCAATTTAAAACAATTACTATGATGTTCCTAGTACAAATGTATTTAGCAAACTTGTTTATCATCGATGTATGTTGCAATACTGCTGAGAAATTAATTTCTAGTCTTTTCTGTTTTTGCAAGTGTAATATGCATTTATAAATTTGTTTAATGAACCTTATTGCTTTTATGGTGTTACTTGAACTTGTGAGATTCTTGATTTTGAGTTAAAATTTCCAGTTGCTGGTAGTTGAACAGTGTACACCATTTAAATTGTTTGATTAGAGTAGACTGTTGTATATTGAAAAGAGATTTGAGCATCTCAAAACTCCAGTTGAGCTTATGTTTGGTACCAGTGATGGTACTAACTACTGTAAAAGCAATTTAAGTACATCTTTTAAACCGCTTTTGAAGATGTTTAATTAAAAGTAGTTAACAATTTGTATAGCTGCACTGCAGATGCCATGAGATTTGATTGAGTTGTTAGACAAACTTACATGACAATGGGCAAAAAAACACCTCCCTTTGTCAGAGCATGAACTCGCATCATTTTGTGCTTTGCTAATGTTTACATCGTAACACTTTTTATCCAGCCACCATGCAGAATTGATTGTTATTATCTACACCAATTGTTCAATACCAATTGTTTAACAATTATCACGTTGACTATGAGCTGCACTTGTTGCTCAGTCAACTTTAGTACTCTCTCATTTTTAGAATGTTGACCTCTGTTCACTGCATCATTTTACATTGGTAATGTTACCACATGTTTAGAACTAGTATGGCTGCATAAATATATCTTACCAGGGTTGGCTGTGAAAAGTTGGAGGAGTTTGATAGATTTCCTGAAATTTTGTTTGGATACAGTTAATGCATACCACTGTAAAAGTTTTGCAATCTGTATTTCAACTTTGTGTCTGCATCTATAAATGGCAATGGTGAACTATTAATATATGCATTAGGGCCTACCACTTCATTTATTCGCAATTAAATGTCAGTTGTAAAAATCATAATACAACCTAGCGATCAGTGTTGTGTGGATACAAACCGGTAAGTATGCGACTGAAGTTATTATGCTGAAAGTTCCAATTACTTTTTTAAAAGTATTTTGTTACTCTTTAACTAACTAGAAAGTAGTTCTATTGCTGATTGTAATCAACCATTCAGCAAGAGTTAATTTAGATGTTAAACACATCTTTAGCTACTTTTGCACAAGTTTCTGTTTAGCTACTTAAAAAGTAGTTTAATCAATAATATTGTTAGCTATAGTACTTGACTACTACCATCTACGGGTTATTACTTATATTGGACTATGGTCTGTAATTTATGCATATCTTCCATATTGGTGTTTGTTTGCATTTTGATGATCCATGATATATCTCCGTGATTATTGCATTTAATTTGTGTTTACCATGCACAAGTAACTCTTGCTAAATCGTTGATAGGTATATACAAAGTAATTGATACAGTTCATCATTCTGCTGTTCCCGTTGTGCGTATACTCTGTTGCTTCTAAAGAATTCATTTGTACATTTCAAACAAGGTCTTCAGTGCGTGCACAGTTAAGATCTATTATAGTTGGACATTTGCAGATTGTGTCAGTTGTCAATAACTATTTATTACTACCGTATTCATAATTTACTTGTCCTGTGTCAGTCAAAAAAGACTCTGACCATAAATACTCTCTTTATTCATGACATCACATAATGTAGATTGAATGCTGCTCATTTATTCCTATTACTATCTTTGTCATGGTTTTTCATGTAGTACTTAACAAGTTAATGAAATCCTGTTTTCAAAAGTTTTTTCATTTCAGTGTTGTTTCGAAAAGATAAATTGATTGGAAATTGATTGAAAACTGTTTACAAAAATCCATAGAGCATTGTTTTGAACATATTCTACCGTTAGAAGCAAACTAGGTCTCATCAGCTATGCCAGGAATTCTATAGAGATGAGTTTGAAGAAAAGGAAAAGTCAAAAAACCACATTCTCAGATTTTAATGATTGTGCCGAGTAACTGCCAAAATTCCTTATGTTCATGATTTCATTTTGTAGTGGTGTTCATATTCATCTTTAATGTAAATCTTTGAGAATTTCTCAGCACCCACAAAAGCCATGTCAGGGAGACCAGCTTACTGAGACCATCTTTACTGAAAGGGATTGCATAAGCATGCATTGTAATAGAATTTCATTTGTATGATTCACTTAATTATCAAAAGTCTTTGAGGTTGTAATAAAGGTGTATAATAAATATATGCAGGCATGTTACATTACTGTAAGTGATCTTCTCTCTTAGGGGTCATTGCATAATTACGTAACGCTCGAGGGTGGGTGGGTGGGGTCATTGAAAACGTTACGAAACGTTACGAGGGTGGGTGGGGGGAGCTGAGCGTTACGTAACGCCATGAAAAAAATTAATTACTATTAAATTACCATCGAAAGATTCGAATGACACTTCAGACATGATGTGGTCGAAGTTTAAACTTTGTGATATTGATATAAAAACTTAACCGAAGTAGGTTTATTTATCTGAATAAGATCCGGCAGCAGACATCAGTTACATGCCAGGTCAATTATGTTCTCCCATTTGTGCAAACCGGAAACCGCTCTTCGAATTGTTTGGATCTGTGATAGCTTTACCAACGGAACAACGTGGTAGGCCTAATTGCCCTTGAAATCCTGACATTGAAGAACCACTTTGAAGCATGTTTTACTTAGTGGACACGATCCCAAACATTTAAAATTAATGCTCAACAAAACTCGGCAATATTTCTATTAATAATTATCGAAGTTCCCAGACTAAGCAAATAATTAGTTCATCTTAATTGTGTGAAACTTTTCAGCAATGTAAAATTTAATTCCTGAGGTATATTTTAAGAAAATTGTAGTTCACGCATGGCTGTTATTTACATGAATAAAACATTGTGTAGGCTATATTTTAAGCTTAGTCTACAGTAACTGTCAAATAAGCGTATAATTCACATACTAGGCTATATTAAATTCACTATGAAAACATGAATTATAATTAGCCTACGCGCTCACATAAGCCAATAATAGACTTGAATCTCAACTGAAATTTTGTAACAATCGTTACGTAACGCTGGGGAGGGTGGGTGGGTGGGTCAAGGGCAACGTTACGAAGCGTTACAGGGTGGGTGGGTGGGTCGAAAACGGTCATTTTCGGCGTTACGTAATTATGCAATGACCCCTTATCATAAAAATACTCTTGTTCATATAATAAATGGTTTAAAACACGGATGAGCTTCAATCCATTTTCTGATGACATTATGTGATTATTCTGTCAATTGACATTGGATTAATTACTGCTACTCGAATAGGCGCAGTTACATATCTTCAATCTGTAAGTCAAATAACAAACCACCAGTAGCAGTGGCGGCTCTAGACTTTTCCAACAGGAGCAGCGAAGGGGAACCTTACAGAGGGGCGAGATAACCTTACGGAGGAGCTGGAGAACATTCAGGAGGTGCTAGATTATGGAGGACTGGACTGGAGAACCTTAAGGAGGGGCCGGATAACCTTATGGAGGGGAAGGAGAACCTTACGATTGGACCAGGAGCATATGTCTGGTTTCATCAAAACTGAATGCATGATATCTGAAGTGCAGGAATTTACATCAGCAGCGTAGATTCAGGACAAAAATAGAAACAATCTTTTTTTAAAAGAAAAAGTCTATAATCTACAAACTATACATATGCTTCTGATTAACTAAGTGCAAGTTTTCCCCTCTGCTTGATTTCCCTTTATGCAATACAATGGTGGAGTGCAATGTTACTGGATCAGTAGTATTGAACTGCACCAAGATTAACTAATCGGAGGTGCTATACATCTTACTAGATGCCATTCAGAACAGACAGTTCATGAGCTAGCACTTGGCGAGCAGTGCATAGCCCATTATTGACAGCATGAACTAAAAGTGACTGGGAAACCAATGCAGCTCATCATTAAATGGTTAAACAGCAAGAAGTCATCAGTGACTGGCTCCTAGGTGCACACAGGCCAACCAATTGATTCCCGATCAGGGTTGACAGGTGACACCATGTTCATGGTTATATTATGCTTAGACTGAATTCTACATGCTCCTGCTTGTCCAAGAGTAATACACTATTTCTTACACTAAATTTACAGAATTTGTGTCATGTTGGGCTCTGGTCACAGAACTCCAGAGACTTCTACAATACCAATTTCTGTGTACTTGCTACTACTTGGTATTGTCACTATATGGTGGCAGTTAAACTAATTAAGGAATAGGACGAACAACCTACCAATTGCCTCCGCTGTAACGTCTTACGATTATAGGTAAGTGTAATAATAATCGTTTGCGAAACAGTTGCGCTATAAAATAATCGCCGACAAATCAGTTAATGGACTCATTTCGGACGTGACACACAACTGAGCTGTTTCACTGTTTTCCAATGACAATAATAGACTGTTTCACTGGCCGCTGAATTGTGGACTGATATGAAAACACGGTTTACTTTTAACCCTGAAAAATGTCGTCGCTATTTGGAGGATTCTTTTGCAGCCGAAACACTCTTGTAGTTCTGAATATTTTCTACATTGTAGGTGTTTTTCTTGGGCATGTCACATTCTTATTTCAGCTGTTTTACGCCATTAATGTTTTCACTGTAGTCATTCTTTTCTCGATCGTTCCTATGGCAATGATTTATATTGAAGGGCACACTACGTGTAATGACACTAAATATAATAAGACACCTAAACCGTGAATTGCAATGCGAATATTGCATTGCTACAGTTAGGAAAGTGATTTTGTATGAGCCTAAAAATTATTAAAAATTTAGAGACTAGCAACAAATGGCAGATTTCGGCAGTCGTGTTGTATACAGTGTGCCCAAGGTCTTTACAATTAATTAGCAATATCTATCAGTTTGAGCTGTTTAGCCTCAAGCCTGGTTCTGTAAAAAAAAATCAGTGCAAAACTATAGTATCGGGGACCGAAGCATCTACAGTATCCCTGGACAGTATCAAATAATAGTAATAATAACAATAATAATAACGACCATTTATATCGCGCCGTAACACGACTGCTACAAGGTCGCCTTATAAACAGCTAGCTTGTGAGATAAGCCTTTTAGCGAACAAATTAGAGATAAGCTTTGATTTGAAAGAGTCCACTGAGTCGTCCAATCTGATGTCGTGTGGAGGGCTGTTCCAGCATCTGGGACCAGCAGCCGAGAATGCATGATCGCTGAGACGTATCCTCATCCTCTGTACACAAAGGTCGGGCTTGTTAAGCGATCCAAGTTGGAACCCGGCCACAGAGGAATGAGTTTCGGAGCAGTAGTCACAGATATATTCAAACGCCGCCCCGTTAGGCTATTTGAATACCAGCTTGAACTGAACGTGGAACGGGATAGGCACCATGCAGGACCTCACGTGAAAGTGGTGTAACATGATATTTCCTCCTATTACAAAATACGTATCTCCGTGGCATTTATCATTATCACCGACTGAAGTCCGTCTGTCTGGAAGCACCAGCCAGCAGGCTGTTGCAACGGTCCACTTGAGAGATGGCGAAAGCAGCGATGGCTGCTCTCGCTGCCTCGAAAGGCAAGGACTTCACACCGCTGCTGATGAGACGGAGCTGATATGTGAGCAACTGCTGACTGTCCATGCATATTGCGTCTCATAGACAAGTCGGGCTCCAGTACGACGTCGAGATCACGAACATAGAACGAAGGTGAGGTCGAAACCCCGCAGACGCTCAGCGCACCAGTTTCGAGGTTAGTTGCTAGTTGCGCACCACAGCAAGTCTGTCTTATCAGGGTTGAGCCGCAGTCTAATGATGACACTGACCATAACCAACTCTCACGACACCTAATCTGACCTTTTCCGATGCTCACAATGCCTAAACTGACCCTTACTGACCCTCACAATGCTTTACTGCCACTCATGATGCACAACCTGACCCTAAGCAACACTTAAGTCCGTTATATTATTGTTTTGCCGAAGTCAGTGCACTTTATTCATTCATGATGACTTGTTTTTTGTAGATAGTGTCCTTTGTTCTCATTGGAATGGCTACGTATGCAAAGGCGGTTGCCTTCATTGTTGACTACTCGATTGTTGGTGGAATTATTGCGTGTGGCGTGTTTCTTCTAATAATCTCTCTTGTTGGTCTGCTCGGAACTGGACTTCACCATCAAGTTCTGCTTTTTGTTGTATCCTTTCCAGTTATGGTCGTGTAGAACATCTATAATATTGTTTTACAATTATATATATATATATATATATATATATATATAAATATATAGGTTTTAGGATGATTTGTTAGGAGGAATTTATTATTATTTATTAATTTCTAAATTCATTCTTGGATGGCTGGAACTCATCAAGATCCAGTGGAGCAAAAGGTGCCTTGGAAAGCAATGGCATTGAAATGTTAGACTATTACTATTATTAGTAGTAGTATTGTTAGTGATAGTGTTAAATTGTTATTTTTTAGCAGTAGCAGTAGTGATAGCAGTAATTTTAAATTTTTTATGGTGTTCTTTATGACTTGAAACTCTTCTGTTTTTGTTGTATAAGACATGGATGTATTGAATTGTTGTTCTTGACAGTGGCTTAGTATATGATTGTTCTGATACTGTTGTTCATTGTTCAGTTCTCTGTTGCATGTGCATGTCTTGCCCTCAACCTCTCCCAGCAGCAGTTGCTGTTTGTGATGGGGTGGCAGCGGGCCTCGACTTCGATGAAATACAACATGCAGAAGAAATACGATTGCTGTGGAGTAACCGAAGAATATCAGAATGTAACACTGAACAGCACCACTGGAATTGGATATGGCCATCCACCCTGTGCAAATTCGACCCAGGTTTGTGTCCCTACTTGATTTACCCCTCTTTGATTTCGACATCTACAGTGTAAGGGTCTTAGAAGTGCACATGTAGCTTTACTTTCTTTCTGGAAGTGATGAATTTCACTGCTTGTACAGAAAATCTATGGAGGGAGTGAAAAACAGAGAGGGACAGAGAGAGAGAGAGAGAGAGAGTAAGAAGAAGTAGGGAGAGGGAGTTGGCACTAAAATGCACACTAGAGCAAGTCAATGAAAGAACATTTGTTGTTTTAATGTCAATGGGCATTGTATTGTGTATGCGAATTTATATATAGTCACTCACTTTGCTCTACCCAACGGACATGATTTTATTTGGGAGGGACTTCACAAAATGGATTGTAATGTTGACCATGTTGCAGATTGAATGTGCTAACTATTTACGTAATCTTTAGTGTTATCTAGAGTTATTTTTTTAAAGTTCAGTTGCCTTCTAATTTTATTTAGTGAGATCTGATATATGTGAATTTGTTGTTGTAGTCTTGTGGAAACTCTACAGAGCTGTGCTGCACAGGTGTACCAAGTCATGGCAATGACACGTACATTTGTTCACCGAGTTCCTGTTGGGACGAAGTGAAAGACGATCTGAGCAGAGCCATTCGAGCCGTCGGCTTCGTCGGACTCTTCTTCAGCTTCACCGAGGTAATTGTTTTATTACGCAGTCTTAAAATGGAACGCTTATGAAGAAAGACAGTGACTTCAGAGTTTGACAATGTCGTCTGTGTTTGTGTCTAAGACAATGGCTTCAGAGTTTGACAATGTGGTCTGTGTCTATGTTTGTGTCTAAGACAATGGCTTCAGAGTTTGACAATGTGGTCTGTGTCTATGTTTGTGTCTAAGACAATGGCTTCAGAGTTTGACAATGTGGTCTGTGTCTATGTTTGTGTCTAAGACAATGGCTTCAGAGTTTGACAATGTCGTCTGTTACTATGTTTGTGTCTAAGACAATGGCTTCAGTGTTTGACAATGTGGTCTGTGTTTGTGTCGATTTATAGCAGACCTAGGAAAGAACCATAGTTTGAATCCTTTGTCTGAACCAATTGTATTTCTACCATGTTTTTACAGATTATAATTCTGGACTATGATCTTACAATCATCGATTGCTGTCGTGTGCATTATAATGACAGTGCTACAGATATCAGTAGATTAGGTTAAGCTGTGGACACAGTGGTGAAAAGCTGATTCATTTGCTGTTTGGTCAACCTCGATTAGTTGAGTGCTTGCTTCGTGATGCCGTCAGCAAATTCTCTAGTTTTGGTTTTTGATGCCTCATCACCACTGTTTGTTAGGTCTTAGAAGATTTGCTGCTGTTTAAAATTTAGGATATTGCTATTATAGTAATTGTTGGATGCATAGATACCTTGACATGTTAGGAATTGAAGATAAGATAAGCCGCATAAATTTATAGTTGGACTGGAAACATGTTGCTCTGATGAATTCATGAAATGCACCATATAAATGTTTTGACGCATGCAGATACATGCATGCAAACATACAGTGCATGCATAGTACCGCATACATATTTTCATACATAGCACATAGATGCATATATATGCGATTATCGGTATATAATGCGCTCGTAACTATATCAGTGATGTAGTCAGATCCACCTAAGCCAAAGTCAATTTGAATTTGAACTCAGTGATGTCCAAGTCTGAGTTTGTGTCATTCAGCCATTGAGTCTGAGTCTAAAATAGACTAAAAAGAGTCAAAATCGACAAGGCTTTCTGTAACAGTCTGTCATGACGATTTTACAATAAAACTTCCTCCATGCTAGACACATGTTCAAAAGGCACACTTGTGGCAAGAAAAACCAGAGCTTTAGTGGCCACTGAATGGAATCACGGTCATAAAGTTTCCTGTTCTGCCCAGAATCCAAAAAGAGCAGTTGATTGAAATTTCTGGACAATGTTAGGTAGTTGCAATATGTGAATTGGGAGTGGTGCTTTAACGAAGTATTTTCATAATCTCTCTGTGTTTTATGAATGATCCTGCTGTTGACAGTTCAGGATATTGATGCTACAGGAGGTGATTTGATTAAATTGTAAAATTGCCTTCCTTTCCTATGAACAGTTGGTACACTTTACCTCCAGTCACTTTGTAGTGGCTGGAAGACAGTGGAGGTGTTGTTATTTGCATTCCATCAATGTGGTCAACATGCCTACATGGTTTCACTATATGCAGTATCGGAATAAAAGACTGATCTGTGAGTGTACAGTTGGAATGAAATTATAACATTGAATTGAACTCGGAGTTGTTCAGCAACGAGTTCACTGTGTCGTCAATCAATCAGTTTACAGCACATGACAGTATTTCTGTGCCTATTGAGCATCTCTGCTTAGTGACATAACATCAATGGATGATGATGTGCAATTGTGTGTGAACTTGCTCAAGGTATTGTATTGTATTGTATCTAGATTTATATAGTGTCTCTCTCGCAGAATGACTATTCAGAGGTGCTCTCAACATGATAAACTCTGGGGGAATAGAAATGCCTTAAAAAATGAGAAACTGATAAAGATAAACGAGTCATTAGTTTAGCCCTTAGTGAATCGTAATCTCCTAATTTCTAAAGCGCCACTCGAAAGCTAAGCGCGGGGCACCGGCTTATTCACAAGCGCTGCTAGTGAAGGAGGAAGATCATTCCAACTGGAGGACCAGCCACAGCAAATGCCCGATATTGGGCAAGAGCTGTCCTTGTCCTGGGAATAAAAAGATCAAGATGATCAGCAGAACGCATTGAGCGAGATGAAGATGCAGATAGCGGCTTTTGCATATGGTTTGAGAGGTATCAAGGTCTCGACACTCTGCATTGCAATGCAAACACTCAAACCCAATACCTGGTACAGTATATCTGTTGTTTGCCCTGTACTTATTTTGTCGCCCAGTAATAGATTATGGATTGGACTGATAACAGCATGTCTACTGATCTGTAGATTTGATCATGTGACAATTGTTTCTATTAATACACTCCTCAGTGTAGTATTGATAGAAATTTGAAATGCCACAGCTGTATCAATATCCTGAACATGTCAACAGCAGGATTATTTAAAAAACACAGAGAGATTATGAAAATACTTCGTCAAAGCACCTGAATCTGTTGCAAAGGTCTTGCATGCAAACATTCAGGTTTTTCATATTCTAAGGTTGATTGTGCTGTACTTTTAACCCAGATCCATAAAATAATCTACCGTAGATGCCGTGGCTTAATAAATGTAGAAAACTCACTATTTCAGTTGATGATTCTAGAGGGCAGATGTGGTACTTTTAAAATAAACAGACAACAGCTGATGCAGCAATCACATGCTTTAGAGTTTTAATTGATTTAATTTTGGACTAAATGAAGGTTCATGTGCATTTCATATTTGTTTTCTAATATATTGTTATTTTTATTTCAGCTAATCGGAATATGGCTTGCTTACCGATATCGCAATCTTAAAGACCCAAACGTCAATCCAAATGCCTTTTTGTAGGAAGAGTAAATGTGATCAGACAAAAAATCTGTTCTTTTTAAGATCAAACGTTTACGTTTCTGCATTTAAAAATTTAAAAATCTTACGTTGATTTTTGCGGAATGTTTCTTTCACAAAGCCTTACAGTGTCTGTGAAGTCGAATTGCTGGACTCACGTGTACGTGAATAACAGTTTTAATGTTTAGATGTGAATATTTTGTTCAGTCATGTTATTATTTGTGAATGTAAAAACTTGTTTAATTTCAGTACTTTTAACGTTTTAGACATGGTTTGCCTAAAATGTCATGACAGCATAATAATCACAGGTTTACAGCCGATCATGCATGTATCTAAGACTACTGTTAAAACAATGTCGCTAAGGCTGGCAATGTCCATGCGAAGTGCGATAGCTTTCCTTCCTAGTCAAATAAAACTGTCCAAAGTCTGCCATTCAGACAAGATTATTTTGACGTGGTCATTATAGAGATGCCCAGTTTGAATATTTCAAAATGTGTTGTGCTTACTGAGTTAATAAAGATTATTGAGCACAGATGAAGTATTTTTCATTGATAAGTGTTTTTTTTCTGCTACATCATCGCCCTTTCTGTTCTTCCTGAATTGTAATGGTGTTTCGGTTACTGCTCAGTGATTCTCAGTTATTTGTGTCTATTGTGTTATTGAAGAAAGCAGATGATATGAAAGTAGAATTGTTGTGATCTCTTACCTGTGCTTCTGTCAAAATATCTTACATGTTAATAGATTGTGTTCAAAGAAATCTGTATGCATGAACTAAGTTTAGTAGGCTACAGTAGGAGTAGGTTCATAAGTATAAAACAACTATTGTATAAATGTGATTTATGACCTCTGATGAATAGCCTGTGGTATTTACATTGTGTGGCCTGGATCTTTAACACTGCTGAGGAAATTTGAGGCATCTATGCACAACTAGGAAGGAAGTATAGAGAAGCAGAAGAAAGCAAGAGACTGTTTGTGAATGGCTCAAGTGGCCATGTCTGATGTCCCTGATTGCCTGCAATGTTTATTGTCATCATCTACCTCAGAATTCTCTATCACCGTCAGGCTTTCCGCCCAGAATTAAGGTCTTGCTCTTTCAAGAATTCCTCTCCTGAATCACCTGATCCTCCACCCTCCAATCTCCACCTCCCCCATCTCTGCTTCCTCCTTTTCAGTTTTTCTTGAGCAAAACCGACCTTAGCAGCTCCTCTACCTCCTCATGTCATTGGTTTTTTTTGTATTGTTGCTCCATTTGATATATGTGGGCAACACCTCTTCACGCGATGCTGTGCTTGTGAATAAACTGGTACCCTGCTCTGAAAAGTTCTGATTATGATTAAAACTATGGTTACATAGCCGAAATGTTCTGTTTGTGAAATGGAAATTGAAATATTCAGTGATTGTTACAAATCAGGAATAGATTATTTTACTCGCTTGATCATTTTTTTAAAGAACAATTTTAAACAGAACTTTGTATTGCGACCGTCTAAGCAATCATCATGAAATGATCAAACAAGAACACGTGGAACAGTTGGTAGAAAATCAAATCAAATTTATTGCTAAAAACAATTACACATTATGCAATGTACGAAATGATTAAGAATATAGATCAATGAGTGATTAGATGTACAGATAGTTGGAAGTAAGTAACAATAGGAGCCCCAGAAGGGAAGATCCTGCTAATATTATAATAGTAGTAGTACAGTCTCACATTACAATAAAACTGTAATAAAGTTATGAGTTTCAATAATGAAAATGTTTAATACTGCTCTAAATAATACTGGTAAAAGACTAGCAATTGTGATCGAATACCTCCTTTCTTATTAGTAGTGAAAATCGGTTCATGATTAGCTAACGAATGTGTGAAGCATTTCATTTTGCAATTGGCTTATTTGCTGCACCATGCCATGACTTGCGATATATTAATTTTACTAGAAATATTAAATTGGACATGCCTTCAGTATTGGTGCCATGGAAATTGCTAGCACAGATTTCATACTTTAAATTAGCAGTAGGATGCTATTTCAAATCAAGGAAGGAGGGTGTAGTTAGACCATGATCCAGTCAGATAAGTAGGGGGGCATGCCATTAAGTTGGCTCCCCTCAATCTGCAGGGGTTGTCCATGGAAATTTTAATACAGAAACTGTGTAGGGTCAGACATGTACATGAAATAAGAGAGGAAACTAGGAATATGGAAGTGTAAACTAGATTAAAGCCTATAAGTGAAGACAAGAAACATGAGAAGGAATGATTAAAAATAGTTTATGCAAAGTTCTACTGTTTAGAAGTCGTAACATTTAATTCAAGTGTATTGAGACGAAAAACATCCTCAGAAATCCTTGTCTTAATTTAAAGTGTTAAGAAATCTGTGTTATCATCTTCTGTGTGGCTGATATATAGGCCTAAGAATAAGACACAAAGTAGAAACCAATGTGTGCATTAGAGTATTTGGAAATACACTAGTAAAGTAAAGTACAAAAGTAATGAGACCCTGGCACATACACACACACACACACACACACACACACACACACACACACACGTAATTTATACACAAGCTCACATGTGTTTAGTCACTGGTTATAGGATGTCTAATAACAGTACTCGTTAGCACTGAAAATATTCATAAGCACTTTGTTTGGCAAGCAAGCACTTACCGTATATAAATAGAGTATGTAATGTGGCCAGATAAAAATTGTCTAACTGCAGGTTACAGTCTATTGTTTTCATTTTCAAATTGTGTAATAAGTCAATGTGTGATCCAGTACATGGGTGGTGCTAGTGTTACTAGATAATACTTAACAGAATGTGTGCAATGCACATAGTGACATTATGCGTGAAGCATGTAGGCCTAAAACTATTGCTTGGTGCCACCAAACTATAATAGAGTCATCACATATGTGTATTTTATATACCGCCTATGACTACGAAAATGAAAGTTGCATTACAAGAGCTTTAAGGAACATGCGAATTTAAGTGATTAATTCATATATAATAAACTAATTAATTACCTATGCATGATTAGTGAAATGATAATAAGTACAGTACATTATTTAAATATTCAGAATGTTGGCTGTTTGGTCACATTATCTATGTATAATGTATCTAAATGTAGTGGCTCTTAGAAGCACTGAAACTTTATTGTCTTACAGTGATCGTAAAGGTGAATCATATTATTAAGTTAACCTAAATGCAGTTTCTCGTGCATCAGCCCAAACAGTGGATGTCTACCAGACAGCATGTGTGTGTCTGTGAGTGTTCTGGTGTGGGTGGACGATGGGTACGTGGTTCATCCAGCAGTGACCACTGTCGCCCCACGCAGAACCTGTGCATTGATTCCACACTGGAAGTTGTGCTTCTTTCCCGCGCAGACGGCGTTCTCGCGCAGATCGGGCGTCCTCGAAGGAAAGCACTGTTCGAACTTCTCGCGTATCTCGGTCTTCGTGTCCCCCCTGCAGCTGTACGACGGTTCGTGGAGCCGAGCACTGAGGCGGTGGCTAAGGTCGTAATGCTGTGGAGGGCATGGCATCGTCGGCAACGGTCCAACCATCGCCCCCGCCGTCGTCTGCGGGCGACCGCCGCCGTCGCCGCTGAGGCATACCGGTCCCATCAGATTCCGTTCCTCCTTCTGCCTGGCCAGGAAGGCCGTCGAGTTGAGGACACGTGCCACGGAGGCCGGGTAGTCGGACAGGTCTCTTCTGTCGGATGGGGACGTGTTGGGGCGGGGGCAGACGACCGGGCACGACAGAGGGATGTTGGCAATGGTCTGGTTGCGGTGGGACATGAGTTCAAGTGGTTCTGCACGAGAGTGGATCGGGACGGGTGGATGGTCCTGCAGGAACTTTGGAATGTTGTAGTCGCCGCCGTAGGTCGTCTGCTTCCAGATGACGTCACCCTCCTGCGTCCGGATGTCCGCCTGCGAACCGTCCGGCTGGAGGTGCAGCTTCTGTAGCGCCTTGGCCGCCTCGAACGGACCGTAGACCTCGAACTGCGACGGCTGGCTGTGCGGCTGGGCGACGCTTCCGCACAGCGATCGATTGTAGCGAATGATTTCCGCCATCTGGTCGTTGAGGTCGGTCGGAAGGTCAAGGGCGTTCTTGTGACTGCTCGACGTGTCCGTCAGCGCTGCTCCACTGCGCTCCAACCGGTTCATGGCGTACTTCAGCGCGCCAGGGTCGTAGCTCGTTCGGTAGATTCCCGCCCGTTCGCGCTGGTACCTGCCTTCGTGGCCGTAGAAGACTTCCGGTTGATGCTTAGAGCTGGATATGTCCATCTTGCGTCGAAGGGCGCCGAGGTCGTGGCTCGGGGTCTGTGATTCGAGTAGACGCCATCGGTCGCGAGCCTCAACCTGCTGAACGGTCTCGTGCTGTTGCTTGATGAGAAGGTGGTACGGATCCTCCTTTGGCTCTTTCGGCCGACCACCATCGACTGCATAAATTAAAAGGGATAGGCTATAAGGCTGCTAAAGCATCATGCTCACCTGGTCACTTTCATTGGGCCCCCTATCAGGTTTGAACAAGCTTTCGATCAATGCAGCAGGAAAAGTAGGATACGACTAAAAACTAATTATTTAGCATCAGCTTGGAAAAATGGCACATATTGAAGACATGGGCGGAGACCTAAAGGGGACAGGGGGGGACGGTCCCCCAATAAAAGTGTTGGGGGGACGGCCCATGCATTTGTCCCCCCCAATGTTTGAGCGTGAAGACTTTTTGGGCGGCGAAAATAGACAATTTCGTCGAGATTTGGCCCGAGATTTGGCCGGATGACTAAAAAAAAAAAAAGGTCATCGACTTTTTTGGCGGCGAAAATAAATTTTTTTTTCGAGATTTCGCCGGTCGTCAGAAATTTTTCGGAAATCTCGCGTCTTTCCGTCCCCCCCAATTCTCGGCCCAGGTCTCCGCCTATGATTGAAGAGATTGCATGAAAAAAGGTCACCAGATTTTTCGGCCAAAGATCAACGAAATTTTCTACGACCCAAGGAAAAAATGTTGGCCCCTCGAAAATTTCTGTATTCGGCCCTGGTCGCCACAGAAGTGACTATTAATTCATGAACTGATGATTTTCTCTAGCTGCTTATGTATATAAATAGGCCTATATTCGCATAATATTATGCACAATATATATAGGCCTAGGCTATAACAGTATAGGGCTAAAGACCTATAGGCTATACCTTCTGGACACCGTCCGCAGTCGTGAAGCGTAGAGAACTGGTGCAGTTTGGGGAGCGGATAGTTGTAGCATGGATCGAGACAGGACGGATGGACATTCTCCGGATAGTTGGCATAAGTCGTTCCATTCAACAAACGATGCTCTTCACGTTCGTTAAGCGTCAGTTTCCTACACAAGACGACAAAATATTGAAAATAATACACCATCGACTAATAAATCAATAGAACTATTTACTAGAGAAATAAATAGACCCATCTGGCCTACTAGGCTATATAGTATATAGGCTACCCTATAGTAGGCTACATATATTTGAGAAACCGAGATAATGACAATCCATGGGATCATGATTTTGTGGTGACGTCCTACCTTGGACAACTGTTGTAGGTCGACAGCTGCTGCTGTGTGTTCATTCCATGACCATTCTGGAACATCATCTCGACACCGTTGCGCTATAATAACATGCATTAGAAACATAAAAGAATTAATGATATCGCATTTGCTATGCCGATCGATGGCCGCTTAATTGCAACATAATTATAATGATAATGTCACAGGCATAACCTTTATGTCGACAGTCTTACATTAAGTGTAGGCCTAGACTAGGCTAGATCTATTATAAAAAGTGAATTCATTGTGGACACTATATGGTGGCTAACACAATAATGTGGCGGTACGTAGTAGTGCTCAAGACCGTAGTCGGGATTTTGTTTGTGGAGGGGGGGGGTACTAAACTTTGACCAAGCCGACAAGCAATCGAATCAACTGGTTAAGGGGTTTGAAGAAGCATCGTTAGCTCTCGCAGCGGGGGATCCAGACGGTCAATAGCCTACATTACATTTGTGGGGCGCGGTGGTGTAGTGGTGGCGTCGTTGCCTTGAAGCAAACAAATCATATAGGCCTGCATTGCTATATATCTCATAATCGTGGTCTAATCTATTGTAAAATGTCCCATAGAAATAAGAACCTAAAAATTATATCTCCTTAGCTCTTACATGGTATGTTAGCAAAATAGTAAATTTCTTTTGAGGGGAGGGTGTTCAGACACCCAAAACACCAGGGCTTAAAGTGTGGCTGGACGGTCATGGACGGCGTCCATGCACTTATTTTAAAATCTGAACGCCGTCCAGCCACTTATTGGCCAGCAATGACTAGAAAGGTAAGGGGCGTCCAGGCACTTCTTTTGGAAAGATAAGGGGCGTCCAGGCACTTATTTTTCCACACTTTTAGCACTGCAAAACACCCTTATAGATGCGACCTTGATAGTGCTGGAGAAGATAATGGTAAGAAGAAAGCTTAGAAAGGAGCAATGCAAGAGGACGAAGTAGGCTACTATATATACGCTACTGCAGAACCAGAAAAATTGTTGGCCAACACACGAAGAGCAGATAGCAGCCTATTGCATGGCAACAAATAAATCGAATCAAATTAAGGAAAAGAACAGAGCTGAATGTAGGGTCTATGGCTTCAGTGCTTTCCTGTATGGAGCTGCTTAAGAGCAGAAGATCGAAGACTTATTGCCTTTTTCTAGAAGTGGTGCCAGAGACTTTTACCATCTGATCCTGTTGAAATAATATTGAGCTTTTGGCTACAGAACACACAGGCAGCGAGTCCTTAACCACCATAATTTTTTTATGATCATCGTCATCATCTATTTAGTAGTCGTCATATTCGTCGCCATTATCATTATCATAATCATTATAGTGGCTGTCGACCATCATCATTATCAATAATCATTATAGTGGCTGTAGTAGTTTACCAACGTTTAAACGACTATGTGACAAAATTGAATATTATTCACCCATCGCAACATGGTTTTAGGCCAGGTCATTCGACTGTGCTTCCGTTAATTAATATTCAAGATAAAATATCACTAGCTATTGATCGAAATGAATTTTCTGTTGGAATATTTCTCGACCTATCTAAAGCATTTGATACTGTCGACCACGTAATACTCATTAACAAATTGCAAAACTATGGCATAAGAGGATTACCCCTCCTTTGGTTTAAAGACTACCTAAATAATCGATTCCAGCAAGTCAAATGCAATGATACTTACTCCACTTTTCAACTTGTTAAACACGGTGTACCTCAGGGTTCTATCCTTGGTCCCTTACTATTCCTTTTATACATAAATGACCTAACTAATTCATCCTCGTTATTAGAATACGTACTTTTTGCAGATGATTCTAATGTCTTTTTATCACATACCAACTATGATGACTTACTCAGGATTTTGAATGATGAATTAAAAAATATATCTCAGTGGTTTAAAGCTAATAACTTATCCTTGAACCTTAATAAAACCAATTATATTTTATTTTCCTCCCATAGAAAGATAATTCCGCATGTACAAAGAAATGTGATTATTGATGGTTTAGAGATTCCTAAGGTAACTTCGGCTAAATTTCTAGGTGTCTATGTGGATCAGCATCTTACATGGAGTACTCATATCGATAAGATATCTCATAAAATAGCTAAAAATATTGGAATTATTAAGAGAATTTCTTACCTGCTCTCTCCTAATACTCTACTGACATTATATTACTCTATGGTTCAGCCGTATTTGAGTTACTGTAATATGATCTGGGCGTCCAATTACATCTCTAGACTTCAATTGTTAATAATACTCCAGAAAAAAATTGTTCGTATCATAACTGGCTCTTCGTATACTGCCCATACTAACCAGCTTTTTATTGACTTAGAGATTCTCAAACTTAACCAGATTACTGACTACCAATCATGTGAATTTATGTACAAATCACTGCACAATATCTTGCCAAATGAATACACTAACCTGTTTAAGTCAAGCTTTGACTTTCATTCACATGAAACAAGAAGTTCTCTTTCCTTAAGAACGGAATTTGCTAGAACAAACTCCCGTAAATTCTCCATAAAATGTAGGGGTCCACTATTATGGAATAGTCTGCCACAAAACCTAAAGGCCTCTCCTAACATTAATCTATTTAAAATAAACTTACGAAAATGGCTAATAGTTAGCAAACCATAATCGATATTAAATTAGTTAAAATAATTATTAAAAATGTGCTCCATCTTCAAGGCTCCTTTTGCATTGTGAGTTGGTTTGCTTAGTTAGTGTTCCTTAATTGTTTCATCTGCTGTTTTGTTTTTGATTCAGTTTTTTCACCTTCTGCTTTGTGTGTTGGTTCCTGTGCTTGTGCATTGCTTTTATGTCATAGTGTGTCCTGGCGAACAATCTTGAGGGCTCCTTTTGCTTTGTGCGTTGGTTTGCTTAGTGTGTCTTAATTGTTTAATCTGCTGTTGCTTTTGGTTCATTTTTTCATCAATTTGTGGTGTGTATTAATTAAAAGTCTTCATAGCTACTTGGGGACCCTACTTAGCGGGATTCCCTCCCTTCTGGGTCTCCATTTGTGTCCTAATTCTGTACTTTAGAGTTCTTTTTAACGCACTCCAAGTTTAGGGCTAACTGTTCACACTGGTATCACTCAATCCTACAACTACTTGGTTTAAATTATTTCTTCTTATATATTCATGGGTATTGACAATCTAGGCCAAAGGTTTATAATTTATGTTAACTAATTAGTTCTTACTTTGATTAATGCTTGTTTAATTTGTGATACTTGCAATGCTTCATGTAACTATTTTCCTGCCTTATTTCTCAGTGTGCTTGTTACATACGGACCAATAAAAAAATTGATTGATTGATTGATTGAATAATCATTGTAGTTGCTGTCGACCATCATCATTATCATAATCATTATAGTTGCCGTCGACCAGTGTTTAATCACGACGTCTCTGTGTAGGGGGGGGGGAAGTTCCTCTGAGGAGCGACATTTCCCACCAGAAAAATCTTGAGCAAGCTGTTGTTCACGTGTGTATACGTACCACCCTCTCCTATGTAATGTCCTACATGTACATGTAGGCCTAAGCGAATTTGATACCGGGATTCGTATGGTTTTCGGCAGGGCCGGATTAACAAATGTGGGGGCCCTGTTCGGTAAAACTGTGGGGGCCCAAACCTTACAGAAGCACGAAAAAATGACTTACAAAACGTGTTATATTCAACGAATCAACGTTCGTCCATTACTAATTCATTACTTATAGGCTATTATTTTTAACACTGAATTATCAACAGGTCTTTTAATAGTGTCAAACAAGCGATATATCTTTTACGGTTTAAGAATATTAGGCTAAAGTGATTCATGGTCAGTCATTCTCCTGACCAGCGCACTGCACTCGTACAAGCAAACAGTGCAGAAGCGATTTTATACCCCAAATAAATTCTTGACTATGAAAATTTCTGCTAGACCTGCGGCAGAATAACGGCCAGGGCAAATGGGTTTACCATGGCATTTGGCCTGATTTGCCCTGCTGTGCATGGTCCCCACACTTACAAACTAAAATATATTTTCGCGGTTATGCCAGTAGTAGACCCTGGCTCAAGCCCCATCCTGCTTATGTGAACTTTCACTCCGGTGTATGTCTCTCTGGACAGCCGTTCACTGCATTCAGCCGCTCGTGGAGAATTTCTTGTTCTTTTTTCGAGTATTGTGACCATGCAACGACGAGCATTCTCGGTAGTGGGCACAGTTATCTGGAATAGCCTCCCCGTGGCTCTCCCGCTTTCCGTGACTCTGCCGACTCTTTCTTTCGTCTTCTCAACTTTTCTTTTTGACAACGCCTGCGTTGGAAGTGCCTCCGAGCAAAAATCTGAAGGGCTCTATCATGGGCGGAGTTTATCAAAGGCTAGGGGGGCTAAGCCCCCAAGAAGACCTAGATTAATTTTTACCGTGTAAATGGTGTGTTTTCCCGGACTTAGCCCCCCCAAGAAGGCTTTAGCCCCTCAAAGAACGGAAACCAAACTCCGCCCATGGGCTCTATAAATTTATGAGATTGATTGAATTCGTAAAAATAGAGTGCGTACGCTGCATGTAGGCCTACTCAATGTTATTATCACGCCATCAGGTGATGTATATTTAGTGTTTAAATAAGCAAAAACGTATAACTCTTACTAGCATTTCTGACTAATTTTAAGATCAATCTGCCTGGCAATGAAAACTGCAATAAGGGCCCCCACAATTTTTAAATAAGCAAAAAACGTATAACTCTTACTAGCATTTCTGACTGATTTTAAGATCAATCTGCCTGGCAATGAAAACTGCAATTAGCTATAGGGCCCTCACATGTGCCCAAAGTTGCATAATGCTAAAGTCACTAGTTTTTGAATAATTTGACAATTTTTTCATATATTTTAAACTCGGTTTACTATTATAATTAACAATGATGAAAAATTCCTATTTCATGTGTGGGGGCCCCTAAAGTGTGGGGGCCCCTGTTCGGCCGAACATGTCGAACATGCCTTAATCCGGCCCTGGTTTTCGGAAATTTTGGAAGAAAGGCTAAAAAACGGTCGTAAGAAAAACTTTCCGGTCAAACGTTGTCGTCGGTGTCTGTGTACAGCGGTTGCCGGTCGCCCAAAATGGCCGTTTTCCCCTCCCCAGAAATCTTATCCTGTTGATCCCATGCAGGGGATGAGATTAAACACTGGATATCGTCGCCATGCACCATCGTCGTCGCAATTATCGCCTTCATCGGATTAATCGAAAACGAATTTTTTTTTATAATATCCTGATCTCATTGGTATAATTTATAATCTCAGCGGCTGGACTTCCGCCTGTGCTATAATAGGCTTTAACCTAAATTAGGGCCAACAATTAATTAGTCTGATAGAAATAATATTATGATCTGATAGAAACCTGGCGACGGTTGTTCCTTGTCGCAACTTAATTGTCTCTCAATCTCGCAAAGCTCCTCAGCACAAAAGACAATCTTCTTAATACGAAGATGACGTCATAATAATTCTAGATTAGATTCCATGTATTACTCTGAAATTATCTTCTTCCAAATTCCAAGGAAATCACCTCTAAACTGAGAGACAGTTCTATGTTCTAAGCCATTCTTAACAGTAGAAGAGCAGGTATTTTAATTTTGTAGAGTTGTCTTAAACCATTAATTGCTTTTAAAGGAGCGTATAGGCCTATATACCGTTTAATTGCACATTTATATAGCGCCACGTTCAGACTCACTAACCTAACACAATGATGGAATAGATTGGTCTTCGAATTTTTGAGAAATTCAAGCAAAGAGAAACTGGGGTTTCGCAGCTCTACAGGCAAGTCATTACACTGCAGGAGGATATTCTGTATAGGGTATATATATAGGCCCTATGTAATTTTATGTATATATGTATAGGACGACAGTGCATAGGTTACTAAAACTGGTCATAATTGCAGTCGCATCGTATCGGTATCTAGAAATTTATGTAGCGCCTCTCGCAATAATTATAGATTATTCAGATATATACTTTCAGCACAGATTCGAAACCATGGGGTGGGGGGGAACGCCTTGAGATTGCGAGAGGAGGAATTCGAAGAGCTCAGCCCGTAAAAGATGGAAGGCCATTCCATGTGGAGGGACCGATCACAGCAAATGTTCAATTTGATCATTTCGTGTGTGAACACACAAGACATCACAGGATTCACAACACTGCAACTTAAATAGACCACATATTACGAGGAATTGTCACAAAACACAATGCACAAATACAGCATTACAATAATACAACTTAAATAGTACGGTACATTTACAAAAAAATTCCTAGCAGATAATACCAAGCCACAGCTGCACATCACACAAACCACGGCTCATGACACCAACCACTAGGCCTACTCATGACACCAACCACTACTCATGACACCAACCATTGCACATTGCACCAACCACTGCTCATCACACCACCACACTGCACATCACACCACCCACTGCACATCACCCCAGGGCCCAGCCACTGCACATTGCACAAACCTCTGCTCATCACACCACCCCACTGCACATCACACCACCCACTGCACATCACACCACCCACTGTACACCACGCCAACCGCAGCACATCACACCAACCACTGTACATCACACCAACCACAGCACATAACACCAAACTGACCCACAATTCATGTAATGTGGGCAAACAGTTTCCGCCTTCTTACCTTATAGACGTGTGGTCACTTACTTGTCGTCCTCCGTCTTCTCCCTGTCGCTCCTGCCACTGGTCAGCGATGTCCAAGTTGCTGCTGCGGTACGTCGTCACCCACCTCTTCTGCTCGGCCTCGGCAATTGCTTCCGCAACTGCCCTCCTCCTCTGCTTTTCCCTGTCGTCCATCTCTTCCGGTTCGTCGCTCTTTGGTCTTCGAAGGTCGTCGTTGGGATGGAATAGCTTTGGTGGAATTGGATAACTGGACCTTCTCGGGGGACCAGTGCCTTTCGGGATCTACTCCAGGAATTACAACAGGAAACAAAAGAATCCACCATGCTATCCATCGAAGTGATATCAGATCGTCTGAATTTCTTAATAGTAGCCCAATAAGGATCGAAGAGAGTTGCATATTTTAATAATGGAAGAGCAACAACATGGGAAACATTGGAACTCTTCCGTTTAGGATTTAGTCTAGATTTAAATGTCGTGCTCGTTGTCATACCAAGGTGAGAACATTGTGACGATGTCTGAACACAATCTTGCTCCTTGTGCTTTAATCAATCAATCAATCAATCAATCAATCAATCAATCAATCAAATGTTTTTATGTTTTTAAAGTTTCGAAGTTATACAGACGATGCTCTGACGCTCGACATATTATGAAGTGTGTTTTTAAATCACTGTTTTGTGACCGCGGTTTTTAAAGAAAGCCACGCCAACGAGGCTATGGCACCGCGATCCTACCGATTCCTACGAAATAGCCTACCACCAATGGCAGCTGGCACTGATTCGCATTCCTGACTGCGATAACGACGGAGAATGGTCATACATGTGCGAAAGTCTCACATTAGTAACATTACAGATGTCCCATTGTGTCGAATTGGCCAGCTATTGTCTGCATTGTCTATTGTCTACATTGTCTATTGTCTACATTGTCTACATTGTCTATTGTCTACATTGTCTATTGTCTACATTGTCTATTGTCTACATTGTCTATTGTCTACAGTGGGTTGGACTCACGTGATTCGACTCATTTTCTGGCCAACTGAAGTTTCTGTTTATTCCAACAACTTTTTCTACTCGAGCACCGAATCCTACAAATTGCACAAACAGAGATTGTAGGCCTACTGATGTTTGGCTGTCAACCCACACATAATTATAATTAATATAATTAATATAATTAATATTGGTTTCCGGATTTTTCGTCTCTGCCATAATTCATTCCGAAATTCACTTTCATATTTCGCCAATTGAAATAATCGCCCAATTTATTTCACTGTAAGAAAGGATGAAATTAATTAAAGATACAGAGTTATTTGGACAGAAAGAGCACGTGGGCATATACGTAGGGCTTCTGCAAGCACGCCTGAAGCTCTGAATCTCTTTATTGTTATTTCCGTTCCACATTTCCGTTCCACATTTGAATGGCAATCAGAATTGAAAATGAGGATTTCAGTCAAGAAATTCTATCAAGGGAATTCAAGGCTGACCAACGTCTAGTCCATGGAGGTGTAAAACCCTTTTCAATTCACCCATCTACCTGTCTATCAATCCATGAATTCAGTAAATAAATACAAATCGTAGATGTCATCACTTATACGATGAAAGGATGATCGCATGCTTCCTATCCAGGTCTCGGAGTGCCTGCATGGATATTTTGAGCTATAGCTTACTATCATGGGCGTAACTTTCCCCGTAAAAGTGGTGGTGACTATTCCTTGGCACACAACTTCTCAGTTCAATTCTTTCCTCGGTTTTCTGTAGTACCTGTACCCCAGCGGTTCCCTAACTTCATTTTTATTGTCCCCCACTCCATGTATTAGAGTGGTATTAAGGAGCAAAATTTAAAATAATTGTATGTATAGTTTTAATCATGTAATCATACTAATCATGTTGACAAAAGGGCAAAATTGGTCTATAACCTCTGTGAGAAAGAGCTAACCTATAGCGTTGTGGTGTTGTGGGCTTGTTTTTACTAGCGCGGATTTAAAATATCTGGCTTAATATTTGTCAAATTCAAACGCAAATTTTAAGGCTATATTTTTCTTTGACAGGAAGAAGAGTTTGAAAACCAGTTCACACAGATATGACGTGCTGAAAGGAATAAAAAAAATTGATGCTCGACCAGAAATTAATCGATAGGCCAATATTATTCAGCTCTCCCCTATTTTGAACTCTATAGGTTAGCTAAAGGCCTACGCTGAGAATTTCCGGCTCACATTTAAACACCATTTGTTTCAAAATTATAATAAAATACCTAAGCAAAAATATGTTGCATGTACTATATAGACCTATATTATGTGAGTCTAATTATTATGTTGTGAAAGAAATAAAACAATGATGATGCTGTTTTATGTTGCAACGTTAATTTTTTTGCTAATCAAAGAAAGATGGACATGCACAAAATCCATAAACACAAAGAAAATTTATATTTCTGGAATTTTTCGCTTAGGCCCTACCCCTAACCGGCGCCTGGCGTACCCCATGTGCAAGTTTGAGAACCCCTGCGCTGTACCCTTCCGAATATACAAAATTTTACAAATTTAGTATGAACGCAGGTGAGAATACTCTCACTCCCTTCTCCATTCTCACTCTCTATCCTTTCGTCTCTCGGATCTCTCTGGTAAACTCCACGATCTTTCCACTCACGGAAAACTAAAACAATTTTAAAACAGCTCTTTCACAAATTTTTATCCCGATTCTTCCTATTCTTTTCTTGCTGACCCTTTCCCATAGTCTAGTCCAGCATTTCTTGGGCGGGGTGGGTAAAGTTACGAAGGTCCCTTCAAAACATATTTTGATAATAGCAATTATTTCAGAAGATTTTGTGAGGCTGTTGGCATGCCATGCACTGCCTCGGAGCCATAACGATTTGTGGAAGACAATTGCTTCACGTTTCCTCCCCGAATTTAAAGTGGTAGGGAATTCCTTCCCTTCGTTCCTTATGATTTAAGCCATGACTGTGGACGCTGTGAAGTGTGGACAGTGGAGACCTCTAGGCTAGCAGCATTGGCGCCATTGCGATGTTAATCATGACTAACCTTTGTTATGTTAGACAGCCATGCAAATGCTGTCATGTTTCTAAAAAATATTTCCTTGTCGGATCAAAAAGTGGTGGTGACTGTCACCACCACTTTTAAAAGTGGTGGTGACTTGACACCACCGTCACAATAGAACGTTACGCCTATGCTTACTATAGAAAGACTATTACTGCTACTCTACCCTTCGTCTTCTGAAGAACGATGACTTGAGGAGTGGCTCGTTCCTGTTCGTCGTTATTACGTTGGATGGTGCAGCATGGGAAGACGGCAAAGCGAGAAATGTGAGAGCTATATGGATGCTCCGCTGGAAAAGGCTTTCGGATGACTACCTGACTGGAAAAAGCGCATCGGCAAACTTGCAACAGAAATTATACCTCAACTAAAAGCGATAATTGCAAGGTGATAGCACAATTTTATCTAGTCTATAGTTCTATGACAGCCTCTTCTATGCAACTTTAAACTGTTCATTCATTCGTCCATCCATTCCATCCACTCATCGACCCATTCGTTCATTCATCCATTCGTTCATTCATTCATTCATTCATTACGAATATTTAAACAGTGCCCTTCAAGATTTCAAGTCAGAGGCGCTACCCGCGTTATTCTAATCGAGTTTAAGCCAATAATTTTATATCAGTCAGTCCTAAAGAACGGAACAGCGTGACGGTTTTGTCTGGACCGATTAGAATTTTGCCTTACTCGCGTGCATGGAGGGATTTCGATGCTCATTCAGCTAGAAACAGATATTTAAACGATTGAAGGAGCAACCTATATTAATTTTTGTTGCTGGAGGAAGCAACATATTGCTTAGTTAAGGAAACAAGGAAATAACCTATTGTTTACTTAAGGAACAATCTCTTGTTTATTTAGGGAAGCATGCTACTGTTTATTTACATTAAAAGAACAAACGACGTGTTACAAAAGGTTTCGTTGTAATCACAATCACTGAGAAGCCATGTTTGCTACAGATGTAAACCCAGCAGTCGTTCTTAGACGCTTCTTAATTTCTGTCGATACTAGTGACTTAATTATGAGTAGCATAATTATATAGGCCTACTGTAGACCCATAGGCATGATAGGCTGTGAGCTGTATACTGACAAAGTGCAATGGAGCAGGACTATATATAGAGCAATATAAATATACCTGGCGTCGAAGTGTTCTGGTCTCGGAATTCTGTCAAAGATCATAAAATGTATGTCAAGTCTACGAACCTCTCTGAATTGTCATCATCATCATCGTCGTCACAATCATCGATCGCCACTACTATGACCATTGCCCCCACTGTCCTCATTACTACGATCATGATCATTATCATCGTCGTCGTCGTCGTCATCATCATCGTCATCATCATCATTATCGTCATCATCATCATCATCATCATCATCATCATCATCATCTCACCAAACGACGCTGACTATTACCAGATTAGACCTATTACTATTTATTATATGTGATGTGAAAGAAGCAACTCAATGAAACAATTACTGCGAAGTCATAAAAAATGCTGATGCAGACGATGCAGATGATATTCATTGTTTGAGGTTTCGTTATTCATTATAGAAAGAAGTTCTGAACAATTAATTTCCGTGAAGAGAAAGAAAAGCTCACAATTCGTCGTTTGGTCGATTGTTGCTCAGTTGAAGACGCGACACTTGGTAGACGGGTTCCTCAGGCGGAGCATTGCTGTTCAACATAATGATAATATGCGTCAATACACACAAGTCTAGCAATTAATTAAATGCTCGCTCGTCGACGCGTCAGTGCAAAGTGTAGGAAAAGATGTCCATGAAGTACACCCTTGCCCTTCCAGACTGTGTCAGGATAGCGTTCAGGATTTGAGAATTGAGATGAAATGCCTGGCGCCATCCAAGACCGTTCAGTTACACGGGAAGTCATTTTACCTTTTTTTAACTGCCCATAGATGCTTTCACAACTGCAAAAAATCCACAAATCCATTTAGCACTGCACGTTTCGTGTACAACAACTGCACATCTTAAAAAAAGCTCTGCTTTAAACTCTGGTTGGCTACTCGATAGATATAAATGACATTATATGCGTGGTAGTAGCAGATATGGGCCACATAACCTATATCTGATATGACTATTATCATGACATATACCTTATCATTATTTAGATCGTCACTACCTGTTTGAGGCGTAAGCAGAAGCACAGTCGCTAAGCAACACAGAAAGATACATTGACAGGCAAATTGACAAATAGACTTTTACACAGATCTACCTACACTTGTAGATCTACACTACAGTGACTCTGTCACTCTTTCTCTGCAACCCTGTTCGGCGTTTGAAATAAAATAAATGGCCTATCAATTTTTTTTATTTTGTACAAACTGGTGCGCTTTGGGATTCTACGTATATTTCTACGAATTTCGGTTTTCTTCCTGAAAATTCACCCATTCCATGTGTGATTAAGATGTATGTATGCATGTATACAAGTATACATGTAGGCATGCATGCATTTATGTATGTATGTATGAATGTATGTATGTATGTATGTATGTATGTATGTATGTATGTATGTATGTATGTATGTATGTATGTATGTATGTATGTATGTATGTATGTATGTATGTATGTATGAATGTATGTATGTATGTATGTATGTATGTATGTATGTATGTATGTATGTATGTATGTATGTATATATGAGTGTATGTATGTATGTATGTATGTATGTATGTATGTATGAGTGTATGTGTGTATGTATAATGTATGCACAAATGTATGTATGTATGTATGTATGTATCTATGTATCTATGTATGTATGCACGCATGTAAGAATATATGCACTTACATGCGCTTAAATTAAATGCATAATTAAATTATATACCGACTACGTTAGTGACCGATCAAATGACCGACCCACTGACCAACCAACTCACTGATCAACTGACCCACTAACCAACTGACCTACTGACCAACTGACTCACCGACCAACAAACCAACTGACCCACTGACCAACTGACCCACTGACCGACCCAATGACCAACTAAACCACTAGCCTATACCGACCCAATGACCAACTGACCCACTGACCTATACCGACCCAGTGACCAACTGGCCCACTGACCTATACCGACCCACTGACCAACCGACCACTGACCTACCGACCCACTGACCAACTGACCCACTGACCAACTGACCCACTGGCCTACCGGTCACTGACAGCCAACCTAATGTGACCTTTATAAATCATTACATACGTGTAATGCCATGATGGTGGAGTATGGTCGTCCGGTGGTCCAACGACTGCCTTGCAACTCTTCCCTGTTCCCCAGTCACAAGGAATCTGAGGCGGACTGTCATTCGGCGGAAAGAACTGCAGAGACGTCATCGCAGGTAAGTATTCATGACGTCAGATTCGAGCAGACGATAATTTAACAGAAATGAGAGGCATCGTCTCAACTGCATCTACTTACAACATAGCCCGTATACTTATTTATGTATGTTATAACATAACGAACTCCAGTCAACAAGTTAACTAAAGTAATATACCCCGCCCTCTCCAGCTACTGTAGGCTTCTGTACGTGCTTTACATCTGACGAACGGTTGCAAAAAACACGTAACTGGATCCGCGAAAGTGTACAGTGTATGTGATTCCACGAATAAAATAAGTCTTATGAACTCGACGAATTCATTCGTCCCTATAGCAACGACTTAAGTTAGGCCATTGGCTACCGCGCCAACGTACATGTATGTTGCCTATGCTGCCTATGTTGCCTAGCGCCTAACATGAAGGCATATTGACCCGAATGCAGTGTGCTCGTATTCTGACTGTTGCTAATCCATTTTCGATGTAGACAGGTCACACATGCAGACATGCCTTTAGACCGATATCGATCGCAGCCTATAATTGGACGTGGTTCAAAAGACTAACTTATTGGATTTCGAACGCTGTTAGTCCAACACTATCGGTCGACTCTTGGCAGAGTCAAGTGTCTACGCTATATATTATTCATGCACAGAAGAAACAATATATATATATATATATATATATTTTATATATATATATAATGCGCATGCATGCAGTTTAATCTGAAGAGTAGTTGAAAGAGGAGAGGAAAAAGTGTGAAAAGAGAGATTATACACGATGCGGTGAATCCTCTATAGTCGCAGACGATCTCGAGTGACCGCGCGCGCTCACACACACACACACACACACACACACACACACACACACACACACACACACACACACGCACACGCACATAGGCGCACGCACACACACACGCACACACACGCGCGCACGCACACACATAGTGCTGGAATAAGTTACCTAACAATATTTGAATTGCACTTCTTTTCCTCAGGCGTTTCAAACCCATTCTTTTCGATCGTATACTTTGATTCTGTCAGGTCGGGGTGCCTCTGATGAGTTTATCTTATAGTGTCGCTATATAAATTGACAAAAACACACACACACACACACACACACACACACCGCCTGCACGCACACCTACCTACACACACGCACATGTAGGCTATTCGCGCGCACACCAATAAACAGACTTTGCTAATAATGTTAAATGATCACTGCTATAGTATAGACCTGTACAGTGTACAATGTATGTGGCTAAACATTAAACGGGAGATAGGCCAACAGTTACTGCTAATTGGACAAAATCAAAGCGATAGGGAACATAATGAATTATTAAAAGAGCGAATAAAAGAATCCAGACAGTAAATCAATCGGTTCGTGCGTGCATCCGTTGTTGGCCAATGCAAAGACCTTCTTCGTCGATCGCATTCCCACAATGATCACGTGTTCAACCAACGCGGTCTGGACTTCATCCGGGGCGGATGGGGGGGGGTGTTCTGTCGACCATTGTCATGGCAACGTAGACCCCTTGAAAGACGTTCTGTCTCAACTTGTTTTGGTTGACGGCCACACAAGTCAAGTGCAGCATTAATTATCAGAGTCGCTCCAGATGTGTAGACCTACAGCCAAACGTGCGAAGTCATAATAAAAATGTAATTATATCATAGGCCTATAAAACTATAGGCCTATACTATAGCCTACATAGGCCTATGTTGTCAGGCTGCAATCAGTTGCTCCGAATGGGATTTTTAAACACCGCATATATATACATAATTATATATATAATATATATATATATATGTATAGGCCTAGTGTAATCAGCATATTGCAATGAGAGCAACGTTAGCACCTTTAAAACACCTCAAAAGATAATATGCTGTGAAATTTGCACCTTCAGGCAGCAGACTACATATTGGCCCATTGCGCACAGCACCAAATCGAAATGGCTTAGAGCTGTTCGAGCTCTATACATGCTTGTAATGATCTGCGATTTCCCTTCTGTGGCCATGGATCTTCTTGGTTCCACTTCACCCTCTGAGTAATTTTCGAGCATCCAGGTGCTATACCAAGGCAGACAGACATAAGCCTACGCTGTTGGTAAGGAAAGGCCAAAGGTATATAATTATGATAATAAAAATTATAGACTACCAGAGGCTTCAAACGGTGGTGCGAGTATACCACTAGGCCTAAGTGAGAGGGAGAGGCAGGGAGAGGCACACGTTAGGTAGTTTAGATGAAAAGTTCGTGCATCTCCTTCATTGATCACCATGGGCTTTGTTTCTTAAAAGTTTCTCTGCGTCTAACTTCACTAAGTTGTCCCACCCAAATAATTGATTTCACGGGAATTTCACCCTCGCCTCTTGCTTCTTATTAGATCTATAATCCGCTGGTGTAGCACCAACATTCGATTTTTTACGACTTCAAGGCAGAGAAAACAAGGCAAAATGGATTTCAAGTGGCGAAGGAATCGGGGGGGGGGGCGGCAGGAAAGACAAGAAGCAACATAATACCACAATCAAAAATAAAATAAAACACAGGAGCAAAGAAAGAAACAAAACCAGACATAGACGGAGACAGGTTGAGACAAAAGGTACCAATACGAGAAGGAAAGAGACAAGTTTTATTACCTCTGAATTATAGCGGTCTACCTAAGGAGTCGCCTAAGATAGCAGAGGTTATCTGGCAGTGGGTCGTGTACTTCGCGGCGACATTATAGCTTTAGGCCTATACCGATTTCTCATAGCAACATATGGCATTCAATTAAATAGCGTTAGATATCGCGCCAACTCATTTCCATACACGTACCGAATTCTTAAGAAGCAAATGCATTCAGACTGCAATATATTACAGACTCTAGCAGTCACTCTACTCATGCATTCATGAAGAATTTAATCCAATCTACCTTCAGCGTCACATCACTGTAACAAGTCGCTTTCTATTAACCTGACACCAACAACCAGTGGCTGCGCAAGCATAACGTAGGCCATGGCAAGTCATTTGAAATGCCACAAAATAAAATAAGAAAACAATTGGTGTCGCACGAATTTGTGGAACACTATTTGTAAATACAGTAATTGTAGCAGACGTAGCCTATACATCATTCATTGTCTTTGAAACCTGTTAGTACATGTATAGAGTGTAGACAATTATTCCCACTGCCAACCACTGACTTCAAATGTTTCTGGCAGCATTCGACTGATGTCGCCACTGCAGGAGAGTAGGCTACTTAATTAGCATCTCGTTTAAACGAATTCACATGACATTATTTTGGTCTTTTCACTGTCTCAGAGACGGTCTTCAGCTTGCCTTATCTTTACTAGTAGTAGAAGCCTAGTGGCTAGCAATAGCAGAGCTAATTAGATCCTATCATTCTATGTATTATTTTAAAGTCTTTAATATGTAGGGGGGCCCGGTAGAGTAATGGTTAACACGCTGGCCAAGAGTGGTTATATAACGCTCTTGTTCTGTACTTGGGCCTAACCTACATCTTTGTTTTCAGTCAGTTCTGTTTGCAGTCGTTCTAGCAACTGCAGCATAGTGTGAAGGACTTAGAATTCCTGTTTGTACATGTATGCTTAATCGAATGTGGAAAGTTAACAATATCGTAAAACTTGTTTCAGTTTTTGGTTCCTGTTCATTCATAGCCTACATGTACGCATGTGTACTAATACTGTATGTACGCAATGCTACGCATGTATAGGCTACTAATTAAAATTCAGGATGCATATGAATGACTGAATGCAATCTTGAACGACCAAATGAATGGAACTAATAAACACATGATCCACCTACTTCAAACACTCTGCCAACCCTCATTCCGTGCGTTCTATAATATTCCTATTAAGATCGCAGCGTCATATGTTTTGCGTTTGTACAACCTCTTCTCACATTTGACACTATATCTCCATCGAAGTTTTGCTAATGAATCACCTGCTGCTATCAGAGGCGACGACGCTTCCTACTGAGCTCGTGTTCGCCTCAACAAAACTTTTTATACGCAACGGGTTCTGTTTGAATATCGGTCGGAATAAAGTTAGGAGAAGGAGGACGAAGAGGAGGAGTACGAAGAGGAGGAGGAGGAGAAAGAGGAGGAGGAGGGGAGGAGGACGAGGTGGAAGAGGAGAAAAAGGAAGAAGAGGAGGAGGACGACGAGGAGGAGAAAGAGGAGGAAGAGGAAGAGGAGAAGGAGGAAAACGAGCCACAAGGATAGGGAGGATTTATGATGCAAATCATGAGGATTGAGAGGGATTAAAAGAGGGAAAGGATGGATGGTCGTACAGAAGGAGGAGGAGGAGAAGAAGAAGGAGGTGAAGGACGAGGAGGAGGATTAGGAGGAGGATGCAGCGGTTGAACAAATGGAGTGAAGGTCTGATGGAAGAATAGGAAGACGTTGTCGCATGGGGAGAACTATATACGACGAATGAAATTAGGAAACTATTTAAAGAAATGAAACTATAGGAAACTATTTAAAGAAATGAAACTAGGAAACTATTTAAAGGAAAAACCAGAGCAATATGGAGTTGGTGGAAAGATAGCTGAGGAAGCATAGATCATAGATGGAACAAATCAACGCGTGAGGTTTTGCCGAGTACCGTACTTTTGTTTAACGGAAGTCACGTGACGCTGGCTGAGCCACTGGGCGTTCAAGAGTATGTCGCCCCCGTTTTGTCTGTTGACTTGAAATAAAAACATCAACACAACAACAACAACAGCAACAACTTCCAAGGCCATCGACTATAAACACCCGGGTGCCAACCCAGTTTCTCCCTAAAGGGTTGCCAGATGTACGTGCCCCATGCTGTTTCCCTCTTTGTAGCTCTGCTCAGTAGGCTATCCTTTGTTGACGCACGCAGCTGTTGGCAGCTGTTGGCAGCCAGGGTTGAGATCGTTTACCTGCGATAGGCTTATAATAATGTCATAAGAAAATACAAGATGATCCCATCAAAACGTCAAGTTGCACTTTCTCAAGCACTGCGCTCCACAGAAACACATTCAAGTAAAATGATGCTTGCTTCCTATATCCATAGACATTCACTTCTTATGGATACACAGCGCGCTGTCTCATGTATTTACGAAGGCTATATGTAAGCCTATATATACATGTGTGTATATGCACAATTCACATATTTCATATAATTATGTGTATATATAAAACCTCTTCTATATTGCAATACATTTGAATTCCAAATACGTAAAAATATCAATTTAAAAGTATCTAAAACTAAAGCATACTATTTTAGATGCTTTATTTTTATTCATTTATTTATTCGGTAACCATAATAAGAACAATCATATACGAATAATTCACTGACAATATGACAATAATAATTCACTGACAATATGACAATAATAATTCACTGGTAATGTGACAATAATAATTCACTGACAATACGACAATTTGACAATAATAACGCGTACAGCTGCCAATCTTTGCCATGCAGTCAACCAGCTGGCAGGTTTATTCTAGACGTCTCTGGGGAGGGGAAGTTCAACCCCTCCAAGGAACAAATCTCCCCTTCGGAAAAAAAATCGCGAGGGGCTGTAGGCCTACACATGTAAATACGCACCACCATTCCCCCCAGAAAAACTAAATGTGTAAGAAATTCCCCCAGAAACTTAGACGAAACAAAAGGTCATAAGCTTCGTAGACGCGAAAATGGTATATTTTTCTGATAATTATTATTTCGAGCAAAAGATTGAAAAATAGGTCGTGAGAGAAAATGGGCGATCGCATATGGCTTTGGTTCAGCGGCCGGTCGCCGTCCGTCCAAAAAGGAATGTTTTACTCGTCCATTCAAAAACCCGAGTCACCCCCCCCCCCCCCCCCGAAAGCAGGCGGACTAGATTTAAACATTGACCAGCTGGTAAGACCACACGCCCAGAGACCACCACGTGGAGGTGTTGGCAAGGGTCTCCGTAGTCCGATGACGTCAGTGCTCATGAGGCAGTTGAATTTCATCACCAGTTTCATTGGTAGTAAATTATATCCCACAGAAATTCCAATTTTAGAAATATTCTCAATTCGAGTTAATTTACATGTAATTGTTAATTGGATCGGAATGCAAGATAAGAGAGAGCCAGAGAGAGAGAGAGAGAGAGAGAGAGAGAGAGAGAGAGAGAGAGAGAGAGAGAGAGAGAGAGAGACAGACAGACAGACAGACAGACAGACAGACAGACAGACAGACAGACAGACAGACAGATAGATTCTGTATCTATCTGTCTGTCTGTCTGTCTGTCTGTCTCTCTCTCTCTGACGGACAGAGAGAGAGACAGAGACAGGGAGAGAAAGAGAGAGAAAGAGAGAGAGAGGGAGAGAGAGAGAGAAAGAGAGAGAAAGAGAAAGAGAAAGAGAAAGAGAAAGAGAAAGAGAGAGAGAGAGAGAGAGAGAGAGAGAGAGAGAGAGAGAGAGAGAGAGAGAGAGAGAGAGAGAGAGAGAGAGAGAGAGAGAGGGGAAAAGAGCGAGGTTGACAGAACACGTGAGACAGGGACAAAGATTTGAAGATTGACAACAAAAGACAGTGAAGAGACTTGCAAATAGACTTAATAGAGTAAGACGAGGCAATAGAGAGACAGACACAGAGACAGACAGAGACTGACACAGAGAGAGACAAAGAAAGAAGCAGGTTTAGGAAAAGTTAAATGACCATATAAGACTAAAAGTAGGAGAGTCTGAAAATGGAAGAATGTGAGTGAAACAGAGAGGCTCACAGCAGAGCAAGAGCAGCAGAGCAAGAGATACACACAGTGTAGATAAAGCGGAAATTTAGAATATTGCCATTTGCTACTAACACGAGACAGTGCTAAAGCAAAGACGAAAAAGCCAGTCTAAGGAATATTAGGACAAAAATGATGGAAAAACTGCAGAGACACCTACGGTCTTTGGGCTACCCCAATGGCTACATCTAAACAATATTTTACTACGGCTGAACTGAGTAAATGTGATGCATTGGGACATCACACTTCTCAAACAATACATCATCAACAAACACTTCTCAAACAATACATCATCAACAAACAATTCTCAAACAACACATCGTCAACCAACAATCCTCAAACAATGCATCATCAACAAACAATCCTCAAACAATGCATCATCAACAAACAATCCTCAAACAATGCATCATCAACAAACACTCCTCAAACAATACATCATCAACAAACACTCCTCAAACAATACATCATCAACAAACACTCCTCAAACAATATACATCATCAACAAACAATTCAGATGTAAATACCCGATAACATCTTCATCCAGTGCCTGGCAGAGAGCACGGCAGCCATCCAGCAGCCACACCCACCACGGACGCCACCCACGCGCCCACCCGTCAGGGCCGCACCCTCCCAAGGATCGGTCGGTCAAGCCGCGGTTGATCAGCCGTGCGCCACCACGACATTGAAGACGGTGCCTTCCAGGACCAACCACCCGCTGGAGACGTCGTACTCCACCGGAAATCTTCTTCCATCTCATCCTTCTGGTCGGCTTCTTGATGTTTCCTTTTTCTTTTCTTTCTTTATCTACAGCACTTACTGAACAGAAATGCATTAATAATTAAACGCAAATTCATAGACTTGCTGTTTTATGGAGCCACTCGTTCAGCAGAACTCGGCGGCCCAGTCGTAGTCTCGTCATCTGGACCGCTAGCTTCCATGAAGTATCCGTGTACTTGATCCTGGTTGACACGATCAGCGGCTCGATCTTCTTGCAGAAGACTGCCTTCGGGTCGTCGGTGTACGCCTTCTGCCACTTCTCCAGAACGTAGCGGTCGACCTTCGCGATCATCTCCTTCTTCTCGATCGATGAACGTTGCAGAGTTGATCGACGGAAGATGGAGTCCTTCCTTCGTCGCTGCGTCAGCTTCTTCATCTCCACGGATGCCCACGTGACTCGGGATCCAGACGACTTCCGGTCCAAGTCTGTTGATGCTGTCGATCACGTCCATCATCAGCGTCGGTCTGGAGTCGGATCCTCGTTGGTTCTTCACAGACTCAGCAGCGCTGAGTGAGTCGGTGAAGATGGCGAACGACTTGTCACACTTCCGGTTGTTGTCGCAGATCCAGTCGACAGCGTCCCGTATCGCCGTCAGCTCCGTTGCATACACGCACTGGACGAGTCGACCAGTCGCAGGATTCGTCTGCATCCGATGTCTGGGATGACGACAGCTGCTGCTGCTGCTGCTGCTGCTGCTGCTGCTGCAGCGATGTCCTCCTCGTACTTTGATCCGTCCGTGTAGATGCAGATGCGCTCCCTGTATCCGTTGATAGTCTCCAGTGCGATCGTCTTCTTGACTTCCGGCGATGGACGGTCTTCTTGTCGATGGATCCTGTTCAGAGACAGGTCGACCTCGATTCGTCTGCATGTTCTTCCAAAGCGGTGAGTCCTGAAACACATTTCCTTTGCATTCCTGAAACATACAATCGAAAACTTCCTCAGCGAGTTGGAACTTGCCTCTGTGCAAAGTCCAGTGATCCTTCATCACCTCCTCGGCCGTGTGATCTCTGCTGGTGACTCCCTCCTCCTCCAGACTGTCACGAAGCCGTTGTGGATGTAGCAGCATCTCTCCGCACTCGTTCTGCACCGCTATCGTTGCTGTTCCACGAGCAGCTCCTCCTCCTCCGCAGCAGCGGATCCTGAGCGCCTGTGCCTGGATGGTCTCCATCTTCCTCAGCTCGGTGTTGCTGGCCATGCAGAAAGCGACTGCCCCGTAATCCAGGATCGGTCGTATCAGGGCTCGGTAGAGCATCAGCAGGGTCTTCTTGCTTGCTCCCCACTTGTTGCCCGACACAGATCGCAGGAATCCGAGTCACTTCCTGCACTTCGCTACGACGTACTCGACGCTTCCCTGTTAATCTACAATAAAAAAAATAACACAGAAATTTCGATCTCACTTGGTTGAGAGATCTTCAGGCTTCTGATGATCTTGTCCTGCCGGCGGATGACCTGATCGATGGTGCTCCGGTCCTTCCGGAATCCTGCCTGGTCCTTCGTCAGCAGATTCTTCCTCTCCACGAACCACTGCAGTCGATTCGCCATCATCCTCTCCATCGTCTTGCACAGGCAGCAGGTGAGGGAGATCGGACGATACGACGCCGGCATAGTCGGATCCGTGGGTGGCTTGAGGATCGGAAGAATGATCGAATGCTTCCAGTCCAGAGGCAGTCTTCCTTCCGTTGCTCCAGACTCCTTCCAGTCCAGACTTCCGTTGCTCCAGACTCCTTCCAGTCCAGACTTCCGTTGCTCCAGACATCGTTGCAGATCCTCAGAAGAACTCGCATCGATGACTTGTGTAGATTCTGAATCATCACGTATGGGATCTTGTCCTCTCCTGGGCTTCCGTTCTTCTTCGCTCCACGAATGGCATCCTTCAGTTCTTGGAGACTGAATGCGTCATTCAGGGCATCGACGTCTGCATCTGAGTTGGCTGCTACTACAGCAGGATCTGAAACAGAACAAAGACCATATATATGATTTCTGACCTTATCACTGTAGTTGTTCGTGCTGCTCGTCTTGGCGTACGTATCTGCAAGCAGGTTGGCCTTATCTGCATTCGATGTCGCCTCTCTTCCTTCTCACGTCGTCGTTGGTATGCTTCGTTGTGATGCAGCTCCGTTCATCCTCCTCGCCATTCCCCACACCGGACCGAGCTTCGACTGACCATCTAAAGAAGAACAGAAATCTTCACATCGCTGTCGAGCTGTGTCGTCGGTGATGAACTTCTTCGTCTTCGTCTGTTGATATTGGAGGGCGATCTGATCTTCCAGGTTCTTCGATCTGGCTGCCTTGTTGCGCAGTCTGTTCCGTTCGTAGATCATAGATGACCTGTGAACAGTCATCATTCGAAAGCATTAAATGTTTAAGTTTACGTTGAGAATGCTTAGAATTGACCTTTCACTTTGGCATAGCAGCAGAGGCGTTTTCATGCAGTTCCTCCATGAAAGTCTGGAAGGCTGCATCGAAGTCGTCCAATAGTATGCTGTTGTAGATTCGGGTTCTGCTCGTCTGTCGAAATCTCTTCCAGTCAGCTTTCTTCAAGGTTCCAGCGTTGCAGTGATGCGTTTCCTTCGACTTCGCCCAGTTCGTCCACTCTGGTGAGCGTGACCTTCTGATCGGATCCAAGGCTGGTGCATGTTCAGAACACTGTGAGTACACATCGAAAAGCAACAACATCTTTAGTTGTAACAGCAAGATCAATTCATTACAGAATCATTTACCATTCTTACTCTGGCGTTGAGAGTTGGCTGTCCTGTATTCAGGACCTCGAGGTCCTTTTCCATGACAACCTCCTTCTCCAGATCCAGTCCTCGTGTGTCGTTCAAGCTGCATTTCCATCCCTAGCTGCATGTGGGCATTGAAGTCGACGACGACGACGACGATGCTAATTATTCTGCGATCTGGAAATAGAAAACTCAATTGATCTTTAGTTACAGACACACTATACGAGATATGTAAACATTGAGAATCTTAATCTTGCCTGTCGACATTTCGATACCTTGCACCTCGATTCCAGCTATCTCATCCATCTGAAGCAGAGTGTGGTTGACATCTTCCTTCAACAGAATGGCCAGCCCTCCGTGGCTGCAGGGTGTGGACTGCAGCCTTGTCGAAGTATGACGTAACCGTCTATTTGATGGATGTGATGAGTCTTTAGAGATGTTTCCTATAAACATATAACATCAGGTATAACTGTACAATAATTTACCAACCTCCGGAGCTCTTGGGTTCGAGGCCGGAAACCAGAGCAGTTCGACTGCATGACGACGAGTGGACCCATTGGAGATTAAAAAACAATAAAATTCATATACAATTATAAATCACTTCCTGATCTATAGTCTCAAACCTGATCTCTCTCTACGTCGTTTGCGACTGTGAGAATTTCGTGAATACGACATCCTTCCTCTTCTTTGTCCTGTCGTTCATGAGGCTTCCAGGACCAACGATGAATTAGTTGGTCATCTCAGCCTCGAAGTAGGATTCGAACTTGGTCGCTGGCTTCTTCTAGGAAGGCAGTCTCTTCGCTTCAAATGGAGACTGGCTCATCAGCTGAACGAAAGCCACCATTCCTGCTTCTCCTATCCGACGATCTGGACGGCTTGTTGAAGTGGCACCTTCTCCATCGTCCTGACCTTGAGCGCTAGTTAGCTTAGGCTAGTTTACTAACAAAATTTAAATAGATTTTTAAAAACCTAAACTTAACTTAGGTCTAGCTTAAATTAAACAAGCACAACAAATAAATTATATCGTCGCTCTGTAAAAGTTATTGAGTCTCGTCGAAAATAAGCAAATCACTTCGATATTTTTTAGGTTACCGATGGACGCTAGATCAATCTTTAGCCTAAGTTGGAAATTTCGATAAAAATTCGACGCTTTGCAATTATTTGGGTTCACCTCATACCTTTCGACGAAGAATCAAAATAAAACAGCGGTTGGCACAGCGGAAATAGAAAAACTTCGATGAAGAACGACAAATCTAAGAAGATTTCGTCAATGTTGAAATGCGTCCTTCGATGTCGAAATGCAGCTAACAACTGACGCAAAATCTCAGGGATCGTCACAATACGATGACGTCATTTTGAGGGATCCAACATTTGTCATTATTCAATCATACGGGAATTTATATGGCGCCTATCTTTGCCTACCCAACATAGCGCATTAAAATTACTTGGCTGCTGCTTCCATTAACTACAATTTCCTAGAAATCCGATTTAAGTAGGCCTACAGATGCAGTTTTTAAGTCGAGCAAAGGACGGACTCTGCAGTGGTCGCAGATATGCATGAAGCCAGAGCGGAAGAGATGGATGATGTGACATAGGCGGAGACCTGGTCTAGACGTTGGATGGACGAACGAGCGGTCGAAGGACAATCGCCGAGCAGCGTTGCCACTCCTTGGGTTATTTCACAAGATCTTGGTTTTTGTATCCGAACTTGGGAAATGGGTTTTTTGGGGTGAACTTGGGTTTTTTCCTTGGGTTTTTTAGACGGAAAAAGGGATTTTTTGACATTTTCGGACATTTTTGACATTTTTCGGGAAATTGTGGACTTTTCCGGAAGATTTGTGCCGGATGACTAAAAAAGGTCGTCAGATTTTTCGGACGGGAGATTCGGGAAATTTTCGGAAGATTTGTGGAAAATTCAGAAATTTTTCGGGAAATTCTGGGCATTTTCGGAAAATTTGCTAAATTTGGGTTTTCTTGGGTTTTTTAACCCTCCAACTTGTTTTTTTTAAATTTTAGAGTGGCAACGCTGTCGCCGAGGCGCGACATTTTGGGCGTACGGCTGAGTCGCCGTCTGGTGAGTCGTGACATTTTTCATTTTCATCGACGAAATTTTCTGATGACTTTAGAAAAAAGTTTTTTCATCATTTGCTTGACAAAAATCTCTTCTTATAACGTTGTTATAATAACGTCACCCGTAACCTATATTCAGCAAATCTGCGTGTCCTAACACTCAACCATTGGGGCGGGAAGGACAAATGCATGGACGGTCCACCCCAACACAAACATCGAGGGTCCGTCCCTCTGTTTCCCTAAGTCTCCGCCCATGGTTCCGTCCCTTTGATTCTATGGCAACTCGACCCGGAACACCATGGACCATTCTTACGGACAACCCTTTTGACTCAACACAGCGCTCGTGAATAAGCTGGTGCCCCGCGCTTGGCTTTCAAGTGGCGCTTTAGAAATTTGGAGATTACGATTAGGCCTACGATGCGATCGGACAAGCTAATTAAGGTTTTACAGGTTGCGGACAGGAGAATTTGCAGTGATTGGTCAGAGGCTGGGAGCCTCTGGTCTGGCTTACGGCGGGGGTCCGCGAGAGCTTTCGGGAGACAGGCCTATTAATTAGCCTAACAAAGACTGCATCGTTTCCCCATTGTAGTAGGCTATATTATAGAATGCAGGCTAGTAAAAAATAATGCAATAATAATAATAATAAATTATCATTAGGGCTGTTGTTCGATTAAAAATTTTAATCGAAATTAATCGCGCGATTAATTTTTTTAATCGCAACTAACTGCAAATTAATCGCAATACATTTCCTTCAAATATTTCAATATTGCTCTTTTATAAGGACCCCTGAGGCATAAAATTTTAATGACTGAATGCATTCTTTCTATTGGAAACATATTTAATAACCTTTGGCTTAGGCCTTTTCAATTTCTGCAGCTGGTTTATTGAACAGTTTTGTATGACAGACAGAATGGAAACACTCTTCAAATCAGTCAACTACTCAAAATCCATTAATTTTTTCATTTGAGCCATCTTTTAAATAAAATGGCATAGGCCTAGGCCTAAATATGAAAAATAGGCAACCATTTCATTTTCAATCAAAATTAATTATTTATTCGGCCAATTGTATATAGGCAGACCAGTTTATTGGCATTGGTCGATTCAAGGGATGCTCTTTTTAATTAACAATAGAAGGTCTACCATTGAACCTCATTATTCAGTCACAATTTTTCACAAGAGGTTGCGGTTCTTGCCAAACCTCGTCTCAGTTGTCCTTCTGTAAACATTTTATCATTTGAAACCTGAAATCCATTGGTATTGCCATCTCATGGAGTTCAACCAACGTAGTCTGACGTCTGACGGGGTGAGGAAAGAGGAAACAACCTTAGTGGACGATGCGATGCGGCCGATGTCGACGGCTCATCGTTGGCGTTTAACGCATGTTTTGGTCCACATGCAGGCGATAATTGAGCAAAGAATTACGACAATACTCAAATTCTTTGTTAGAATATTTGCCAAAGAATGTATCACCAGTTTTAAGTATGAGCCTTCCGTTTAAAACGAGTTTTTCTGCTTCTGATTCCATTTTAATCAGATCTAATTAACGCGTGCGATTAATGCGTTAAAATTTTTAATCGCCAATTTTTTTAACGCGTTAATCGCACGCGTTAACGCGATTAAATCAACAGCCCTAATTATCATGGATGCGAATATCATATATGTAGGCTACATAAATTATATATATATATATATATATATATATATATATAGGCTATACACACATATATATATAGACTATATATAGTTAAATCCGATTCAGCGAGATAGAATGACACACAAACAGCTACATGTAGATAGGGACCCACAGCGATAGAATGACAGCGGCTGCAGAGTGTCTGCTGCATTAGAGGCGCTGGCGCATGCGTACAAGAGACGCCTCCCATACCTCGCCTATATTCAGATATATTCAGCTGCTGCTGGTGCTGCTGTTGGGGGTGGTGTTGGTGTTGTTGGTGGCGGTGCATCCAGTGCAATTCAAGACTCAGAGCTCAGTGATCAGCGTCTGGTGATCTGTTCATTATACTCAAACTAAAGTTGCTTTATATAATTTGAACCTCTGTAGATACTTTGTTCTTTGTTGAGTGGATTCGGATAACAGATAGCAATATATTCGGTAAGTGGACTTCTTGGTCACTTGGCTAAATGTGACTTCTTTTCAACTGTTTTGAACTTTTTGTGGCGTTTCGCTGATTCTAAAGCTTTAATAGAACCCTCCCTTAGCTGAGCTGTGTAGCCTGAGTGATGGGCAAAGGAACGCCGATTTATTTATATTTATTATTATTTATTATTTTTTATTATTTTTTATTTATATTTATGTGCCGATTTATTGTATTGTGGCATCATGATGATTTACTTTCATGTCTAATTTAAGCAGGGTGAGAATTGCCGGGAGCGTTGTGGCTTAGGGGGTTTCAACCCCCAGTCTTTCTTATGACCCCATGTTAAAGTATGTTTTTCACACCCCTATTCCAAATGGATCGTAGGCCAATCCCCCAGTTATTTTTCCACAATTCTCACACTGAATTTAAGAGATCATCATTCAAACCCTGAACGAAGTGGTTAACGGCATGCATCATGCATGTCACCAGATGCGATCTGGTTTTTATACGGTTCTTTACTGATTCAACGCAGATTTCGGTCGATTAGAAGCGTTAAGTTTCTAAACTTTCTAAAGTTTCGGCTCATGGTTTTCACTTTCAGAAGAGACCGCAGCGTCGGGTATACAGTACAGTGTCAGGTTAAACTAGATAAGAATTGCTTGGAGCTAAATAAATTTTCTATCTGAGACGAAGCTGACTGCGCACACAACGCCCCCATAACGGAATTAGGTAAACAGTGAGACATTCATCCCGACGACGAAAACCCAATGCTGCAGATAAGCCACCACCTCTAGGCAACGTCAAAACGACACACGCATCTGGAGCAGTAAGGTTTTGGCTTGTAGGACCACTGTGGGCTTTCTAAACACGACGTCGTCGTAATTGCAAGAGATTGTGAATGGCATTCTTACGACAAGCGGTGACAGTTTGCAAGGAGAAGCAGCGGAAGGGAGGAAGGAAAGAAGGGAGGGAGGGAAGAAGGGAGGGAAGGCAGAACAGACGCACAGCAGAAACCATTTTTTAAACGGAACAAGTAAACGACATGTTTCTGTTTTCATTCTATAGTCTGGCTCGAAGCCTCGGTGGGGGTTATTGGGTCGACGGGTTCTTACACTGGAGGAGGAGCTGATAGGCTCCCAGCCTCCCACTTGGTTGAAATCACCCCGACTTCTGGGTGGGGGGCCATTGAGGGGCGATACGGTCTCCTGGTAAATCTCCCCTCCCTCTTTTTGTCTACGCTGATTTCACTTTTTACTGTCGTCGAGTCACGTTGCCATGGCAACTTTGAGGTTTACTTTCACTAAGTTTCAACCCATTTCGGCTCAGCCAGTGCACTGATAGGACAAGCAACGAGTCTTATCAGCCTATTTTTATACTTTATATGGCGCAATTTACTGGTTCCTGCTGAGCACGTGAATGAACGAATGGTAAACGCAGCAAGAGGGATATGGGTAACGGCTGCTTTATTTATGGTATCGCTGCTTGAAGTGTTTGCTTTAAGTCCCATTTCTAAATTTTAATGACTCTGGGACGTAATTCTAATTCTAATTCTAATTCTAATTCTAATTCGTAATTCAGGCTCTGGATTTTAAAGTTAGGCCTATGTTATAATGGAATGAGGACAAATCTCATAAAAACTCAGAGCATTCGTACATACATACATACATACAAGCATACATACATACATACAAGCATACATACATACATACATACATACATACATACATACATACATACATACATACATACATACATACATACATACATACATACATACATACATACATACATACATACATACATACATACATACATACACACACACACATACATACATACATACATACATACATACATACATACATACATACATACATACATACATACATACATCATCATCACCATCGTCGTCGTTGTCGTCATCATCATCGTTGTCGTCGTTGTCGTCATCATCATCATTTAGAGCGATGTGTTTCGCAAAAATCAATCCTGGTGTTTCACACAATAGTTGCAGTAGTAGCCCATTGCAGTCATGAATTGGAATTATCTAAATTCTAAACTAATCTATGAAATGTTCCTCTGCCATCATCATCACCTCAAGCATCAGTTGCATCAGCGCATATAATATATCAATTGGCAGCAAACACTGCAGGAAACGTGTTATAAGAATCTAGATAAGCGTTGGCTCAGGTCTTCAGGTCTGGATCGTGTCATCCGATGAACAATGATCCATTAAGAAAAACAATAATAACGATTATCACTGAAAACCAAATGACCTCTTCATCTGTTAAACCACGCATCATATACGACGTAGATAAGCAACTGGTAATTTTCAGGTACAAATGATAACAACGACATCGTATTTGTCTCTATTAATGTGTTGGCCCGTATTCATGCATGCATATGTATTATGTAGTTGTACTCATTTTATATATAATATATTGATGTTGGCAATTGTCGATGGACTGTATCGTTAGCTGTGAGTAATGTGGCTGATAGGATCTTCTCATATTCTTCCCTCATTCACATACAAATATGCATTACGTATGTATAATTGTGCACACATGTACATGTTTATGTATGTACAATTGTACATACATGTATATACATTTACAATTGTAGATACATGTATATGCATTATGCATGTACAATTGTACATGTATGCATCTCTATAGTTTAGACGCGGACTCGGTTTCTTATCATGATCAGCAGTATAGATATCGTGAGACTCGTCGCATCTAAAGTATGTGAAATGAAATTGAAATACAGAGAGGAACAACTGACACTACTTTTCATGTTAATCGAAATAGAGAAATAGACATGCAGATGCAGACAGACAGACAGATAGACAGACAGACAAATAGACATATAGACAGACAGACCGAGAAACTGAGGAATTTAGGAGATCGGAGAATCGGCAGAAACACGAGCAAACTTTAAAAAAAGTATATGCAAACAACGAACAAAGGGTGGACGAACGATTAAAGGTAACTGCATATATATATATATATATATATATATATATATATATATATATATATATATATATATAGACAGTGAGTCAGACGAGGAGGGTGGTGGAGGGACGCAGACAGATAGATGGAATGGCAGTCTGTCGGTCTGATGTAGTCTGTGGAAAGAGGAAGAATTTTTACATGCTCTGACTTTATAAAACGAAAGGATATGATATTTTACACACACGACCATGCTGTGTAATTTATGATAAGTCGTTTTACGTTTGTCCTGCCACTATAGCGTATACACATGAACAGCAGTATTGATGCAAGCCTATATATTGTGAGTCGTACAATTAGAAGAGAAGGGACTAAGGTAGAACTAAAGATACTGATACAGCTGACGGGAGAGAGAGAGAGAGAGAGAGAGAGAGAGAGAGAGAGAGAGAGAGAGAGAGAGAGAAAGAAAGAAAGAAAGAAAGAAAGAAAGAGAAAGAGAGAGAGAGAGAGAACCCTGCAGCCAGAGAGACTGAGAAGAGGCAGCTATAAGTGACCGTTGCAGCTAGGTCTATAGACACTGAGTTGAATGTGGCGCCAAAATGTGAAAAACGCGAGACAAAGAGCAGGATAAAGAGACGGAACGATAGAGGAACAAAGATAGACAGAGACAGAGAAAGACGTGGTGGAAGGCAGGAAGGTAGAGACAGGCGGAGAGTGTGGCAGACATAAGACAAAAGACAGAGCGTGAGAGAGATGTCTATCCGTCAAGCGTCTGCATGGTCGAAACTTCGGAAGCCCATGCTTAAGAGCTATAGGCACCAAGACTCTTTACTGTTGGCGAAGCAGTGACCCACTTAGAGTTTGATCTGTCAATCAGCACATAAACGGAATATCGCTGACGCCATTATTGAATGAGAAATACTCGCCAGCCCAGCTGGCAATTACAGGCATATATATGTAGACTATTCATGAAAAGATATAAACATAAACTTAGCCTTCAACACATGATAGGCCTAGTACTGCATGCATATGGCACGGATATACTGTTACTACACCAGTTTCCCACTTGAGTTTCAAGCGCGAAAATCTACGAGAGATTCTGCATGTATAATTGCATAATGCATATAACACATAATCTGTAGCGTTTTGTGAGTTCCTAAATAACTGTCATAATCGGGCGCTACAAGATTTCCTATTAATAGTGGTGTTTTAAGAGTCTAAATTAAGGCACTGCACAAAGCCTAGACAGCTATTGTAATTATTGTACTGTATAAAATTTGAAAACTAATTTTTGGAAGCTGTTCCTTAGAAGAAGTGGGTAAATTGAAGCTACAGTAAATAATTTTCAAAGCATTAGCCACATTTTAAAGACTTGAGAATTGTTGGTGCCTTGTAGAAAGCAGCCTTTACATAAAAAAAACTGTAGAGCCTACATGAAAACAAACAAGTTGACTGCTGAAATTGCTATAGCCATTAGCAGATGTTTGGTTACGAAAATTAATTGTAGCCTACACGTATAGGCCATCAACCTTCGCTAGTTACAATTATCTCGATGTTATTATAGTATATAGGAAGATGGAAGCTTCATTTAGTTTCTGGACAGCTTGGTTCTATAAGCAGATGTAGGCTAACCATGTCTAAGGCTGACTCATGCACCTCTCTCCCTATGTCCATCCAATCCTTTATTTCCTCTTATTCCAATGCCATCCATTTGCCTTCTCCTATTCCATCGCATCCATTCTTCTCCCTCCCCCCACTCCGTCTACAGTTGTCGGTACTCTTCAGTCCTCATTCACGTGGCTGCTGCTGCTGCTTCTGCTGATGTGCTGCTGTTGTGATAGATGCTCCGGATGTTCTTCTCTGCACCAGGTGATCAGACATCCGGTCATTACGCTCGGACCCTCGAACTCTGGAGATCAGGTATGAGGCGGACTTAACCCCGGATAGGCAGACGTGAAGGGAAAGGGAAGAGGAAAGAGAGAGCCAATAATTAACTAGGAGCCGGTGATCGTACTAAAAAGAAAACAAATAGTAAAAGAAAATAGACGAGTTGTGTTCTGGTCTTGGCTGCCACAGAAAGAAACAAAGGCAATGAATTACGATGCGCTGATGGGATGACTAAGGTTTTTATGTAGCGCGTGTATTTCTTGCTAGCGTTACTGAGAAATGCATTAACAGTGCGCTCAATATCCGAGGGCTCTATGGACCCGGAAAATCAGAAAGCCAAGAAAACAATTAACGATGCGTTTAGCTATGCATTATGACTTTTATGGAACGAGCGCGGGATATATAAAAATGAGGGAACGGCCCTGATATTACTCACAGGCCTACACAAATATCAATTTCATAGAGACCCATCTGCTGCTCTGGCCAGAATTGCCAGACCAGCTTCATTGGTCCATTGTTTGAATATTGAGATTCCATTTGGAAAGTCACTGGAACTGGCTATAAGTCTAAGAGAACGAATTAAGTGATTAAGTGATTAAGTGATTAAGTGGTTGTGAATTAAGACTTGACAACATTAACAATGTTCTATTGTGTTTTTTATATTGAAATTGATACGATCTGGCTCAGCCAAAAGCCTCTTTGGAATATCTTTAAAAACTCCGGCGTTCGTTGAGCATAGGCGTGTTGGCTCATTTCTCTCATGAATGCTCTCCGATTGTTTCCAGTGAGAAACTCTATAATGTAGACATTGGTCTAAGTTCTAGCGCTATAGCGTCTGTCTTTTTTTTTTTTGGTTGTGCACTTGTTATAGCGCCCCTTCAAACTCTCACTACTCAGAGGCGCTCCCGAATGCAGAGCGGACACTGCATCGGAGTTTCACGCCGAAGCGCTGAGCAATTGTGAGTGAAGGACTTGCCCAAGGTCCTTACGCGGCGAGGCGGATTCGAACCCCGAACCTTCCGGCTTCAAGGCAACGACGCCACCACTACACCACCGCGCCCCACAGTCTTATGCTCGCTTTCATCAGACAACACATGGTCTGCATCATTATACTTTGTCCCATTAACGCTGCACGTCACAGCATGCGTTGAACTTAAGTTTTCGGTTTATAGGCCTTAATACTTAGTTAATAGTCAGATTATAGTCAAGTGCACCATCGCCTTTGCTATTCTTTTGTTCGTTCATTCATTCCGAGAATTTATAAGGCCTATAGTGCCTCTTAAGAGACCTACTCAGAGTCCCTGCCCAGCCACAGCTAAAAAAGTAAGATCTGATCAACTTATGACAAGTATATAGGCGAGTTTAGCTTAGGCATCAATCGCAAAGGCCATTCAGATGACGGACCCACAATCGAAAAGTCTCCACGTACATGTACACACGTAGTCTATATGACCTACATGCAGGGGCGGATCCGGGGGCAATCCGGACCTGCCCCTCCCCATTGATAAATTTGCACAGTACGTGACCCCATCAGGTTCCTACAGGCTTTCAATCAATGCAGCGGGAACAGGTGAAAAACAACATATGATCCGATGTTTTAATAAGTTTTAAGATTTCAAGTAATGCTGAGAGAGAGAGAGAGAGAGAGAGAGAGAGAGAGAGAGAGAGAGAGAGAGAGAGAGAGAGAGAGAGAGAGAGAGAGAGAGAGAGAGAGAGAGAGAGAGAGAGAGAGAGAGAGAGAGAGAGAGAGAGAGAGAGAGAGAGAGAGAGAGAGAGAGAGAAGAGAAAGAGAAAGAGAAAGAAGAGAGAGAAGTAGCATACCACGACTACAAAAAAAACAAGACCAATTTTTGTCCCACTTCGAAAATTTCTTTATCCGCCCCTACCTACATGTATAGCCAATGATATGCAATGTTATGTAATGCAAACGTTATTCATGAATTGATTTACAGAAACATCATGATATCCAATTGAATGAGAATGGAAATGTGTATACGCGGGATGGTTGTTGTAGCAAGACATTTTAAGCACGAATCCCATTATCGGACCATGTCCCACACGAAAGAGCTTTATGGTGCTGGATTCAACAGTATAAGCAGTGGGATAGGGGGGGGGGCTAAGCCTCCCCTAAAAAAGACCATCCGGTTTTTGTGACATGTAAAACTGAAATATTTCCACGATAAGACCCTAAAAATGAAACACCTACATGTGATTTCGACCAAATGACTAAAAAAGGGTCGTCAGAAATTTTGGCGGATGAAAATGGAAAATTTCCTTCGCGAGGATTCAGCCCTCCCCCCCAAACTGAAATCCTGAAATCTCTTGCGCCGCCACCGAGTTTCGTCAATCCCAAGATCAGGCTTTCGAGAACTGTCATTCGAACGAATATCTGCCTTTCACTTCTATTCTTGGCGCCGGTCTTCCATGCGTCCAAAGGCTTTACCAGACTTTTATTTTTATTATAGCACTGTCCCCTTCCATTGCCAACTCCGCTCTTCCTTTATTTGATTATCGTCTTACAGTCGCCTACGTTCCATAACATCTCGTCCTTTGTCTTGTCTTCTTCCAGCTTGGCATATCTCACCTGACCTCACCATTGCCTGATTGAGGGATTTCGTGCACTGTATATAGTCGCATAATATCACAGATCAACGTTACAGCTTGGAATATGATGATGCAATTGCTCATTAGTCTTTTAGCTCATGTATGTCGGATTGTCCTATTGTATGCACCCCTGCGTCTGCTTCTATCTTCCCTTCTCGGTGTTGATAGTATTTCATAATCATCAACAATAACATAGAGTCTATGGGTTCGTCGACCGTACGAGTCCAACGCCATTCTTCCACCGTTGTCTTTTGGAACTCTTTCCAGAGCGATGTGGCTCAGCTGGAGTGATTTTCCGCACCACTCGACTATAATCATCCATCCATTCTTCATGTGGACGTCCTCTCTTGTTTGGACAATCCATCCATCCGTCTGAACGTTAATGTCTTGATCTTCCGATCATCATTCATTCTGCATAGGCTATACATGGAATTTAGGTTTCGGTAAATAAACACATCGCTGATGATGATGATGATGATGATGAGGATGATGATGATGATGATGGTGATGATGATGATGATGATGAGGATGATGATGATGATGATGATGATGATGATGATGATGATGATGATGATGATGGTGATGATGATGACTCGCATATACAGCATCCTCTATTGTGTTGCCAGATGCAAAGATAAGCAAAACGGTTCTCGATCAATGGAATGTGGTTTCGCTTGACGTCGAATTCATCATCATTTGCTTTATCAAGTACTAGCTGGGGTACCCGGCGTTGCCCGGGAAATTTAGGATTCGATACGCTTCGGCCACAACCCCACCACACAACACCCCACCACACTGCGACCTCTATACCAGTACGCCTCCGGAGAAATTTGGGTTTGACGAAAATTTCCACCCCCATCCCACCCCACCCCACCCCTCCACCCCCAACCCCCTTCCACCCCCACCACCTCCACTCCACCCCACCCCACCTCCCACTCCATCCCCCTCCACCCCACCCCACCCCTCCACCCTAACCCCACTCCCTCACTCCACCCCACCCCAACCCCCACCACATTCCCAACCCCACCCCTCGACCCTTACGCCACCCCACCCCACCACCTCCACCTCCACCCCTCACCTCCATCCCACCCCTCCACTCCACTTTAGACACCTTTAAAACGGTTAAAATTACTGCATTTATACGCGGCAAGCGAATGAAAATTTTTAGCGAAAATCAGTGTTTTTGACCCCCCGCACCCTGGCCCCCCCTGGTGGTGGAGATTTGCCAACCACTGATCCGGGGGGTTCTGATGGACCTCTATCTAGGAAAAAAATATAAAAAAAATAGCTGCGTTTTTTTAAAAAAAAAATGGGGGGTTTCGCTCCCCACCTTGGCCCCCATGGTGGTAGAGAATCGCCAACCCCTCGCCTTTGCGTCTCGTGCCGAGACCTACACAGTAGTGAAGGTTTGGAGTGAAAAGCTCAAAAACTGTGAGCGTGCATTCTGGACAAAGTCAGATACATACATACATACATACATACAAACATAGTCACATCCTTCCTTATAGATATAGATGACGGACGGTCGGAGTTCATATATAGCCACCAATTGATCACTGTGGTCTTTATACTTTATAGTGTAGGATTCAAATGCAGGCGATGAAACACAGACAGATGCATGAGATGCATGGGTTCATTAATACAACCATAGAGAGGGATGGACTCTGCATCTCTGCGAGTAAACAAATATTTACATTGTATATATATATATATATATATATATATATATATATATATATATATATATCAGCTCACATGAAGACATACAAGCAGACGCCGAAACGTGTGGATAGATGCCACAAGTACAGGCCTATATATACGCCTTGGGCACTGAACAGAATACACTGTCCACATAAAGGCAAGGATATAATATAGAAGGAAACATAGAAAGACAATTTTTTTTGCACCTGAGTGTATATAAGAAGTTCATACAGGAATAAAGAAACAGAGACGAAGACAGAGTGACACACAGAGACTGACTGACTGATTGACTAGCTACCTGCGTGATCGCATGATGACCTGTTTTATCTGCGCTTTCACTTACCAACCTACTTACCTACATTTAATGACCAACCGACTGAGGGTCTGACTGGTTCACGTAGAGCCCGTCTAAGAAATGAAAATGAGAAGTATATAAATTATATGGTGTAAACTTTGAATTATGGTTCCACGTATATATAGGCTATTATATATAGTGTCTGCGAATCGCTGAGATTCGTAGAACGTGTGAGGTCCCGGTTAACACTAAGTTCCAGACTCCCAGCCGACGACATCGACAGCCCCCCCCCCATGCACGGCCCTTAGGCCCATAATAAATTAATAATATAATTATTATTATCTGCTTCTGCTGAATGCGTTGCGTCATACATGCGCGCGGCATACGTTTTATATGCATCGGTCGCGCACAGATATATAAGTGGAACTTCTGATGGCACAGTACACTGCAGCTGCCGAGACCGGGACAGGGCAAAATAAAAGCAAAACAGATGTGAACCTTGTCGCTTCACCGTTCCAATGAAAATACGACCCATGGCACAGTCCCTCCATCCTTCCCGCCCTTTCCAATTCCCTGTCTCTCTCTGCATCCAATCTCAGTCATCCATCCAAGGCCTCCTGCACAGCCTGGTCCTGGTTGACATTTGAGAAGGTTTTTCGGAATGGCATCGTAAGACGCACTCATCTGTATTTTCAGAACGAGGTTCAAAAGACCAGAATTTTATACTCAAAACCGTGGGAAATACCACAAGCCTTGGTTTGTTGATTTTTAAGACAATCATCGTCTGCGCTCTTAATTAATCTAAGTTGTTCTAACGCATGAGCTGTAGACGATTTTTAAGTCTAATGTGATTCAATGAAATCGAAATCTTATCTATAAGCTAATCAAACTTTTGGCCGTCTATATTTAGCGACTGTTGATACTTGGTCTAATGACAAAACGAACAGATGCCGATGCTGATGATGAAAAGATAAGGGGTTACTCTTGTCGATAGACAAACTTTTTCAATTTGTTTGAGACTTTTATGTAATCTACTTGCGCTATATAGATTCTTGCAATTTTTCAGAACATTTTTCATGCGTAGGCCTATGCCTAATAGGCTATCGTAATGTTACTTCATCTACCAACAGCGCTTTTGGTAAATATTAAAGCTAACAATTACCCGAGATGAGGTGTTCAGTAGGCTATTGTTCTCACATAGGTAGCCTACTATTGTATTTGATTCAGAAAAAAGATTGCAGTTGCTGTATATTTATTAGTTTAATAATTAATGCATCTTTTGTATAATTATTATACGTGCTCTAGATCAATTGATCTAATACTGATTAGTTAAATAATCCGTCGCGATCGATTTTATCTTATAGCTAGTAATACAAAGTTAGCTCAAAGGCATCGAACAGTCAATCGTCAGCTCATAGTTATCTCCAGAACGCTACTGAATTATTATGTCACCATGTCGGACGTAGACTATGCGAATGAACAATTTAAAATAAATTAATGGCGATTAGTTTCATGGCGTTAACTTATAGTCAGTTTTACTGAGCTTTCTAAACAACAACTACCAATTCATTGAGCCATATTAATACCGCTGTCATTTAGTTCTAACTGCTTTTTAAATATTGATTGAAACAGTTAACGGTAGCGAATAGTGACGCAAGGCCTAGGCTTAGGTTTATAATTTATAGCAGCCGCTTTTAAGGATGTCTTATACTGTTGTCAATAAAAACGCTGCCCGGAGGGAGTTATTGTGGGCGTCATAAAGGGCGTCATCTGCCTGGATGTCTAAATATCAGTCTTTAGATTTAAATTCTAGCCTGTCGTTCAGTCTGTGAGTCACTACATTATGTATTCAGCATTAACTGTGTAGGCCTAATCAATGTAGACAACCATCGTGTTGTTTGGGAATTGTTGACAGAAATGTTGGCTTGGAAAAGCGCGAAAGCGACCGCTAAGGCCATGCACTGGAACTAATACCATAAGCTTACACATGTTGATCGCGTTAATGATGGAATCCAGAATGAAAATGAAGAACCCTGGAGATGGTATTTAGCCGTCAGAAATATTAACGAATAAGCCTATACATATGCTAAGCTTATATCGGTTACCGAGGCAAATAAGGGCAATGAAAGTTGTCTTGAATTGCAGGGTTGTTTTAAAGGAATTTTAAGAACTGCACAACCCCTGCTTTTCTTTTCCATCTTCCACGGTAAATTACTTCCAGTCGGAGGAAAATAGCCTTTTTCAACTTGTTTTAACTGCACAGAAGTGCTTCTACAACTGCACAAATCCATTTTGTGTACAACTGCACGTTAAAAAAGCCGTGTTGAATTGAAGCAAGATGAGGCAAGGCAAAGCGAGACAAATTGAAGTTATGTACGATGGTATAGAATTAATATTCTCGTCCATTTATCGTCTCAGCTATTCTACCCATTCAGACTTCAGTAAAATACAATCTGTTGGCACAGACTTCTTTTCGCTATTCGATCGAAAGGCTCAGTGGACTTCTTAAAATCTGTGCAAAGCACACTTATTCTCTACAGGACTTTTCACGCCTGTTAGCTACTGATATATATATATATACATATATATATATATACATATGATGTATATACATTGAAGGGGGTATTACTAAATGGAATTAATGAACAGATTATTGAGACTGAATTAATGAATGCCAGAATGATCGAATGAATGGAATATCGAATAAACAAATGTTGTGGCTCTTAGCGCAGACATGATAAATATATAGCGCTATAGCACACAATGTCAGAAGCTTAAGGGCAAATGCCCTTTCACACATTAACTTACTTATCTCGTCCATCGTATTTTTTTGTCGACTGCAGCACCTTTGGATTACTCGGCATGGTTATAGGCTAACCCTGATCACTTCAAGCGTAACGGTTTTATTGTGCATGCAAATGTGCCTTCAAATGGTACCTTCAAGATCAGAAAGATGATTCAAGCATAAAGGCCTGCCGGGAGCGCCTATGATGAACTTCTTGAAGGGGCGCTATAAAAATTCTTGAAATGAATGAATAAATATGCACAAACCTTCTCTAGAAGCAAACCAACAGTAGGCTAATATCTGCATGCATGCACAAGAAACATTATTTCAAATATTGTCTGTCGATCCTTACTAACTTAAATATGTTCTTTTTGGGCGCGCTGGAGTCGGGAGCGCCTCTGAGTATTTTTTTCTTGAAGGAGCGCTATAGGCTATATATTCCGAGTGCATGAATGAATGAATTATAGGGCACATAATATTATACAGACCACTGTTGAATATTACCTCAGTCGGGTTATGCAAGTACTCATAGGCGGAGACTTGGTCTAGAAGTTGGGGGACGAACCAGCGACCGAAGGACGATCGCCAAGGCGAAACATTTTGAAAGGTCGGTCCAGAATTTCCAGAAATGTCGTCGGCGACTCAACCGTTGAGTCGCCGACGACATTTCTGGAAATTCTGGACCGACCTTTTTTAGTAATTCCTTCGAAATTTTCTTAAAACATATATACATTTTACCTGTTCCAATAAACTGAAAATCTCATGATTTTTTTAGTAATTTAGTCCACATCTCCTGAAAACATGAAAAATATACCATCATTTTTTCTGTCAAAATAGCTGAATAATTAACCAAAAATGTCCTGAATATCTTAGCACTGTAGAATATGAATATTTGGGGGCATGAGCATGGACGGTTCCCCCCCCACAACAGACATTGGGGGACTGTCCCCCTTTCTCCCCAAGTCTCCGCCCATGCAAGTACTTTGTTCAAATGGAATTTGAAATGGTTTTATAGAATATTTACGATTGGCTGTAAAAGTGGATAAAAGCCCAGACACGGGAAACAATGTAGACCATGTGTTCCAAGCTTTTCTGTGAAGAACCATGGTACGAGATATATAGACCTATTAGTCCGTCTTGCATTTGTGTATATATACTCCTTCCCTTCGAATTCCTATTAGTAGCTGAGAACATAAGAGAGACAAACGGACAGACAGACAGACATACAAACAAACAGACAGGCAGGCGGACGGACGGAGGGCAGACGGACAAACTGACAGACAAAAGCAGAGGCAGAGACAGACAGACAGAGACAAAGAGACAATGAGATAGGCCTACAGACCGAGATAGAGACAGAAACATCCAGGACGAGGTGAAAGTATAGGCTACGCGTGCAACAACCGTCACGAAATCTCTTTCGAAACTGAATTCTTTGAGAGTTGACCCTTCAACCTTTGCGCGAAATCTATGAACTCCCTTTGGAGGTCAAGTGTCAGCTGCTGAGCAGGAAGTATTACAGTTCGAAAGAAATCGTTCAGCAAGTAGACGGACCTACACACATTGATGAGTTATGACCTGAACTCTGACCCTGCGCATTTGCCTCACTCCTCTTCCTTTCATCCATCTGTTCCAGGCTTCCAGCGTCCCTCCTCCTTTCCTCCTCCTTCCCTCCTTTCCTCCTCCTTCCCTTTGACGTATGACTTCAGCCGTTCATAACCAATTACAAGGAAGTCAGAATCAGTCACTTTTTGAACTCATTTGATGTTTCACCACCAAGCTCCATGGCCCACCAAAATAATAGGCAACAAAGCAACAACAAAGTTCGTAGAAAGATAGAGGTATACGCATGCGGACATAATTCTAAAGGCGGAGAGACAGAAAGTCACGTGTATACGTGGGTAACTGGGTATGCGCCAGGGGCAAGGGGCTGGCAGACTGCAGACATGACTAGATCTTAAAAACGGCGCCGTAACAAATGCGCGCATGACAAAAGCGCGCAGACAAATGCGCGCAGACAAATGCGCGCAGACAATAGCGCGCAAAGCGCGCAACAGGGACCTTCCCCGTCAAAAGAGCGCAGACAAATGCGCGCAAAAAAGCGCGCAAAAAAGAGCGCAACGGAAAAGAAATTTGAGAACAGTTAAAAATATTCATGTTTCATACATCTAAGTTTTCATAGGCTCTTCCTATGTCCGACTTGTTATGCTGATTTTCGGCGTCATCATCACCATCATCATCATCGTCATCGGCGTCATCATCATCATCATCATCATCATCATCGTCATCGTCATCGTCATCATCATCGTCATCATCATCGTCGTCATCATCATCATCATGATCATCATCATCATCATCATCATCAAGATTCATCATCACCATCATCATCCTCATCATCATCATCGTCATCGTCATCATCATCATCATCATCATCATCATCATCATCATCATCATCATCATCATCATCATCATCATCATCATCATCATCATTGTTCAATTTGTGTTTCTGCTGCTGCGTTTCATTATGTTTAGATGTTCATTAAAAACATTTGTATGTATTGGGTCTATTTGTTCTTAATCGCGCGCATTTGTCTGCGCGCATTTGTCGTGCGCGATTTTGTTACTGCGCGCATTTGTCTGCGCGCATTTGTCTGCGCGCTTTTGTTATGCGCGCTTTTGACCGTGCACCCTTAAAAACTGACCAGTACTCTCATCATTGGATTTAGGCAGAAATGACAAGAAAAGCAGAAAGGTCGATTGATCTGCTACAGAACCTGGAGATTGCGAGCATAATTATATGTAATATTTGAACTTGTTCTGTCAATTTCAAAACGAATCATTTGCGACACTTCTGCGAAGATGATTGACGACGAGACGAAGCATTGAACAATGAGACGTCCATCTTCAGTGATCAGCAGTCGGATAAAAGAGACTATTAATTAGATCTATATATAGGAGCGAACAGCCGACTGAAAACGAGGTTACGGCCAGGGGCGGATACAGACATTTTTGAAGGGGGCCAAAATGTTAAAATGTTCGGTCTTGGAACAGGGGAAATATTTCGTCTTGGTCACCGAAAAATCTGATGACTTTTTTTTATTTTAGTCATTTGTCGAATTCCCAAGAAAAAGATACCATTTTATACGCCCAAATAACTGATGACCTTTTTAAAATTAATTTTAGTAATTTGTTGAATTAAGGCCAACCAATCGCTCTACGCAATACGCATTCTTATTTCTCATGGACTCGCTGATCTTCGCCTGTTTGACGTTGTTCGGGCCACAACGTTGGCCCGCCTTCTCTATGCTTCTCCTGCATGGTATGGTTTTGCCAATACCGCACAGAGAACGCGTATTAACTCAATAATACGTAAAATGGTCCGACACAAGTATCTGCCTGAAGACCAGAAGTCTTTTGATGACCTCTGTGGCCGTGCTGACACCTCTCTTTTTTCGTCTGTGCTTTACAATCCTATAGCCATGTTCTTAATTGCCTGTTGCCTCCTATAAAAAATGTTACCTACTCCCTCCGCCCTCGATCACACAATCGAGAGATTCCATATGCTGATACATTAACTAGGAAAGGTTTTATTACACGAATGATCTATAAATGAAATGACTATCGATATGTTTATTCTGCTATTTAGCATACTTTATGTAACAATGAAATTAACTGCATTTTCACTGACTTTATTAGGCCTATTGATTTTTAGTTATGTATGTATATATATATATATTCATTGTTGTTCATAACTGATTGATGTTCCCGCAGTGCGTTTGCAGGCGGTCCATTAAAGTACATACTTACTTACTTACTTTTTTACTTACTTACAAGGAAAAGATATCATTTTACCCGCCATGCTGACCATTTTTTTTAGTCGTACAGTGTTCTTGAGTCCCTGTACGGACCTCGTGTACGGACCTCGTGGGGAGTTGGCAGGGCCTATGAAACTACTCACGGGGGCCACGTCAACTTTCCGGGCCAGAATAGCTGGTAAAAAAAAAATTCTATATGGGGGCCATGGCCGGATTTGTCCCCTGAATCCGCCCCTGGTTGAGGCGATGTATAGACCAACAAGCATTATAGGCTGTCAAAGGCCAATGCGTCGCCACTTCACTTGGACCAAGAAAAGAGAAAGCCATTTTCTCAACACCAATCTCCTCAACCTGCAGTGTAGCCAAAATATTTGAATTATGAATTCATTGAATTGAAGTAGCACTTAACAAAGTCAATAGAAGGTTTTCCCAAGTTATGAGCAACAGTTTTAACATACAATTTCCGGTGTTAATTAGCTACAAATTATTGCCTAGTTTAGTATATAGGCCAAACGTAACTGATTTAGGATGGTGGTGGGGTATTTGTAGGCGTTAGCATACATACATGTAGTTAGCATTCTTAACGAAATCAAAAACGTGTAATGATCGTTACCGGACTACGACAAAAAAAACTTGGCATTGAAATTGAGGATCAGACGTTTAAACAAACACGATACAAATCTCAACAATTTATCGTTTTAGGTACAGACCTCAACACTATTATAGACTGCGTCCAACGAGTCCGATAACATTTTGATAACATGTGTGGCTAAGGAGAATGTATGCGCGAACAGACACGCTGATAGGAGACCAGCCAACTGCGATGACAAAAATGCAGATTTATTTATGATAACGACCACAACGACAACTATGATTAAGCCGTGAAAGCATTTGAGGACTTTGGACGGAAACTCGGAATTATCATCAGTGGTGTGGTTGTCATAGTTTCTTGATTTCATCAAAGAGTTAGCTTTGCCAGATGGTTTAATAATGTAGCCCGGAATTAAAACAAATACCCCTCCGATATCTGATAGTTTGGAGTGATGCATTTCCCGATCAGCCCCACTCACCAAGTGGTCCATTCCAGTGCCCTGCCTCCTCCTTCTCCTCCTCCTCCTCCTCCTCCTTCTCCTCCTCTCCTCCTCCTCCTACTCCTCCTCCTCTTCCTCCTCCTTCCTATCTCCTTTCACTGCTAATAACTTGTGGTCGTAAATCTGGCAGAGAGGCGGGCGATGAATGGAACCTTGGTTGGAACCAGTGGTAGAGTTAAGAGCAGTCAGTCGTTCCAGATAAACTTTGAACTTTGGCTGGAATGGAATGGCGGTTTGTTTACTGATGCCTCGGTGGCGACGCTAGGGTTAAAGTAAGTAAGTGATGCAGTCTACTTTTGTTGGTAAAGTAACAGCCAGCGTATAAGGAAACCGAAGGGATAGAGACATGTAATGTATGCCTACTTGAACTGTAACTCTACTGTACATAACGAGTTGCGACAATTAGTCTTATTGTATTTCCTTACGTCTTCAGCAACTTGTTTATTGTGCTGAGCTGTTAAGTAACAACATGCTGACAGTTTCAACGAATTAATTGCGGATGCTACTCTATGTTTCTTGCAGATGAGTGCATAGAATTGTCTGGAATTGGAGGACTGCAGCGACAGAGAAAGGACACACAACAGACGAGTTGCCATGACGAACGGATGCTGTCCAGTTTGGAGCTTGTCGACAATGATCGTTGTTCTTTGTCTCGTGTCTTCCACCTCGCATCAGAAAGGCAAGAAAGCATTGCAATAATACTAGGAGCGCCTCTGAGTAGTTTCTTGAAGGAGCGCTATTTAAATGCTATGAATGGATGAATGAATGAATGAATGAATACTAATCGCAACTGCATGATAATCTAGGCACTATAGTTAGCACTTATCCTGCATGATCTTAACACATTTTTGCGCATTCCAGTATAGGCTACTCATTAGAGTCCCGTCATTACACATTAACCGCTTAGCGTATGTTCATAAATTATATATATATATTATATATATATATTATATATATATATTATATATAGCATATACATTATAGTTGATGACAATATTCTGCATCACTGTCTATCATTAATGTAAAAAATAATGTTAGTTTTTTAGCGAAAAATGTTCACACATTAAATCTGGTTACAGAGTTCGGCAGTTATAGATTTGAAGCTTTGCACTTTCATGCTTCAAAATTAGCATGTGTCATATAATAATTGCCATAATTATTGAGTCGATCACAACAAACAGTGAATCACACTCATACACGATTATTTTTCGCAAGAAGCAGGATATCCGATATCAAAATAACCGCTTTTTAAAGTCCAGAGTTTAGGAATTTCAGAACGACAGATCGAAAACTGAGTCTGCGTCATATGCTATAATCATGCTAATGTACATGTATATGGGCCTATCTGCTTCAAAAAATTGTCGTGCCGATTTATATTCTACTTTCGACTCTTTGGACTGTAAAGTTGGCTGGTGCTGTGTAATTATGCTAAAAAGAACCAGGTATTAGTAAAAACTAGTTGCAATTATGAGTAACGGAACACGTTGGGAAACCTGCAGTTCACACGTTACAGACATCAAGCATGCTCTAGATACCACGCTGGACTTCTGTGTAATGGCCTTTAATTTTGTATGCGACTGTGTGATCTAGCTTAATATGCACATCGTCATTAGGGCCACCCAACTACTGATTTGTTTTATCCTGGTCGCCCACACAGTCACTGGTTATACCACTACCAATTTGCCATTTCCACATAACTGTTTGATGTCGACAGGAAAACAGTCATTAAATGTCAATCAAGCAAATTATAAAAAAACTAAAGTTTTTTGTAATATATTATATAGGCCTAATTAGAATCAACTTCAATAGCAAAACATTTTTAAAATTCTAGTTTCCTACCCGGCATATGCATGGTCCCAGCACGAGCGAAATTCATTTATGCCTACGTTGTATTATAGACGTATACGTGATACGTGCAAATATAGTCTACACGAGTTCTGGAAATATTTTTGGGGTAAATCTGAGATATTGGACACACAAGGCCGATTTGGAAACGAATCCAGGCGAATCCGGATCAATTAACAATTAACCATATAGGACCTACTTGTCATCCGCCTAATGCGACGTTCTTGAGACGAAAACCATAGGCGTATACAGGACATTTCTGATGACCTTTTTCTTAGTCATCCGCCCAAAATCATCTTAGGATTTTCTCGTCCGAAAAATCTGATGACCTTTTTTTAGTCATTTCCTGTAAATCTTAAATCTTCAGAAAAATGTAGCTTTTTACCCCTGTGTGCCCGAAAAAAATCCGCCTGTACCTGTTTGCCCGAAAAAATTTCCGAATTTTTTTGGCCCGTCCGTGCCTCTTTTCCCCGAAAAACACATTTGCCCGAAATTTGGGGCATTTGCCCCCTTGGACCCCGCCTCCAACGCCTATGACGAAAACTATGTACTGTATTATTAGTATATAATATGTATATATGCCTATATATACAATTTTATATATGTAAAGGTCTATGCATAATATTATGTATGTATCCAGCTGAAAATTTAAGTTAGCCACGAAACTGCACTCACTGACATTGACATACTATTAGCCTAATTCTGACAAGCATCCAGGAAGTACAATTGTCCGTGGGTTAATAAATGTTCCGAGCATAAATTTGTTGCCCTGGTATGTTGAATATAAGTTGTTGGAATCTGTAAATCACTCAGTCTATGATGTAGTAGACTTTATTAAATAAATCTTGAGTCACCGGATACGTCATCCACTTTCCCCGTCTTGCTACCAACTTTCAATCAATCAACATTTAAATTACAGGAAGTAGCTCATTGGCAAAGTTGAAATTCATTGGAATTACACAAGCTCATTAGTTATTCAAACAACTCTGTCGTTATAACAACGTAAATCCATAAAATATCCTGTTTAAAAACCTCCTATTTCTGCATGGCAATGGATTACTATAATGAGGTCAGAAACATGGAAGACCTCTGCACCTGATAATCTCTGTTCGTTTATATATATATATTATATATATATAATTTGTATAATTATGCATTATAAGATTTATTCTGACATACTCACAGGCAATTGTAGTGGTGCGTGGGTTACTGGTAGCCCGTTTGCATCTGCCCTTACCATTCGAAGGAGCAAGGAAGAAATGGTTGATTTCTTAATCTGCTATCCATGTCTCTGACCTGATAAGTTGGAACCCTTTCGTTTTTGCCACATGTGGAAAACATTTGGATTGACATTAACATACATTAACATCACCAACATCATCATCATCATCATCATCATCATCATCATCATCATCATCATCGTCATCGTCATCGTCATCGTCAACGTCATCGCCATCGCCATCGCCATCGCCATCGCCATCGCCATCATCATCATCATCAGCAGCAGCAGCAGCAGCAGTTGTAGCTCAGGTATAACCAGCTTCTTCAATCATTGTTTTTCTCGTCGGTTTTTGACTTCATCCATATGGCGGCAATAGATGCGATAAATAAACTATCTGGAGTTTGTTTCAGTCATTTCTCAAATTCAAAGCTCCTTTCAGCGTCCATCCAAATGTTCCTATCGCGCTGGTACGTCCCCCAGCTATTTACACGATATGGTATCGGTTAATGCGCTTGATGGATGGATGGACAGATATCATGAGATATGGACGGACGGTCTAACGGGCAGACGGTCGGCTTGACGGATAATAGTTAAACAATGAGTCATTTCTGCGCTAGACTTTTTTACACGTCGTTATGACGTTCTCAACGATTTCGTTTTAACGTGCTCCCATAATTATAGTCGACCAATTGTAGTCATGCATTTCCTTTCTGCCCTTTCTTACAAATTTTGCATATATTTCACGCTGTATAGGCTATGCATTCTTTCAACACGGATAAACCATCGGAATATTCTCCGAACGACTTAGGCCTATAGTCTATAGCAGCGTTGTTTCCAAATTTACGAACGTGTATAAACGTGGTCAATAAATTGACGTAGTTAGCTATCTCAGTAGAGAATGCTAGACACATTGGTTTAAAAGTCGCTTTAAAAATGATCAAAGGAATCCGTTCTAGAGACTGCCACTATACTTTAAACGCAGAGGAAAACTTGTTAAAAGTATTTATCAACGCGAAGTCTTAATCTGAATTGAATTGAATCTGACCTTGAGATAACCTTGTCTTGTATGCGTAGAGTGGATCTCTTTACCACAACTTTAAAAGATAGAATTGTTTTAGTCGTTTAAGTCAGACGACCAATTTGCAGAACAAATAACTATCGAATAACAGACGATGGATCCTATGAGAAATCTTCAAACCCAGAATACACTCGAGCAGCAAACTCTATATTACGAGACAAATGGGTTTACACGTAGGCCTACATGCGCGTGTTACTCTAAAGTTTATAGGCCTACTCTAAACTTTGCAGACACCAGGTTAACAAAGCAATGTCAACGTAACGCTTCTATTGAATAAAACCCGTGGAGCAAGATAAGAAGATATAATAGTCTAAATAGATGCAAAAATAAAAATGCTAAAAATATAATTGAAACATTTGCGGTTCTTTGTAGTTGTGAGACGAGCTTCTGGGTCTGCCAACTTGGCGCCCCGAATTACCCGGCATCCCCCACCGGAAACGGCTTTCCGAGTTGGAGATTACGCGACGTTATCCTGCTCAGCCGTTGCTGATTTGGAGATCACGTGAGAATATGATAATATTTTGATGCATTAATTTCTAAGACAGGGATCCTTCGAATGACCAAATTGATTCACTTATAGGAGGAGGATAGCCTAAGTGGGATTAATTAGGATAAATTTATGGTTGATCTCACTTGTTCATCTGCCACACTTGTTAGCCAATAAACATCGCTCTAACCATCATTGCTGCCATCATCGTCATCTTCTTCCATCTCGTCGTCTTGTTGATTTGAAGTATCTATCACCGACGCCTATAGACTAGGCCTACCATGCAGTCACAGATGCAGGCGACTGGCCATTCGCATCCATTATGATTTATATATATGACCACCTCTGAATGATGATATGATAATGCTGTGTGCATTGTTGTTAGTCTACGTCTTGGAATTTTATAAACATTTGCGTACAGATCAATAATTATTAAGGATCTCTAGGCTATTTGTGGCAATGCACGGGTAGATCGCAATGACCTTTCTTGCGTCTTGGGTGCTGGTCACTTTTCCAGAATTCTGCCTTAAATGCTCTAATCTGCTGAAGCCTTGGTCGTGAGAATTTCCCTGCAATCAAAGAAAACCATTGGCATGTCCAGAACTGACTCCAGAAGACCAGGCAGGCTTGCGTTCATTCCAAGGTGCAATTTCCGTAGGTCTATAGCTCGATTCGGGATGCGACAATTATCTGAAAACATGGCTTGTAGGCCTACTCTACTACTAGCGTATACTTCAGCTTCGACTGTGCGTTCGCAGAAATGTGCATCTAGACAAATAATGATGAGAATACAGTCAACTCCTGTGTTTGTGTAATTTTCTTCCGGTTACCTTTGAACTTGAAGCACTCTACAATGTAACTGTTGACAAAAAACGGGTCTGCTGTTATCACGAAGACTGGACGTTGTCTAACGCTTGTTAAACGAATAGACACGAGAAGCATGCATGCTAAAATATCAGATTATACTAGACAACGCTGTTGTCACCCATTATAGAAATTTTCTCTGCCTGAATTGACGAGGCTTTGCCGAATCTAAACTTGTTAATTATCCAGGACTTTTAAATGGAGAACTAAGGGTGCTCTCCTAAGGTGCAATTGACCTAAAAATTCTGTTGCAATGATGATCCTGATGACGATAACAACATTGATGATGATGATAATCATGGCGATGATGAAAAATTGTTGCAAAATTAATAAGAACAGAGGTCATTTGGTGTCAATGCCGAGAGTGGTGATGAGATGGGTATTAAAAGATGAAGAAGTGGAAGAAGATGACGATGATGGCGAAAATGATGGCTGTGACGATGTCACGATAATTATTAGTCAAATGCCATTTCAATCATCTGTTTTTAAAGTGATGCGAGCTGCAGTCGTCGTGTCCCGTGTGTATACATTTGATTGATTGATTGATTGATTACCTTGAAAAGCATAGCAATGTATTAGTTGGAGTTTGGTAAATTGCAGACAGAATTCTACTGAACGGAAGCAACATGAGGAGATTGAAAAGCGGACGAATAAGAAAATTGATGTTTTGATAAATTATGGAGTTTTGATGAATCACTGAAACGCTATTGCTTTAAAAATATAATAATATCTCTCTCTAGATACTCGTGGAAGAAGGATGGACAACCGGTGAACTTAACTGCAGTCGGAGGCAGAATTGAAGGTCGAGTGAGCGAAGGGTCGATAGTTATTCGTTCACCAGACGCAACCGATGAAGGAATCTACCAATGTCTGGCAAAGACAGACTATGGAACTGCTCTCTCAACAAAGACAATCCTAAAGGCGGCAGGTACACATTACCGGTATATAAATATATGCACAAATATATATATATATATAAAGACTATGAAGTCTTAAGGCTTTGATGAATCTAATTCAGCGAAAAACCGACTGAATGACCGGCTATAAGAGAGACTCTTATCCCAAGCGCATAGATATTTCCTTCAAGTACGAGTCCATATCTGTGGCTGATTCACAGTTCGCACCGCTTAGCGATATACATTTGGCAGCGGATTCTATTGTTCCCTTGTGCTTTGTCTGATATTCAGTGCAATTTCTTCAGTACAAATTCATTCATTGTCTAGCGAAACTCACAGAGAATCAGTCTATTGGTGGCAAACTACAGCATATAGATAAGATAAGATTATAGCCCAATATGATAAACTTTATATTGTGTTATTGCTATCATCATCGTCATTATCATCATCATCATCATCATCATCGTCGTCATCATCATCATCATCATCATCATCGTCATCATCGTCATCATCATGGTCTTCATCATCATCGTCATCAAGATCGCGTGCGCCAATGAGTGATGACTGATGAGCGAGTGATTAGGTCTAAGGAAATTCGCCACAGAGCAACTGGCTAATGTTCGTAAAATTACCATGGAAGCCTAGCCATAAGAACTGCACTAGTTAGCTTAATATAATATTTCGTACTGCTCTACGTGTACTACCATACTCATGTTGCTATGCCCCGTTTTGCATATTGTGCATAAATCATGTTCTTCAGCTCTCGAGTCGTTTCCGACGGTTCTTAATCCTCTCCTGCATCGACCTCTCGTGGGTCAACCCCTGAATCTGTCGTGCAACCCTCCGAAGAACTACCCCACTGGAAGGATCTACTGGGGCATGAGCGCCGTCGGGTCTTCGTCCAGCAAACTGGAAGGAATCGACAACGACGCCAGGATCCTACTCGATTACAGCGGTAAAAGCCAGGATATTACTCGATTACAACGGTAAAAGTCAGGATATTACTTGATTACAACGGTAAAAGCCAGGATATTACTCAATGACAACGGTAAAAGATAATACTCGATTACAAGGGTAAAAGCCAGGATATTACTCGATTACAAGGGTAAAAGCCAGGATATTACTCGATTACAACGGTAAAAGTCAGGATATTACTCGATTACAACGGTAAAAGTTAGAATATTACTTGACTACAACGGTAAAAGCCAGGATATTACTCGATTACAACGAAAAAAGTCAGGATATTACTTGATTACAACGGTAAAAGTTAGAATATTACTTGATTACAACGGTAGAAGCCAGGATATTACTCGATTACAACGGTAAAAGCCTGGATAATACTCGATTACAAGGGTAAAAGCCAGGATATTACTCGATTACAACGGTAAAAGCCAGGATATAACTCGATTACAACGGTAAAAGCAGCAATAGAGTTCATTTCAAAATCTAACACAATATATACAAATCCGTCAATTAATTATTTAACTTCCATGTAACTATACAAGTGAACTCTGTCGTATGGCAGTAAACACCGCGCGACCCGTGTAAGTGGAATGGATGAGGTCATCGTTCGGTTCAATATTTTAATGAGGTGTTGCACTGGCTTCCCACTCACCTTCAATAAACTCTCGGATTGGCCTGACACATGATCGGAATGGATGGGGAAGCAGAGAGAAATAAGCCCATGGTCAATTTAGCATCATCATCATCCTATTCTTCTAACTTTAAACTGTTTTTTGGGCTCGCTGGAGTCGGGAGCGCCTCTGAGTAGCTTCCTTCAAAGGAGCACTATATGAGTTCCCGAATTATGAGTGAATGAATTGCCCATAGTTGGCTGCAGAGACTGCGTTGTGTGTTTCAGGTCGACTGTACTTCGCCAATGTAGTTGCAGACGATTCACTCGAACAGATCGATCGCCACCTCTTCTACGTCTGTGTCGTTCATAACAAACTGTTGGGCAAATTCGTGAAGGGCAACGAGCAGAAGGTGGCTCCAGTCGCAGTCAATGGTAAGACTCACATGACCTCTACACGACCCCAATGACAAATACACTTCAAACTGAAGACTGATCATTCAGGCCACACACGCACGACATGCATGCGCGCCATTGCGCCGCTTATACGCGTACATTGCAGAGGCAAATGCATAAACACACAACCGCGCGTGCGAACATTGTACATGTGTGTGTGTGCTTGTGTAATGTGTGTTTGCGTGTGATAGATGGAGAGTCAGAGAGAGTGAGAGTGAGAGACAGACAGACAGACAGACAGACAGACAGACAGACAGACAGACAGAAGACATACATACAGACAGACAGAAGACATACATACAGACAAACATGACGATAGAAGAACGGAAAGACATAAAGAGAGAGGGATGGGGTGGATGTGGGGGAGGGAGAGAAACTCGCAGACCACTTATATAATTGTATAAACTCGTTAAGTATTGTTGCCAAAGACAAGACATATGTTTAGCCTAATAATGTTTATGTAACTTATATTATGGTAAATGGTGATTAAAATGCCGAAGACTCGATAATTCAATTTGAGGAACACATACATTGTACGATCACAACAATTTACGATGAGAAAGTGGATGGGGGTTAAGGTCGGTTTATTTGCCCGATTTAGACCTATAATATCGAGGGAGGCCAAAGAGACAGCTACTGACTGTTCAGTGTTCACTGGATTACATTTTCGGTTCTAAGTTCAGCATTGCATCGCTTTGTGTCACAATAACCAACAGAATATAATGTATAATTATTAGGCATTATATGATCAAAGTGTTCGGCTGTTGTTTTTTTAGATGGGAATGTCAGAGATATTGGTCCGCAGGTCATGTGGACGTCCCCACCACAGGACAAAGCCATCCGAGGACAGAACAAACGACTTAAGTGCATCTTCTCTGGCCTGTGAGTATAATTATAGGGAACCAAGACGGCTTTCTGTTAGAAGAAAGAGAGATTAGCGACACGTGGCGTCATCTAGGCCATCAGCACGACATTAATATTATTGAACGATTTTTTTATTATATTTATCATTTAAATCGGAGGTAATTGATCGCACGATATGACTGTCATCGCTAATCTTAACACGTTTGGATCTGAGTAAATTGACGTTGTAATCACCTGAGCTTTAAGTAGGCCTAGTAACTTTCTCATGAATGAATATATGAATTGCTTTGCTAACCAGACGTTCAATGAGCGTCTAAATAAGAGTATGTGAAATGTCGTTTGAAGCCCGACTCCGAAGGTGACCTGGAGTCGAGAGGGTGGAGAGATGAGCAGCCGCGTGAATGTCACTCCAGAAGGATATGGAACCGAGATCGAGATACAGAAGGTCGACTACACGGATGCTGGATCCTACGTATGCACCGCCACAAATAGCGAAGGCACCGCCACACGCACTCTCAGACTCTCCGTTGAATGTACGTAGACCAGGCAAGGTGCAAGTTTATACTGCTCATGCACACGTATACCTCCGATGCAATGTATAGTATGCATATTATTAAAAGTTATCAGCTGTATTAAATTCCATGAGGGAGTAAACATAATAAATAATCGCATATTTATAGGACCTACTATGTACATTATGCCATGTTCGGCGCAGCGTCAAAGGATAAGCCATATTGCGAGAGAATAAGTTTGCATGTAGCCTACATGCAGGCTTGTGACTGCGTTACTAACTAAATTATTACACAAATAATGCCACTTTAAATCACCCACAGGGTCGCATGTTGTACGCCCGTACATGGGGCAAGAGGGACATTTGCACCCTGGGAAATTGACACACATTTTTTAACTACCACTTTGGTTTTTGACAAAATTAATGTTTTGGCCTGAAGCAAAAAAAATCATACTAATGATACGCAAAGTGAAACTGAGAAATTTAGATTTAGAAAACTCTACGAAGAACGTCCATATTCTTTATTTCCCGCTTTGCATTTTTCGAGCTATTGCCGAAAAAAAACTGGCCGTGACCATTGTGTTTTGCCCTTCCTGCAAAACATATCTGCGGACGTTCAAGTTAGACAAGACGGGTTTAAGGGGACACGCCAATGTCGCTTAGGCTGGAGCTAATGAGGTATGGCCTTTGCCTATTTACTTATTTAATTTTTTTTATATTATATGATATAAAATTGCGGAAATAATGCTGAAGTTGAATATTGCCCTGCTGCAAGGGCGGCTACGGAAATTTTCGATGGTGGGCCGAAATTTTGGGTCTTTCTTGAGCCATGAAATAATTTTCGTCTTGGTCGCCGAAAAATCTGATGACTTTTTGTCATTTGCTTCGAATTCCCAAGACCTCTGGTATCCTGCTTTTCTGGCTTCATAGCTTGTTGAAACCAAATGGGTGAAGGGCCAGGTCCATGCACGTTTTAAATGGTGGGTCCGCCACTGCCCTGCTGTCATAATTGTAAAATTTTTAATAATTGTACTCATTGCCTATTTACTACTTACACGATATTGACTTTAATCGAACGAGTGATTGCTAGCACTGATAATATATCATTGATGGTCTATGAAAGGGACAGCTTTTCTTTGTTCTGCAGCGGCTCCGCATTGGAGACAGAACAGGGTTCCAGCGGATGTTGACGTCATCGAAGACGATCCGGTTGACATCGATTGTCTTGCGGACGGTTCTCCTCGACCGGTCATCGAATGGTTCATCAACGGTCAACCTATTAACGGTCAGTTGAACATAACAACGTGATGTACCACATGTCTCTTCTTATGACTAGCAGCGTACCTAGCAAATTTATGGCAATGATTGCAAGTCATCCGAGTATGCGTAGAATATAAAATAAAGGTATATGTATAACTCTAATTAACACATAGTACAGTTAAAAAAATTGACAAGAAGCAACGCGGATTAATTTGACTAAAAAAGATCTTCAGAAATTCAGAAATTTCGGCGGATGAAAATGGGAAATTTCCATGAGATTTCGGCCGATGACTAAAAAAAGTCGTCAGAAATTTTGGCGGATGTAGCCTAAATGTAAGATTTCCTCCGCGAGGCTTCATGCAGCCCCCCAAAAAGTGCCACGAAAACGTCTTAGAAAACAACGGTAGGCTATATTAATGCGTTGGACTTTAATTTTCCTGCTGTTAATGAACCAAGAAACGGTTTTATCCAATCAATAACATAGATGCATGCGTACATTAGGTATAATATAAATTATGCATTTAGCAACCACCTGCAATACTGATTGGTTGATTCTACCATCAACTAGTTTGCTCACTGCTACAACTGGCTACAATAAAAACACTTGATTGATTGATTGATTGATTGTACTGAATTTTTTCCAGAGGCTGCAGCGGACGAACGACGGAGGGTGGTGGGAAGTCGGATTTCCTATGACCAGGTCACGAACTCTACAGACAGACACGTCTTCCAGTGTTCGGCAACGAACGATCACGGACAGATCCTGGCCAACATGATCCTCAATATACAAGGCAAGCTTATACAACGAACGGACGGACGGACGGACGAACGGACGATCGGACGGACGGACGAACGGACGGACGGACGGACGAACGGACGGACGGACGGACGAACGGACGGACGGACGGACGATCGGACGGACGGACGAACGGACGGACGGACGGACGAACGGACGGACGGACGAACGGACGGACGGACGGACGAACGGACGGACGGACGGACGAACGGACGGACGAACGGACGGACGAACGGACGGACGAACGGACGGACGAACGGACGGACGGGCGGACGGTCTCAGTGCGTCGTCATCAATGCTTTACCCTATGGCATGCACTATCGTCCAACTGTCCGTGTTGATTTAACGAGGCTGATCGCTCATATCTTGTACAGGGTGGTCCAGCATAATTGAACCAACTTTGCATTCATATAACTCCGCCAATTGTTGGAATTTATTCATACCTTGTGCGTCAAATTAAAGATATTTCGCTCTAGTATAGCCTTGATATATTGCAACGTTATAGGTGAACGGATTCTTGCAACGAATAACGAATTCAATTATTTTTAGCATTTGCTCCGAGTTTCCTAAATACTCCGATGGATACGAAGGTCGTTGAGGGTCACAACGCAACTCTTCAATGTCGAGCAGCAGGAGCTCCGAGACCGGAAGTCACGTGGATACGAACATCGACTAATAACACCGTCCAACAAGACGAACGATTCTCAAGGCTCAGCAACGGAAACTTACAGATCAAGGTGCGTAATATTTCTCTTCTTTGACTGTATACACTGTTAGCTTCCACCAACCAGCTTCAGACGGTCAGTATAGGCTTATGTTTTCAGCAGTGTAATTATAAGAAGTTCATTTCATTGTTTACAAGAGTGTCAATTGAAAGTTCAGTCTTTTTGCTTTTGACATTGGAATGTATTTATGTAAACAAGTAAGCAGTAGGCATAGAAGTAAACTGAATTGCTAAGCAAATTGGTAGACTCGTAGCTGGCATGGTTGGGTGCACATTAGTACTGTAACGACGCACGGTCATGCCCAGTGGCGGCGCCAGGATTTCTGCTTTGGGGACTGATTTTCCATTTTAATTTTTCATCCACCAAAATTTCTGACGACCTTTTTTAGTCATTTCGTCGAAATCTCATGATGGATATATTTGGCCATTTTTAGTTAGGGGCGGGGGTTTAGCCCCCGTATGTCCTTTTTAGGAGGCTTAACCCACCTAGCCTCGGGGTTGGGGTTTAATCCTTGCCAGGGAGACAGTGCTTGAAGATGTCTGCTTCATTTGCATCACTATAGAGAACGCATCTATAAATTGAACACACTAGGGGCAAGAAAGAGACAGCATAGCCACTGCCGTCATGTGCTTACACTCAGAATTCTAATAAATGAAGTCACTAAATATTTTTATGATAGTGCTGCCTTTCAGGGTTCGTTTTAAGATTTATGCGTTACTTCATTCTTCTTCAATAATATTCCATTCATTATAACGTCATCAATGCACTTTTTGAACGCGCAAAATCCAGACAACTAATTAAGGAAAACATTTATCTCTTTTTTATTATTTAAAATGCGTTGCTCTTAATTGACGGACACATTTACACGACTGTCCTCTTAACATTTGTTCATGTGACATGCGATGTAGAATGCAGTTCTAGACGACAGCGATGAATACGTCTGTCGCATAAGAAACAAATTTGGAAATGATTCCGTTGCAGCAAAACTTATCGTCAGACGTAAGTTAATCGTCAATACGTGCGTATTGTATAGTATTTATACATTTATATAGCGCCTGTTTGCATGTCAATATCTAACCAGAACCTGTAAGAACCTTTCGAAAGAACATAACAGATCAAAGATTAAGCCATTAAGCTGAATATGACCTCTATATCTTCATAACATATCATGCACTATAATATGGTCTACACTCTACTCTGATTGGAGCATATATTGTGGATCTTGTCAGAATTCAGATAATCGTTCTAAGTTACAAACAACATTAAAATA
>OX457038.1:39953947-39996447 GCA_949752735.1 Lumbricus terrestris | reverse complement strand
TTCAATAGTACACCTACTATTGTTAATTAATAAGAGCATCCCTTTAACCGACCAATGTAAATAAACTGGTGTGCCTATACAATTGGCTGAATCTATATAAATAAAAATGTAAAAAGTTACTGTTTGTTACCTCGGATCTCGGAGAGTTCTGAACCGATTGCTTTGAAAATTTTCGCAAACCGCTCCATTCGAACATCAGCGGGTTTTTGTATGCCTTTTTGGAAAAAGCGCAATCTTTACGACCAAAAAACACAACTTTTAAATCCAGTCCAGCGATTCCGATTTCAATTTTCATCCCACGTTGCTTACAATGCGGCCTTTTTTATAACGTGCGGTCTTTTATAGCGCATTTATAGCTTTCTACAAAATCAACTATCTCGGAAACTTATTCATTGAAAATTTTCACAAACCGTTCCATTCGAACATAAGCGGGTTTTTATAATGCCTTTTGGGGAAAAGCGCAATCTTTACGACCAAAGAACACAACTTTTAATTCCACTCCAGCGATTCCGATTTCAATTTCCATCGCACATTGCTTACAATGCGGCCTTTTTATAACGTGCGGCATTTCATAGCGCATATATAGCTTGCTACAAAATCAACTATCTCGGAAACTTATTCACCTATTGCTTTCAAATGTTCACACAACAAAACAAGCGGGTTTTTATATGCTTCTTTGTAAAAAAAAGCGCAATCTGCACGTCTGTTTATAGCGAATGTATGTAACTGACGGTTTTTACAAAATCAATTAAGGATCTCGGAAAGTTTTACGGACGGACGGACAACGGAGAGGAAGAGAGGGGTGAGTGAGGGAGAAAGAGGGAGGGGAGGGAGAAAGGGGGAGGGAGAGGAGCGAGGGGAGTGATGGAGGAAACGGGAGGGAGGGGTGTGAGCCAGAGGAAGGGTAGCGGAGGAGAGGGGATAGGAGGGGAGGGATGAGAGGGGAGGTAGAGGAAGGAAGGTAGGGAGGGAGGGAGGGAGAGTCTTTTCAGCCACAGCAACGCGTGGCCGGGTACAGCTAGTAAATAATAAATTTTGATTGAAAACGGTTGTCAAATTTTCACATTTAGGTCTATTTAATTTTAATCAAAGGTGGCTCAAATGAAAAAATTAACCGATTTTGAGCAGTTGACTGATTTGAACAGTGTTTCAATTCTGTCTGTCATACAAAACTGTTCAATAAACTAAATGCAGAATTCAATAGACCTAAGCAAAAGGTTATTGAATATGTTTACAATAGAAAGAATGCATTCAGCCATTAAAATTTTATGCTTCAGGGGTCCTTAGAAAATAGTAAGATCAATATATTATTTGAAGAAAATGCATTGCGATTAATTTGCAGTTAATTGCGATTAAAAAAATTAATCGCGCGATTAATTTCGATTAAAATTTTTAATCAAACAACAGCACTAATTTCTATACTTCAAATTCTTCATAGTGGCAGTAGTTTCAGTTTTACCGAGGCTGTTTGATAGCAAAGATCATTAGCGTCGCCCTCCTCCTTTATCCAAACCCGGGACTGGCACTGTCAGTGTCAGAGTGTAGGCAGTGGCGAAGTTCTTTTAAAAGTCTAAATCTCTTGTAGTAGCTTGATACCAGAGGACCAGATGGCGCCACAGAAACCGACCAGAGACTAAGCAGACCACTGGATATGCTTCGCAAAACTAATTAGATTCTCTTTCAATTACAGTTTTGCGCACATTGCTGGGAGACGGGATATGTTTTTCATTTAACCGATTCTTAATTCCTCGACTGTTGCAGGATTCTCGTGATTTAGTTCCATTATTTATTTATTTATTTAACATCTGAAGATATTTCCATGCCTTTTGACTGATTGACTGACTAATTGATTGATCGATTGATTGACAGATTCAGTTTTGGCGCGCTGATAAACCTGCCGAGAAGCGAACAGAGGACATCGTTCTTCGTCCACATTTCAACAGATGTCCTCCTCTGTCTTCCGATCCAGAGACGAACAAGAGAAGGAAGCGAAGGCAGGACGCTGCTGCCTCATCGTCGGCCGTAGTGACAGGATCAACGAACCGACTGTGGCCCTACTCCACGATCCAGGCCGGTGTGATGGCTCTCAATCAGGTCAACCAAGGAAGCATCAGTCAGATCGTCGAGTTCCAAACTCCCGAAGGAGGTCAGCAACGCCATCCTAATCCGAACTTTCTTCTTGTTCCTGCATCTGCATGTCCTTCTAGTTGTTATTCTTCATGTCCTTCTAGTTGTTCTTCATGTCCTTCTTGTTGTTCTTCATGTCCTTCTAGTTGTTCTTCATGTCCTTCTAGTTGTTCTTCATATCCTTCTATGGTTGTTCTTCAAGTTCTTCTAGCTGTTCTTCATGTCCTTCTAGTTGTTCTTCATGTCCTTCTAGTTGTTCTTCATGTCCTTGTAGTTGTTCTTCATGTCCTTCTAGTTGTTCTTCATGTCTTTCTATGTGTTCTTCATGTCTTTCTAGGTGTTCTTCATGTCCTTCCAGTTGTTCTTCATGTCCTTCTAGTTGTTCTTCATGTCCTTTTAATTGTTCTTCATGTCCTTCTAGTTGTTCTTCATGTTCTTCTAGTTGTTCTTCATGTCTTTCTAGTTGTTCATCACGTCCTTCTAGTTGTTCTTCATGTTCTTATAGTTGTTCTTCATGTCCTTCTAGTTGTTCTTCATGTCCTTCTAGTTGTTCTTCATGTTCTTCTAGTTGTTCTTCATGTCTTTCTAGTTGTTCTTCACGTCCTTCTAGTTGTTCTTTATGTTCTTATAGTTGTTCTTCATGTCCTTCTAGTTGTTCTTCATGTCCTTCTAGTTGTTCTTCATGTCCTTCTAGTTGTTCTTCATGTCATTCTAGTTGTTCTTCATGTCCTTCTAGTTGTTCTTCATGTCCTTCTAGTTGTTCTTCTTGTTCTTCTTAATCGCCTTCTTCCTCTATTTATTATTATTGTTATTTTCTTTCTTTTCCTTCACCTCTCCTTTGTCCTTCTTCCACATCTCCATCCAGCGGCGCCCCCAGGATTTTTTCTTGTACGCACAACAAGGGAAAATTTCGTCAGGGTCGCTGAAAAAACTGATGACCTTTTTTAGTCATCAGCCACGAATTTCCCCCAAAAAACATTTTCCATCCGCCTAAAAAACTGATGACTTTTTTTAGTCATCAGCCACGAATTTCCCAAAAACCATTTTACATCCGCCAAAAAAACTGATGACTTTTTTAAAGTCATAAACCGTTTTTTTTAGCCTTTCCCCGCTGTACGCACTTGCGTATGTGCGCACGCCGGCGGGCGCCGCTGTCTCCATCGAATAATTAACTGAGCAATGATGGAAGTCTTTTCCCACTAAGATGAAGGCTTGCAAGGGAAGCGAAGGCATGCAGAAGTGTGAACACTGTTTGCTTTTAATGAGGTGATGTTTTCATTTTAAGTTCCTGGCGCTGCATCGAGCTTCGGTGTAACTCAATCCGGGTCCAACCATCTCCTCGTTGAATGGACGCCACCACTTGACGCAAATGGAATACTTAGGTCGTACCTACTTACCTACCAAATTGGTGAGACGTACTTTCATATTGTTCAGTCAAGTCTTCAACGAGCTATTCTGCCACAAACCAACTCGATAAACATTTCCTGCTCTTCTTATGACTCATCCTTTTAAAACTGCCAGCGAGTCGTGTTACAGCGACATCGTAAAATACCTTAGCGGGGTATACGTGTTTTACTCAGGCGTTTTAATGCGCACCAACATATCCAACCAAAAGACTTTCACAGTTCTATAGTATACCAGCACAATGTCCAATTGCAACTGCACTGTATATTATACTAACCGAATGCCATTTCTGAGTGGTGATACAACGGACTGCAGTCTAAAAACCAACCTTGTTCAAGTCGTCGTAATCATCCAGCCTCCGACTCCTGTCACCATTACCATTTACAAAACATCTTTGAATGCTGCAACGTGCGATAGTTTCAAGAAGCCTAAAACAAGAGCTGTCATAATTATGCATATGCATAAAATTATACAGTTGCTGAGCAAGTTTGAGAACAATGTATGACATTGAACTAATGCTTGCATCACTTGATTTAGACCCGGCTTACTCCAGCACATCAATTAGGCTACTTTTCTATTTAAGCTTTTTAAGCCAGTTTATTTCAAATCTAAGAATCTGATGCTCGGCCTGTCGTTCAACCCATGGCCGATGAGTTTTAGCAAATGCGTTACTTACTGATGACTTTGCTTCAATGTTGTCGTTTTCCGTCAGCCCCTCCTCATCAGGGAAGCGTCAGACATCAGACTTTGCCTCCGACTAAGCAGTCCTTCAAGATCCTCGACCTGACGCCTTCGACCTCCTACTCTGTCTCCTTATCGGCCGCTACGAACGCTGGACAAGGAGAAGTCCTCTATACTATTGGTCGAACTCTTCAACAGGCAGGTAGGAAATAGGTAGGAAATAGGTAGGAAATAGGTAGGAAATAGGTAGGAAATAGGTAGGAAATTGGTAGGAAATTGGTAGCAAAAGGGTTATCACGGTAAACGATGACGACGATGACATTCGATGCAAGTAACGACACAAATGATTGTTATATGAATTTTTGATAAACAAGAAAGATGAGAATTGACTATATCGGTAAAAAATTCTATAGCTGGGTGGATGGAAGGATGGATGGATGGATGGGAAGATGGATGGGAAGATGGATGGGAAGATGGATGGATGGATGGATCGATAGATGGATGGATGGATGGGAGGATCGGTGGATGGATAGATGGATGTATGGATGGATGGATAGATGGTTGGATGAATGGATGGATGGATGGATGGATGGATACGATCAATATATAACTATAAAGAAGGAAAGAAATAGAGCATCATCAATATCAGATCAGATACTTCGCCCCCTTTCTGACACTTCGCTGCGTCCTCTTAGGTCATCTGATCGGCTTGACCTCTTTGTCCCCCGAGTCAGGACTGCCATGGCTTAATCCAGATCATTTGCCTGCATTGGTCCCTTCCTATGGAATGGGCTTCCCCATAAGTTCGCTCTGCCATCCTCTCTGGTAGTCTTTCCTCGTCTTTCTCTCGTCTGAAAACTTGCATTTTTTCTCGGGGTTGAACGCACTGGGAGCGCTTCTGAAAGGCTCTTGCTGCGAGAAGCGCTGTATAAATGGTCAGATAAGATAAGATAAGATCAATAACGAAGTGACGATTCTGATCGTTTTATTTGATCTTTGCTTTTATGAACTTATGAGATCGGGAGCGTCCTGACCCAGTTTTCATATAGAAATGCTACAGGTATAGAGAAGCAATTTCAGTTACGTTTGCGATGGATGCATATGAACTATATCATACGAAATTACTGTGGATCATTAAAGCGAGATTTGACCATACTAAAGTGATTATAAGTAATGCACCATCTAATTATGACCTTTGTGACCTTGGAGATTGACGGAAACTGGTGTCTCTGTTCTTTTCCAGCTCCTTCGAAGCCTGAAATCGGTGGCGTAGATGTAGGTGACACGTCTGCCAACGTCTCCTGGGTTCCAAGTGGAAAGGAGGAACCTGGAAACCCAGGAAGTAGATTCTACGTACAATACAGAGACAAGGACGATCCATCAGGTCAGTTAAAGAAATGGAATTTCAAACTCATCTGATCTTACTAGAGGAGATGCAGTGAACGACGAATATTGTGATGCGTATACACTATACACTGTGGGGGAAAGTATGCAAGGCTTTTGCTGTAAAGTCAATTGAGGCAGTCGTAAAGAATGTGAACAGCATTTGGGAAAGGAAATTTGGGGAACAACCGGGCACTAGGAAAGAAATTAGCCTAGGGAGAGAAATTTAGAATAGCGACATTTGGCGAGGGTACAATGGGCTTAGTACATTTGGAGAACACTGATGGGAAATGGAAAAGTAAAGCCATGGGCTGTTACGATGTCAGCTTCCTGTCCTGGCGTGGCCCACCCTGTCTGAAATGCCTTAATCAATTATGGCTAGAATCGTGGGCAAGAGTTCAGCCGCTGTACATAGACCTCAAGTTTTCCAACATAAGCTAACATTAATTATTTTCTATAGCATTTGGACTTTCAGTTTATTGTTATTTTATGTGACTGAAACTTCGCTTTGTGCAGATGAAGGAGGCAGGTGGAATCGAACGGAGTCTATTACAGACCAAAATTGGGCGAACGTCACGGGTTTGGTTCCAGGTCGGACGTACGAGATCCTGGTGACATCTGTCAACGGATTAGACGACAACGAAGAGGAAACGAAGTCGGAGACAATAACAGTTTATGTTCCTTTAGAAGGTTATTAGAAGGGTTATTTACTCTATAGTCATGCAAAACATCTGTATATGGTGCTTCATAAAATAATAATGTCCTGATACCAATATCTCTAAATATTTAATGTGTCTCGCTGGAATTGTTTTAGCCTCAATCTAAGCGTCTTCTAAAATGGCTTTGCTTGTATGCGTCATGCACACACAGACCAGTGGCGCAATTTTGAGGTTTTCATACAAATCTAGTTTAATGTGTGATGGAAGGACCACCACATTAAGCTTATTAGCAGTTGTCTTATGAACTTTCGCATATAAACTTGCGTTTGCTTACAGGTACGAGAAAGTAATTTGTTCAAATGGTTGCTCTGAAGCCAGATTGACTTGATACCAAAGAGTTGTAGGCGGAAGTTTCTAAATCAGGAACTGTAAGCTCTCTTTATTACCACTAGAAGTTTAGAAACAGTTAAGGGATTCTACATGTAGGAACTCACGACATCTTAGATCTATAGTAGAGATGAACGTCATTGCGTTTGCCACCACATCCAATGCTGATCGACTGAGTCTCGTATATTTTATCTGGAACATATAATCTTGTATAGGACACTGAACAGACAAGAATCGGGGTCCAGCTCTAAGTAGGTAGGTAAGTAATTAAGTAAGTAAATGAGTTAGTGAAAGCTCGAAAAAGCGAATGGAAAGGTTAATATATACAGCACTTGACAGGATCCGGTTATTTGATGAATTCATAGTCGATATTAACTGGATGATCTCATCATAATCATCGCAGTCGTCGTCGTCATCACCATCATCATCATCATCATCATCATCATCATCATCATCATCATCATCATCGTCGTCGTCGTCGTCGTCGTCGTCATCATCATCATCACGCAAACTGATCGATAACTTTTAAGTATTAAGCTGAGTCTGTTGTCTCTATCGTCTGTCGCATATGTTGTAGGTGAACGAACAACGATTGGAGGCAGAGGTCAGTTGTAACGAGGGGTGAAAAAATGCATGTTTTATGCGATGTAAATGTAGAAAGAAGTGGATCGGAGTGGTTCTATGGTGATCGTATATAATTAAGCCTGTGGCGACCTCAACCAATGAATTGATCGGATGAGATCCTTTATAACCACTGCCCCTTTGAACGAGTGCCACGCCTTTTAAGGTCACGTTTATATATATAAATAAATAGATAGTCTATATAAATTGTATACATATATACGAATCCTTGGTAACCCGTGATTTAAATATCCGGAGACGTCATCATCGGCCAACGAGCTGGGATCCACATGCAGACGGGCGCATGGTAGAAGCCATGTAGCCTACATGGACTAATTCTGATGAAACTGTATAACCGGAATGGCGACGATGGTGATTACGAAGGATTAGGCGACAGGTAGGAAGACGAAACGGAAGGACTTCTGCAGTGAATAAAGGAGGATGATGACGATGAGGGTGTGGCTGATGGCTACATGTTTAGAGCATGTTGAGGAAGAGTGAAGAAAGGGAAGAGAAGATGACGACGACGACGACGACGACGACGACGACGACGACGACTGGTGGCACATATGATTAGGATTATATAGTTGCAGTCCATCTGCTATCGTCTCTCACTTCAGTCCACAGTTGATTATTATCACTTCATTTCGTTTGCCATTGCCAATTTGCCACACATTGTCTCCTGCTGTAGTTTATCTCGTGTGTCTTTACGATCGGGCAGAAAATTCTTCAGACCCTTTAACCAGAGAAGTTTGTAAAACTGGTGTACTATAAAATTATTATGTCGGATGTATTTTTTGTAGAGGAGATGCTGATCCTGAGAAGAGGTAATGCGGCTGTCTGGTGGTTCATTGTACTCATGTGTATCATCATTCTCTTACTCATCGTCCTTTTCATCATCTGTGCCATCTATCGAAGTCGAGGTCAGATGTATCCAGGTCAGTCTTCAACTCAAACCATGCATTAGCCACATTAGATCCATTAATCAAACGCTGTTGTGGAATTGCTTAAACCAGCCGAGCCAGCCACTTAGCAACTTTATTAGTCGGTCAGTATTTATGCAAGTAAGTAAGTTAGTAAGTTAGTAAGTAAGTACGTGAATGAATGAATAAATAAGTAGGCGTGTAAGCAGACATTTATCCAGTAGATGTGATTTTCGTAGTCAGCTGAGAGTTTGTTCGTTCATTTCATAAGACCTTTAGATAGACGCTGAATGCGGTGGAGTCTAGGATTCAAGTGGCCGTGAAATCGATGTTTTATTGTCAACCACTAGAAAACATACTTTCCAGTTCTTTAGTTCCTGCGGAAGATTCTGTGCTTCGAGAGAAACAGATTATGTCTAACATATAACGGATGAAAATAATATCATCCATATACCTGTGCTTCAAACGAATTACAAACTTAGCAGCTGCACCATGCGCTGCATTTTAGTGGTATACCAGTAAGCTTACCTATCTATAGAAGCGGCGCTTTGCTAAGGGTCTTAGTCACTTTTTTAGCGTGCAGTTCTTGATAAAATGTGCAGTTCTAAATGGATTTGTGCAGTTGTAGGTCCTACTAGCACTTCTGTTCAGCTGGAGGGAGAGAGAGAGAGCAGAAAAGGTCATTGTCATTCGATTGGGAGTAATTTACAATGGAGGATCGGCAGCAAAAGAAGCGGTTGCGCAGTGCTAAAAATTCCTTTAGAGAATCCTGGTCCTAGTGTATTGCACACACTATGTGCACTGATGTTTCTTTTCGTATGATAAATTTGAAATGTTTGTCTATTCGTTGCAGTCTACGAGAAGGAAAGATTGTGGGGCAGTCCACACAAGGCCGATGACCAACCGTTCGGAGAGTATGCCAGAGAGTAAGCACGACGACGTTACATCACTTTACAATGCATGCATAGGAAATATTAGACATGCTCTGCTCTGACCTGTCGCGTTTCATGTTGGTCTCTCTTCCTATATAAACCTGTGTGCTCTCCTGCAGTGCAGTTGTAAAAACTCCTTTAAAGAAGTCCTGCTCCAGAAGGTCGACTTGACTTACACCTTCAATCCTTCATCCTTCGGATGGCGTTCATGGAATAAGCAGTGAGACAAGATGGTCGCCTTGTCCAACTGCCAAACAGTTAAATTCTACTCCTGTATTAAATAACTTGGGGTCATCCGTCTCCCACGATAACTTGCAATCATAAAATGCTTTCATGTCAATTTGAAATGATAAACGAATTGTTATCATATTATTATTATTATTATTATTATTATTATTATTATTATTATTATTATTATTTTTTATTTTATTTTATTTAATTTTTTTTCATTTAATTTTTTTTTAATTATTATTATTATTTTTTTTGTTGCCCTGAGGTACTTTGTTCCCTTATTATTATTATTATTATTATTATTATTATTATTATTATTATTATTATTATTATTATTATTATTATTACGATATCCTGTAATAGTTTTCTCTATTTTTTCACGTGCCATATAAATATCAACTCTGATCGTCCTGTTGTTCTTCTACCCGAACAGAAATCCTCCGCTCAGGGCGAATGCGGAACTTCGCAAGAGCCGCGAGTCGCTCGAGAGTGACCAGAAACCGTTGGACTCGGACTCGACGGACAGCCTGGGCGACTACGACGACACCGACCCATCCAAGTTCAACGAAGACGGGTCGTTCATCGGGGTCTACAACGCCAAGACACGACCGGCGCCGTCCTCCGTACGGGCGTCGAAGCGAAGGGCAGCGGCCGAGAACAACGGACGGGCGGCCAACACCTACGTCTAACACGGCTCAGCCTATAATTATTAAAGTCATTCTTTGGTCATTCGCTGGAGGGACTGTGATCTTTGCATTTGCTATGTACGTCATTCTACATTGTAGTGATGTCGCATATGCTAAGAAGGGAGGATAGACACGGATCTGCTTTCATCAAACGTGGATATTTCGGATATATATGAATGGGCTTTTTTATGTAGGAGTATGAATGAAGTTGAGATTGAAGATCTGACTCGACTTTGTCTACAAATTATGATCCTATATAGGCTTACTGACGAAATACAGTGAGCGCCTATAGTTGTGGGATAAGCCTAGATAGAGATCCCTGTAGGAATGCTCACATGGAGTCCAGATGCCATTCATATTCCCATGATTATTAATTACCCATGTGGTGCCATCCACTGTACTGCAAAAGTGGATGAGCTAACAGGTATATGCAGAGTGACCTTGAATTTACGAGCGTCAGTGATTTCCATAGCATTGAAATATTAAGAATTCATTAATATAACGGAGCATTGTAGAATGTTTATAGAGACATTAATCCCCCTATTTTTAACTATATAGGCTTTTCTTATTTTATAACTAGTCTCGATTTAGGTCGTGACCTACGTCCGTAATTCGCTGAGTTAGAAACCTGAAGATCGGACCAAGTGTAGTTACCATGGTCTGTCGATCGGCTTCAAACTGTGAAGAGCTCAATAAGAATATAAAGTAATATTATAATATAATAATTATAATTATAGCCTAATATTGATCTTAATCATTCCGTGGTTAGTCCGACAACCTGGAGCGAAGTTCTACCATTAGCTATTCAACATCTTCTGAACGCGGTGCCTGTTCTCAATCTCACTAACTGTTGAAGAATGCTTGGGTCGGAAGCGCCTCTGAGGATCGATGATGATGGGGCGCTATATAAATTTAGATAATCAAGGACTTTTCTTCAAAATAAAGGCTTCCTTCTTTGTAGTAATCTTCGTGTGTAATCGTTCATGCGTCAGAGTGCTACTGTGTGCGTCTGCGTGCCTCTGTGTGCGTCTGTGTGCGTCTGCTTGTCTCTGTGCGTTTGCTTGCCTGTATAAGTGGGCTTACACGGTTTAGACATAACTACGTGACTGTTTTACATTGTGTAGCCTAAGCCCTATGCCGCTATGCATCTGTATATACGTGTGTGTATGTGTGTGTATGCGTGTGTCTATTTGCTTGTGATAGCTTCAGCATGACAATAAAACGCTGGTCAATCTAACCATAACTATATATCGCTTAGTAATAATATGGACAATGATGACCTGTTGGATTTTGTTTGATAAGCTAACTTTTCTGTATTGCTATGCATTAGATATTACTTGCGTTAGAGAGCAGGTGTGTCTACATGTTGTGCGTAATTATCGCAAAAGACAAACTGTGAATGAAATCTAGCAAAAAGTTCCGTCCACAGAAGACATTGTATCATAAAACCCGATACTATGATTATGTAGCCTATTAAAATTATTTTTAATAACCTATTAAAATAAAATTATTTTTAATAGCCTATTAGGTTATTTTCCTGTCGATTGTCGTAGACGACTCAACGTGCTATTTGTACAATCATGTCTGTGTAACCGTGTAAAGCGCTTTTTTAATATTGTAATTTCTTACAATGAATAACATTCGAAAATCATTGAATTGTTTTAAGTCTATTCCATTTCTACCCTAAGCCATCTATCCATCGCCTCCAAAACTTTCTCCTCCACCTTCCAAGTCCTTCTCTGTATGGCTTATTTTGTGAACGGGACTCCTCTACATCTCACGACAACCCGTCTGACAGGCCAGCGCGTTCGTGAATGAACTGGTTACTACGTTTTACTTTAGGTAGCGCTTTAGAAATTTGGGAGCAAGGCAGCCAGCCAGGGCTTAAAGTGTGCCGAGACGGTAACGGACGGCGTCCATGCACCTGTTGTAAAATTCGAACGCCGTCCAGTCACTTATTGGCGAGCACAGACTGGAAAGGTACGGGGCGTCCAGGCACTTCTTTTGGAGAGGTAAAAGGCATCCAGGCACTTATTTTTCCGTACTTTAGGCACTGGAGCTAGCGATATACGATCCATTAGATATCAATTTTAGCATAAGCAGCGCTTGCTACGAACATATTACGCTCACTAACGACCGGTAGGTAATAGCATTATACTCGGAAGGCAGGGTAATAATATCATTATCATTTAGCACAACATAATATGTTATTTGCACAGTGCACTGATCTAATAATCGGGTCAACTAAACATTTCACGACAGGCAAGTGAGGCAATAGCTTCCTCTCCAGTGTAGACAATAGTCTTTCGTCTTCTGTAACCTGCTGTCTCGTACATTAGTACATTACCACGCAATTGGTAATTGTTTAGTTTAGTTACACAATTGAGACAATTGGCTGCATAACAAATAGGCCTACATGCAATGGTTAAAATCATGCCATATGGTCGACTGAAAGAAAGAAATGAATGATAAATCATACAGTTTCTGACAAATTTTCTTTGGATATAATTATCATCACAGTATTTTCTTACTAATGAACATAATGGAAGAATTCGAAGAGAAAATTGTTTACGGACTAATAAAAATTAAGCGACGAAGATGATCGCTTGTGTTATAATAAGAGATGCTGCTGCTGCTGCTGCTGCTGCCGCCCCCGCTCTTGGTGATGATGATGGTGATGATGATGATGATGATGATGATGATGATGATGACGATGATGAATATGGCATTGTTTTGAATAGCGAAACATTACAAGTATATAACGACGAAAGCATAAGCGAATATAATGCCAATGATGAAAAATCTATATACAGAATTTTAGGTGCCAGTGACGCCAAGGATTGTCATTTTGCTCTTTATTGCAGATACTCGCTTTCGACGATATTAAACTAATAATTATTTAGGAGTATTCGGGTATTCGCAGTTGGTATAGATGCGTGAACAATTTCTGCACCAAGAGCCAAGACCGAAGACACAATGCATCCTTGAAATGTTCCCTATGCAACCGCTTTCTTACTGCATGCGATGTAGGGGCTACCCTGTTCGCTTAAGTCTATTCTGGATATATCACAAACCCTGGTTTTGTCTATCACAGGCTGACTAAAGTCACCGGTATGAATTGAGCCGTGTAACGTTATCAGAGTTTAATTTATTGAAGGTCTAAAAGCAGCAATGATGATGATTCGAAGGCACGTTTCTACTTATGACGTCTCACCCACGGTGACCCATCACCACCCAACTAACGTTGCTGCATTTCCCACTTCTGTCCCGCCGCCTTAACTCCAGAATTAAAGTTTGTATATCACCATCGATCAATTACGTGTGAGATCTATTTCCTTCATTCCTCCTCCTACCCTCCTTCCCTCTTTGCTCCTTCGTTTGTATTGTTCAAATCTTTGTCCTTCTTCATTTCTTTTCTTTATTCCATGCTTCTCTTCATTTCTTCTCTCTGCTTATGTCTTGTTCTTGCCATGTTCTTTATCCTCGTTCTCTTTATTCTTCTTTATTCTTCCTCTGTCGTCATTTAATTCAGCAATTCGTAGGTTGGTTTCTTTCTCCGTCCAGCCCCATCTCCTCGCATTCCCATTTAGACCGCTTCTCGCGGCGTCGGAAGATGACTTGTATGTATAGTTGTACACAGCCTTTGGTGGATCAGTAGTTGCCGTGTATTTGGTTTCATTCGCCAGATGGCCAGTTGACAGATCAGGTCACCAGCTGGCGCTTCTCCGCCATGTGCCGAGCAATGAGTTCTGGTAGAGCATCGATCTGAGTCTACGAAAAGAAATCCATTTGAGACATCATTTACGCATTACATGCTACCAGCAATATTATTGCCTACATTATGATTGTTACCTGCAATCATTAACATGGTCATCGTCATCATCATCATCATCATCATCATCATCATCGTCATCGTCATCGTCATCGTCATCGTCATCGTCATCGTCATCGTCATCGTCATCGTCATCGTCATCGTCATCGTCATCGTCATCGTCATCGTCATCGTCATCGTCATCGTCATCGCCATCGCCATCGCCATCGTCATCGTCATCGTCATCGTCATCGTCATCGTCATCGTCATCGTCATCGTCATCATCGTCATCATTGTAACATTTGATCAATGTAATTATCGACCCTTCATCTCCTCCACCCATTCTCTTCTTCTTCCTACACTCTCCTCCTTCCCTCCCTTTCCTCCTCCTCCCTTAATAATAATAATAATAGAGAAGGCGTCGGTTCGCAAAAATCGACAAATACAACGAATTCTCGTCCATATATTTTTTGTCCCTTTGGCTATCGAAACCCTGGGTCCGATTAACAACGAAGGATTGACATTCCTTTCGGACCCAGTGGCGGCGCCAGGATTTTCGTTTTGGGGGGCTAGATTTTCAGAAAAAATTTCCGTTCTCAGTCTAAAAAATTTCTGACGACCTTTTTTTTTTTTTTTGTAGTCATCGACCAAAATCCGGAGAAAAATTTCCATTTCAGCCGCCAAAAAAGCTGATGACCTTTTTTTTTCTTTTTTTTTTTTTTTAGTCATCGACCAAATTCTTCAGAAAAATGGTCCTTTTCCGTGACCACCGAGCTGTCTGGCAAACTTCGTGCGTACCTTGCGCTTATTTTTGGGGGGGCTAAAGGGGGTAAATCGTCCAAATATTTTATTTTTACATGGGGAAAAAAATGGATGGCCTTTTCTAGGGGGGGCTTAGCCCCCCAGCCCCCCCCCTAGCGCCGCTACTGTTCGGGGACCTGGGACAAAAGCTAAGCACTATATCGGGGAGCCACGAGAAACAACATTTTTGCTCCACCGAATCTCGCTGATGATCCAACGCTACAACGCAGTTGCCTCAAGGGGCACTTTCGCCGATCAGGACACAGATTTAAATATGAATAGGGCCCTTCCAGACTGTGATTTTATACTAGGCGGTAGTGAAGTCCCTGAGGGATCCTGTACACCTCGGGGCAAAAAATATTTTTAAGAATAATAATAATAATATTAATAATAATAATAATAATAATAATAATAATAACAATGGGTTCTCGTCTCTGACACGGATGGTCGTTGTTGTTTTGAGTCCGCTTGATAGATTGATTTTAACCGCATAGTCCACACTAGACACACGATTTTTTCTGCCAAACAGCTGGATATAGGTGGGGTGACACGCTGGCGCTGCAGGGTTTGTTGAATTTTGACATCTTTTGGTCAGCTTTTGTTCATTTTGCTCGTCCACTTTCTCGTCCATTTTTCATTCTCGATGGGCGATAATAGGAGTTAAAGGCATGCCAAGAAGGTCCAGCCAATCAGCGACCGGCCAATCACAGCACGACGCACCTGTAGCACAAGGTGTAATCAAGGCCAGCGGAGTGTGTAGCCGATGCCTATCGGTCAGACAATTACACCTGCGTGACGGCACAGTTCACCTGCATGGGCCTCGGAATAGCCCTTGCCCTGGATCGAAGCAGCCACCGCTCACTCAACCGAGACAAGACAATAGGCCGTGTGGAGGGGTAGCGGCTGGGCCTGTATCGACCGATGGCGCTCAAGAGGGGCCAGGGACGCAGATCCCTCTGGATGCAAAGACACAGCGCATTGACGACGAATTAAACCGACATCCGAGACATGGCGGAATAATGAAACATGTCCCGAAGGGTGCCCGTTTCGCCTGTTCGCAGGCTCTCGAGGGAATCTTGAATTCCATAAGCAGCAATCCGGGTAATGTTGAGCATTGGCGTCGGCTGCTGCGCTTTGCCTCCAGCATCATGGCCCAGCCACCTCGGGCAGGCCGCAGACGCAACATGGCCAATGTGATTAAGAAACGGATCGAAAATCAGGATTTTATGAAGGACCAAGAACCGGAAGCGGATGTTGAGTTTGGTTCACGCAAAAAGGTCAACGCTAGAGAGCTATTTCTGGCGGCGGTGAATGCCAAGGTGGAGGAGGGTAACATCCGGGCCGCATCACGCATCCTCTGCAGCCAAGAAAACCCAGTCGAAGCAACGATTGAATCTCTCGCAGCCATACAAGAGAAACATCCACCGAACAACTGGATGGACGAAATGGCAGACCTACCTGAGGCATCGCGATCTGACTCGCTTCAGATCTCAGTGAGAGAAGTCGAGGGCGCTATAAGATCATTCCCGGCGGGGTCATCTGGGGGGCCGGATGGACTACGCCCCCAACATCTACTCGACTTAATAAATAACAGGGAGTCGGCGGGCACATTGCTCCAGGCCATTACGGACTTCATCAACGTTATGCTCCGGGGTGAATGCCCACGTGAGATGAGAGAGGTGATGTTTGGTGGCACTCTCATCGCCCTGTCCAAGAAATCGGGTGGACTGCGACCGATTGTCATCGGCTACGTATGGCGGAGGTTGGCGGCTAAATGCGCAAACCAGTATGCTTTGGGCAGATTGGGTCAGTTCTTCGCTCCGCACCAGGTTGGCATTGGAACTCCGGGAGGAGGAGAGGCGGCTGTCCATGCAGCCAGAAATTTCATTACCAGAATGCAAGACGATCAGGTCTTCATTAAATTGGATTTCGCAAATGCCTTCAATTCAATGCGGAGGGATGTGATGTTGAGATCAGTTCACGAATCAATACCAGAGCTCTATGCCTTCATCCATCAGGCATATTCTGCAGAATCCATGCTGCAGTTCGGCCGATTCGTGGTGCGATCTCAGATGGGTCCTCAGCAGGGAGATCCGCTGGGACCGTTGCTGTTTTGCCTGCCGTTACAGACGACCTTGCGATCCCTGCAATCCCAGTTCAAATTGGGTTACTTGGATGACCTCTCCTTGGGTGGGAACGCCGACGAGGTTCGTCAGGACTTGGCAAGGATCGAAGAGCTGGAGTCTACACTCGGCATTTCACTGAACAGACACAAATGCGAGCTTTATTCTGAGACCGAGGTGACAGAGGTGGAATTTGAGAACTTCAGACGAAGGGATCTGGATGAACTGACTCTGCTCGGCGCCCCGCTCTTCAGAGGGAAGGCGCTGGACGAGTCTCTTCAAGAGCACAGCAACACCTTAGATCGAGTATTGAAGGATCTTACGGACATCCAGGCACAAGCAGCATTACTGCTGCTAAGATCATGCTTCGGTGCAGCAAAAATGACTTACATGCTGCGAACCTCTCCGTGCTGGAATCACCCGTTACTCGATGAAATGGACCATCAACTGAAGACAGGACTGGAGGAGATTATCAACAATGAGCTGAGCGACATGCAGTGGTTGCAGGCTTCGCTCCCGATCAGAGATGGAGGCCTTGGGATCAGGCGGATATCGATGCTGGCATCATCAGCCTATTTGGCGTCAGCTGCGTCGACCGCCGGACTCGTGGGTGCCATCCTGGTCGCGGAGGAGTGGAGTGACGTATACCGGGATGAGATGATGGAAGCTCGTAAAGACTCGCTTCCCGCAGTGATGGATCCGGTCCCGACAGAACAGAAGACCTGGGATAGACCTATGATTGACATCGACAAGCTGAAGATTTGGACCGGATGCGAGGATCCACTCAGCCAGGCAAGACTGCGAGCATTGTCAGCTGCACACGCCGGAGACTGGCTCGGGACCATCCCTTTGGCTGCATGTGGCTTGGGTTTGAGCAACGAAGCTGTTAGAGTGGCTGCAGGATTCCGTCTTGGACTAACTCTTTGTGCATCACATGGGTGCCAGTGTGGTGAGATCGCAGACCCAGGGGGACATCATGGACTGGTCTGCAGAAGGTCGATGGGAAGGGCAGCGCGACACGCTGCACTGAATGACATCATCTGGAGAGCCCTGTCGAAGGCGGATATTCCTAGTTCAAAAGAACCGTCAGGACTGAGCCGCACTGATGGAAAAAGACCAGACGGAGCCACATTGGTCCCATGGACAAGAGGCAGGTTCATCGCATGGGATGCAACAGCAATCCACACGTGCGCGTCGTCGTACATTCATCTGACGTCGGCAGTAGCGGGTGGAGCGGCGGAGCAAGCTGCCGATCGAAAATGCAGCAAGTATACATCCCTACCCGCTACGCATGAATTCATCCCCGTGGCAATTGAGTCACTGGGCCCGATAAACCGGACGGGTCTACAATTTCTTCAGGAGCTGGGCCGCCGCATGACAGAGGCAACGGGCGACCCTAGAGAAAGCACGCACCTGTTCCAGCGGTTGTCCATATGCACGCAGCGGTTCAATGTCATTGCATTTAAAGGCACCTTTGAGCACGTTGGAGACGAGAACCTGTAAAAAAGCTTTTATTATTTATTGTTTTTAAGCCTGAGGGATCATACATACCTCGGGCGCAAAAATATAATAATAATAATAATAATAATAATAATAATAATAATAATAATAACTCGGAGCTCCAGACAAGATACAGTTTCACTCCGGTTGCGATAGAAACGCTTGGACCTATGGACCAGGAGGGCCTAGCCTTCATCACAGAACTCGGCCGACGGTTGTCACGTGTTTCAGAAGACCCACAAGAAACCTTCTTCCTGTTCCAGAAGATATCAGCCACAGTACAGCGATTCAACGCCATCGCATGCCTGGGCACGACGAGACCGTAGCAGGGGCTTCTATCCCTATACATGGCGGGCGCAGCTTGCGCCCAGTGAAAAATAGGGGGGAATCAGAAGACAGCCAAAATTCACGTCGGTTGGGGGGGAAGGTCGGACATGGAGGGTAGCGTTCGCGTTCAGTTTAGGCATCACTAAAGGAAGATAGTAAAGGAAGATTCCATCAGAAAATACTTCTCCTTCATATAAATTTGGACAAAATGGTAGGCCTAATAGTTTTTAGCAAAATGTGCAGTTTATACACTTTGAGTTTTTATTTAGGCTACTATCTGCATTTTTGAATTACATGAACAGCTATAATATACTATAAAAATTTCCTGTTACATGATTATAATTATGTTTTTACTATTTTAATAAATAATACAATCATATTAAAATTGAAAAAATAATCTTAATACAAATACTATTTTGCACAACTAAATGGCTTCTCTCCAATGCTGTCTTTCAAATTTCAGACAGTCAAATTTGGTCCTTGAACGCTTAGTAAAGCAACATCATTATTACGTGGGCTTACAATGTAGGACCTATATTGTATTTTATTGTATTGCATTGTGCTCTGAAAATTTATGTAACGCCTCTCGAGTGCACACTGATCAGAGGCGCAAAGCTGCCCGATTTTGGCAGCAATTCCTCCACTGAAACAGTAGAGTAAGTTTGCTAAGAGGACAGCTTAAAATGCTGAAATTGCAATGCGGAAATCGCAAAAATTTCTTATGTGGAGGGGCACATTCCCTCCCCATACCGGGTCTCTACACATGCTTAGGCGATCGTCTGCTGGATGCTCGTTTGTCCCCCTCCAAACAAACCTTCATTCCCACGCTAGAGGAGGGCATGCGCTAGATTGCATTATATTGCATAGGTCCTACATAGAGGAAGGCCGGTCCAGAAAAGAGGGGGGGGAAAGAAAATGGATTGTGCCCGGTTGCTTAGGGGGGATAGAAGCCCCTGGACCGTAGTACTCTGTTTTTAGAGGAATAATAATAATAATAATAATGATAATGATAATGATAATGACAATAACAATAACAATAACAATAACAATAACAATAACAATAACAATAATAATAATAATAATGATAATGATAATAATAATAATAATAATAATAATAATAATAATAATAATAATAATAATAATAATAATAATAATAATAATGGTAATAACAACAACAACAGCAGCAACGACAACAATAATAATCACCATCAACAACAACATCATTATCGCCATCGCCATAATTATCCCGCATCTATCATTGTTACTCGATAGCTCACTTCCACAGCAGTTCCCACCACCATCACTCTACAAAAATTAATGCCACCGCACTATACCACCACCATAGTGACTCTCGTCAACCCAATTTAGATTATAATACGCCCATTGATGTGCCTTCCACAATTTCAATCAGTTCGGCTTTCTAAATGTTTTTGCTATCTATAAAAGGGAATGCATTTATTTTCTGAAGCAACCCAGTCAATTGTTTTTCTTGAAAGCCCACAGGAAACGCATCAAACTCTCCCCTGGGAGCAATTCAGTAGAAGCTGTGTCGTAATATCGAAGAGCTATGAAGACCAGACAGCCATGAATCGTCGGTACCATTTTAAAAATGCGCTACAAAATCTGCCTCATCCGATGGAGGGGTGATGGTGGAAGGGTTTGGGGGTGGAAGTGGGGGGCTGGGACGAGGAAATTTTCCCGAAATCCCAAATTTCTCGGGTGGTGTGCCGGTGGAGGTCGGAGTGTGGTGGGGTTTGGTGGGTGTGGTATGGTGGGGTTGTGGCCGGAGCGGGTCGAATTCTAAATTTTCCGGGCAACGCCGGGTACTCTAGCTAGTTATTAATATTAGCTAACATGGGTTGATTACGATATTGATTATGACATTATTAAACGAGGACTGAACTAAAACCGAGAGGAATATCGATCACCATGCTGTCTCCTCAACTTGACCTCCCTGGATTTGGATCTGGCACCGTGACGAAAGGAGCAGTTTGGCTATGGCGGATACGATTAGGTAGCGCCGGTGTCACGAAATAGAGTATCCCCCCGTATTAATCGTATCCCCCAAATGAAGAGAGTCGAAAAAGCCACTTCCGCGTGAATTTATTTTTGCAAATTAATTTCCATCTGCTTTGTTTTGAACAATGACACTAACAGTCTAACAGGTATGTTTTGTCCTACTAGATAATTTTTTTGCTTTGGTTTTAGAGCACTTAGAACATTTAAAACACTTAAGAACACTTAGAGTCACTAAATTAATTCGACAATAAATTCGAATTTGCCTTTCTCTGAGCATTGCATAGGACACTTAAAACAATTAGAGTCACTTTAAATTTTGATTACAGCATAAAGTTTTCAATTATGCGCATTTTTCAATGAAGGTGATGGAATGGTTTATTCCCCGTACAGTCTAAACCGGTTAAATCCATCCGAGGGGATAGATTAACTCATCCCTCCGGATAGCTTTAAGGGGTATAGAGTATCACGTGACACCGGCGAATAAACTGCTCTCTGCCTCTGTCTCTGCCTCTCTGTCTCTCTCTTTCTCTCTCACTCCTACGTGTTTTGGGGGGCACGAGATATTCTCGAAGATTTACATTACATTTATGATCTCTTAACGGTTTCTTGCGCGACGATTGAGTTGGTCGCAAGAGGCGCTGCTCAGCGTCACTGAAGGTTGCTAATCGCTTTTCTATGTTGAGAAAAATTTCTGTAAAAATATCGACCCAATTTTTTTATCACGGATTGCAGTACAGAAAGTGCAATAGACCGAAAGTGAGTTATTGTTATAATTCGAGTATTTCCGACTAATGGGAATTGGGTGAGACCGGGTTGCAAGTGTCAGATCGAATCATCGTATTCGTGTTGTTGCAAGTCGTTGAAAGACTTGAAAGGCCGATCTATTGATGGGAGTCATTTTTCTAGGAAAAGGGGTTTCAGGCAATGATCCCCCAACGGCCATTCAGTTGTTAGTTCGGTTACTTTCATCCCGAGGGGAAAATTCGGTTTGTTAGAGAAAGCATAAGCAGCGGCGCAGTTATTACAGTTATTAATACGTGTCAGCCTAGAAAGCATTCGTAACCGTGTTCCGCAATTATGTCGGTCGGCGCCGGCGATTGCATGGCGCCTTGGGGGATCATCGCGTGTGCTTACACGGGGATCGTTTTAATGGCACTGATGGGGACTGTGGACGTTGGACGACGAGCCTTAGAAGCTAAGCCGGTCTATTTATGTGGCGCATAATGTGGCTGCATACTTCAGAGAGAAAATAATGCTCGGCTCGTGTTATTATTGTTATGTCGTTTTGATGCGCTTTTTGCGAATGGCATGATTTTGTCGACAAAGGTGCACGGTGTACTGAAACAGCAACGATGTGTTTATGATGATTCCGCGAAGGGAAACCAAGGCTGAAGATAAATGTCAAATGAACGAGGGTGGCGCTATAGATCTAAAAGGTCAAATCTGTTAAATTGGAAGTTTTAGGACTTTCAAATTGAAAATGCGTTCTGAGGTGCAACTGGCAAATTCAAAAGGGTAAAAGGACCGATAACAGAATTCTAGTCTTCTGCGACTGCCCTGCATAATTCACAGCTTGCACGGCAGCATGTGTAAACCACGTATAGACCATAATTATGCAATATGCATCTTATAAATGGACGATGGTCTGTGTGATAGAATTGTCACATTAATGGTTGGATGTCAATGCACGACCCTTGATGTCCAACCCTTCTTCGTATTCAAGCGAGGAACATGAACTTGAACTCTTAACTCATTGTATAAAATAGAGTCCTTCCATACATACCTCCACTTAAACGTTTTATAAGATGCTTCGCTGATGCAATAAGAACCACAAACCAGCATTCTCTGCTCATAAGAATGGTTGCCAAGTCACTTGAACTCTACAGGGATTGATCGCAATAACAGATTAACAAATGGAATTTAGATTGTTGCCCCCGGCCAACAAACCAACATACCAAGAATCCGATGCAGTCTATCGTCTTAGGGATTCGGTTGTGAGTACGTCTGAGCAGATGACCCAAAGAGGCGCTACATAAATGCTCCAAACGATTAGATGAACGAATGATCTGGCGAGGTATACACTGTAGATCTATACCTGAAGTCGGCGAAGAGTTTCTTCAATCCGATCCGTCTTTTCTTCCAGCTTCGTCTGCCTTGAATTCATGTCAACAACTGTTTCGTAGAGATGCGACTGAGTCTAAATTTGTTCAATAACAGTAAGCAGGTAAATACGTGTAATTTTCTTTATAAAAAACCAGTTGTCGAAAATAAATATATGATGGACAAGCATCCTGCAGGTAAAGAAACAGACATGATTAATCGTTTATAATGTAGCCTACTAAGAGAGAGTCCAGTTTCTCGGTAGGGGTCTATGCGTAAACAATATATGATACAGCATTCTGACAATGAAAGCTTTTCGAGTTTCTCGCATGCCTGATGTTAGCGGCTTGCAGTCAAGGGATCTTAAGAAATAAGCCATCGCACCCGAGGGGACAAATTCTCTAAGTGAACGGCGCCTACTTTCTCTGCAAATTACCGATGACTTGCATAATAATCATCAGCGCAATTCACTTTGCCATAACTACAATAAAACACAACACAATTGCGATCACAGAGAAAATTTTGCTCAATAGTGGTAATAGCTGTACATCACACAATAGTAGTAACCATGGGGAATGGGAATAAAGGCGCATATTCTAAGAATAGGAAACAGAGAGAACAGAGACATGACAGATCATCGTCATAACATAAGAACGTCAACCCACGTGAATGGCGAATGGCGAATGGCGAATGGCATTTCCCAACAGACATGCGCAATCAATCATCTAAGCATATTGGAGCCAATGGTTCGGCTGCTGCTGCTGCTTAATCTAAGTATATATACTAGCCATCGACTGTTGTTGGCATCTTGTACAGTGGCCATCGTTCAAGATCGAGCATTGAGTGCTGCAATGCTCTTGAGAGTGATGTTTCGTGCATTCAATTCATACTTAGCCCTCGTTAGCTACATCGGTAAGAGAGCTGACGGCCGCGCATCTGTGAAAGAGAGCGTGCGGGCCGCGGTTCGAATCCCGAAGATGCATGGCTATTTAAGAGATTCAAAATCTCGGGCTAGTACGGTCTGTCCACGGGGACCTAGATGGCGTGGCGTCCATTCAAACGGGCGAGCGGTGGTGAAGGATCTCACCCTCAGCGTCGAGGCCATAAGACAGCCGCTATATAAAAATCCGATTACATTTTACATTTGCAAAGACTGCAGCAGCTGGATATGCCACACCCGCATTAGCATTCAACCCTTTGAGGTTGCGTATGCCACCACCAGCATGCTATGCATAATATCATGTGTATCACATACATTAATCTACGTATGACACATGCATATGAAATGTATGTGTATGCATCTAAACATAATGTTTGTAATGTTTGCATAATTTATATGTTCGAATTTACGTATGAATGCATGTAAATTGATAATGTACTTTGTGCAATGTACATTGCAAATGCATAGTACATACAGTAGTATCACAACGATACATGCATATGTAATAATGATATATAGGCCTACCATTGTACATAAAATAGAGTCTATACATACTTACAATCTTTGGAATAAAATTATAGCCATAGCCCATATATATCTTTACAAACATATTTGATCTGATTTCAATTATCGCAAAAAACCTAATAAATACAAAGAAAAACGAAGTTATGAGATACAAAGGACAGACTCAGAACTGACCAACACAGAATTTTCACATAGCGCCATTATAGCATTGTTCATAATGATTACAATGGTCGAGTACACGGTAGAAATTTTACCACAATTACACAATTATTGTTAAGCGCTTGAGAAATCAAGACGCAATCCATGCGGTTGGTCCGGGGGATTGGGGAAGAAGGCTATACGTTAGACACGTTTAAACAGGAAGTTTAAGCTTAGACCTGCATGTATATGCTCAGGGTGAGAATTGTATGGGGTTGTGGGGCTCAACCCCCTACAGTCTTTCTTGGGACGCCATGCATATAGTAAAGTCCTCATTGCGCATCCCAACTCCATATACATCAACTTCTGATCCTCTAGTTAGGCTATTTTATACAATTCTCATTTTGTACAGGTACTGTATTCTGTATATATGCATGCATAGATATAAATCTACAGGTATACGTAGGTATACATATTAAACAACCTTTCAAGAATGTCGAATATCTTATAAGAATCGACAAAATTAATCTTCTAGCGCCTTAATTAGAAGTGGTCTCGATTGAAAGTTCTGGTATTTAAAGAAACGAAAACTATTAGCAACTCTATTCTTATTTGGTGCCACGCATTGGCGCACGCATCTGAACGATTAGACAAATAGCGTCGTTCTCCGAATCTATCGACAGTGTAATGCAGCAGAACCAAAAGAATCTAACGCAACCAGACATTTATTTCGATCCGGTTTTTTGGCGCTGTGTAATCTGAAGTCGTCGTCTTTGGGATCAGAAGAGTCATCTTCCCTACAGCTGCAGCAGCAGCAGCAGCAGCAGCAGCAGCAACAGTTGATCCGTCACCGCCGCCGGACTTATCCTATCTTATCTTATCTTGCACATGTCTTGCTGGTTTACGTTTAGAGTCGAACTACACGTAGAACATTCCACATAGACACTCCCAAGTTCATTCGACGGAGAAAAAAAACACCAATTAAGAAACAATAATAAAAAAAAATACGACGGAGAGACTAAGAGGCAAAAGGACAGAGACAGATACAAAGAGAGACAGAGACAGGGAAAGACAGAGTCACAGAGAGAGACAAATGGCAATATAATATTATAGCGAAGTAAGGACATAGCCGGAAGAGAAGATATACGGGACAAAGGAATAAAGGGGAGATTCAAAAAAGAAGAGAAGCCCAAAGCAAGAAGTTAAAGACTGACAATGAAACAGACAGACAGACAGACTCAGACAGCGGGGCAGAGGCAGACGCAGAGACACAGACAGAGACAAACTGAAGGTCGAATAAAGAGGTCACAAAAGAGGAAGTCGGCAACCGGATTGAAAACAGATGGATACAACTTAACGACTATATATAGGCCTACACTTCTATAAACAGACAGAGAAAAATAGGCAGAAAAACGAGCATAAGCAACGACACACACAGAGGCAGACAGACAAACAGACGGAGAGGGACAGACAGACAAGCGGACAAGACAGAAGAAGTGCATGTGTATACTGTATACTGTATAGGAATAAGTTTTACGACGCGACGTGTGGACATTTTAGGAAGGCCAGACCATGGATCATCATCATCATCATCATCATCATCATCATCATCATCATCATCATCATCATCATCATCATCATCATCATCATCATCATCATCATCATCATCATCATCATCATCATCATCATCATCATCATCATCATCATCATCATCATCATCATCATCATCATCATCATCATCATCATCATCATCATCATCATCATCATCATCATCATCATCATCATCATCATCATCATCATCATCATCATCATCATCATCATCATCATCATCATCATCATCATCATCATCATCATCATCATCATCATCATCATCATCATCATCATCATCATCATCATCATCATCATCATCATCATCATCATCATCATCATCATCATCATCATCATCATCATCATCATCATCAATCATCAGCAGCAGCAGCAGCAGCAGCAGCAGCAGCAGCAGCATCTGTCGACTCATCTCCATGCAGACCGTGTCGACTGGTACATATGATGCTCAATTGCCCATGCCATAGGATACTCATGCCATAGGATGCTCATGCCATAGGATACTCATGCCATAGGATGCTCAATTGCTCATGCCATAGGATGCTCATGCTGTGAATCATGGGAGACACCATCCGAGATAATAATATTATCTCATAGAAGCGTCAAGGACCAAATTAATAACCATATATAACTGCCATTGGACCCTACATCACATATACAAGTGTACGTGTATACACTACAAGTTTCCATACTGAATATACATATGCATATATATATATATATATATATATTCAGGAGGAGTCTTGTTTATGTTTGTATGAGGCGCCGGAGAGACATAAAGAGAAATTGGCAACAGGCAGACGACAAGTAGCGATAATTTCCAGCTACCACCTACGAGTCTCCGGAGAGGAGGAAAGTGGGCATCGGCAGACGAGATGGGACAAAGACCAGCAAAACTGGAAACGAATGCAGCACAGGCACATAATTATATACATAATATATATACATAATATATATACATATAATATATTATACATAATATATTATTAGTGTGGTCCTACAGAAATGAAAGTTGTTTCAATTTGTTCTCCAACACGTCATCTAGTTACACCAGGTGTTAATAAGTCACTGGTACAAAATTAAAAGAAAATACTAATATTTAGAGCTTGCTCAATGCTGACTAAGTTTTCATAATTTACCGATGCATGTTTCCCTCAAACTTACAAACAAGTAGACTATAAATTTTCATGCGTACAATACAATCATTATCACTTCTCTGAACATTGTCTCCAAAGTCATGTCGTAATATTTTAATTTTAAGATACTGACCGCACAAATTAGAAAATAATAAGAAATTTGCTGATTTTATTGTTTCGATTTCTACATGTATTGTTATTGTTATCATCATGATCATAATGATCACCATGATTATCATTATCGTCATGACTCATGACCATCATGATCATGAACATCGTCATCGTCGTCGTCATCTACACTTCTACGGTATTAGCATCAGTATCGTCAGTAGCAGTAGCAGCAGCAGCAGAAGCACTTGATGATGCATCATCACCATCTTCATCTTTATCATCTTCATCATCGTCATAGTCATCAGCATCATCAGCAGTTGTAGCACTGTAGCAGCATTATCATTATTTCGCTGGCCGCTTTCGCGCCGACCTTTCGAAGATTGCCTCCCATAGTTAAAGATTGCAAGCCGAATTTAGATGGATCACTCAAACACTGGGATATTTATAGACAAGACCCGAACAGTTCAAAAAGTGCGTGACGTAACATACGAGTAATGCGTTCTTGGAGAAAAGTCGCCCAATAAGCGCAGAAAACATATCGCAACCGATGTCACACAGAAAACGCAACATCATCGTGTAGGTCTACCTTAGAAAAACATCGCAAAAATTTATGGACTCGTGAATTTATGGACCTTAAAACTGACGAGAACGTAGCGCGTTGAACTTTATTCAAGGTATACCGGTACTACGTTTATTTCTATGCATGAAAACAAAGTGAAAAAGGTAGCGCGTTTACGGCATTGATCATTCAATACAACATTATAGGATAAAAAATTCACATATATCTTGTCATCTGGTCTGAACCACGTTTAGATTACTACGGTGACTGAGAAATGCGTTATGTTCACATGATAAGCGACAAAACGTCCTCTGCTAAAACCGCGGCGCCAAAACGTCTTGCTTCGTAATATTATTAATAATGAAAAATAACGATAATAAACAAAGCTGTTCAGATAGTTTCTTAGAGCCCGAAGGTTTACATTGACGTCGAGTGATTAAATAATAATAATGATAATAATGATGATGATGATGACAGCTTATATGGCGCCGTAACCCAGCCAAAACGCCTAAGGCATTATAGTCTATAGCCTTATCTGACCTCATCGTATATCATTTTACTAATCTTACTCCTGTCTCTTTTACATTAGAGCTACATAAACAGTTATAAACTACGAAGTATTTATACTATCACATGTAGATTAACATGTATAATCGGTCGTTGTATGAATCCCACCTTGGCCATATCGACGACAGTGTTTGCGTTATCCGTCAATTTGCGTTGATCCATTTTCACCTTTCGCAGGCTAAATCAAACATACAAACATCTGTTCAACTTCTCCAAACCCTCTGCCCCCCCCCCCCCCCCCGCGATCCATCCACCGCAAACATATAATAATGTAGCAATGACTCACACATGCACACATGAAAACACACACACATACACACACACATGCAAACACATTCACGCATCTCCACTACACCATGTGTCTCACGGTTTACAGTGCAGTGTCGTGTTATATGTATTATGTATAGACCTTATAATACACATTAGTGGACTGGCTATAGCTTCATGGCCATGTCGTTCACACTGTAGACTATACCTTGTAGATCTATGCACTTAGAATTGAACATACTTAATCGATTTATCAATTTATTGAGTCATGAGGTTAGCTAAAAGGTCCGGATGCTCAACTCAATCAATCAATCAATCAATCAGTCAATCAATCAATAAATTTTTTCTTTCAACCCTGGTACAAGATACAGAAAATGCTACAAGTTTAACACGTGCAGACAGGATATACAAGGGATTACCCAAAGGAATAAAGTTCCAGTAAACTAGGGACACCCAATTCCTAGATACCTGGGTAATGATTGCATGAGATGTAGCATAAAATGGAGCCTATAATATGAGATTGCAATAGAAATCTTAATATAAATCAATCATCTATAACTAAGAGGAGCAGGATAGGAAACCGGAAAAAAGAATACGTAAAACTTAACTATCAATTTGCGAGCATATAAAATTTAACGGCATCATGGTAAATCTAATTAAAGCTGACATAATTTACTAATTGAATATCATCTTCATCATCATTGCCATCGTCGTCTTAGTTATCGTCATCATCGAGAGGTTGAATATTATCATTGTCATTATCAGCGTCGTTATTCCCTTTAACTTCTGAGGTCAGAACATAGAATTTAGTATAGGGGCCTAATATTATGACTGTATATGCATTTAGGCTACCTGCACGTTGGCTGCGTGGCGCCTATGAGCATCTATAAGATCGTCGACGACTTCAATGCATTTCTCATGCTCGTTTCAAATCTTGTCGAGATTTCATTTAAGTTGACAGTTATCCTTTTATCCTTTTTCACTCGCACACCATTGCTTTCTAAATACTGTACACATGCAGTGGAGCACGGTGGTGTAGAGGGCATGTTCGTTGCCTTTCAGCCGGAGGGTTGCAGGTTCGATCCCACCTCAATCCACCGTGTAGGGACCTTGGGCAAGTCTTTCACTTGCAATTGCTCAGCGCTTCCGCGTGAAAACTCCGATTCAGTGTCAGCGCTGTAGAATCTTGAAGGTGCGCTATAACAAGTGCAGCGCTTAAAGTGTGGGAAAATAAGTGCCCGGACGCCCATTACCTTTTTCAAAACAAGTGCATGGACGCCCCTTACCTCTCCAGACTGTGCTATCCAATAAGTGGCCGGACGCCGTTTAGATTTTAAAATAAGTGCATAGACGCCGTCCATGACCGTCCAGCCACACTTTAAGCATTGAACAAGTGCAGAGAGAAACATGCAGCATTACATTATGCAGAGCAACAGAATAACATAAGGCAAAGAATCAGTGAATCGCGGTTGCAGAGGAGAGCACCATGGCAGTAAAGTCGTCGTCAAGCAGTCACTGACCTGTGAATTGCCTGAAGGAACTTTCTCTGATGAGCTCGTAGCTTTGCATCGTTGACCTTTTTAACGAGTTTCGTATATTTGTAGATGAGCCATGTTTCGCGCAGAACGTTTGCCGCAGAGTTCTTCAACTGTTCGGAAGAAACATCACGAAAATATATCCGTCATAAAATAATGAGACTATACGGTATAGAATAATGAAGTCAACACGCTCCTCATCCTCCATTACACTGCTTCGCCCTCCCATCACTTCATCACAGAAATTCGCAAACCGCTCCATAGCCATGCATTGCCGTTCCACCTCTCTGGAACAAACTTCCGCCAGCACTATACGTCAAACTTCCGACCCATACGAGCTCACCAAAACTCCACCTCTCGCTATCTCCCCACAGGTCTTTCACTCAAAACTGAAAACATTGCTCTTTCACAAATCTTATCCTGATTCTTCCTCTTCTCCTCACATCCCTGGTCATTTCAACTGCAAACATCACCCACCTTAGCCGTCCATCTGTCTGCGTTCCTGACTCTCCGGACTTGACCCGCTGCCTATCGATTTTGTATTGATTAAGAGCCTGTGAACAAACTGGTTCCCGCTACTTCGCTTTTGTGGGCGCTGCAGAAACAATGGACGATGCTGTTTACTACTGTTTAGTAAAAAAAAATATCATGCGCATGCATGGACATGGTGTCCATGGCATGAAATTATATTATTAAAGCGATAATAGGCCTATTATTACAATTGAAGCATGGAATAGTATAGGTCTTATGGTACACACTCTTAGGTCAATAAAGTATGTGAAAACACGATGAGTCATTATGAATTATTGTATACTTTTCTGCAATCTCTGAAGCTAGCGCTCTTAGGCAGCTATCACAGCCAATGGCCATGGGTCTGAAACTCTGAATGTTGGCAACCTCGTCTTAAATTTGTAATAGAAGGGTTCCAAACTGTCCTACATAGGTTTACAAGTGTCGGTTTTTATGGAAGCATGCCAGAGTCAAATAATAATAATCGAAGTGAATTTCATTTCAACAATGACTAAAGTGTACATGTCTGCACAGAGTTGTACGTATGACGGTATGTGCGTCGTAGTATGTCTCAACACACAAAGCAGCCTAATTATATCGCTCTTGTAAGACTTAGTGCCTCACATTGACACCGAAGTTCCCACACTTACCATATTAACTGCAAATTAGTTGAGAATAAATCGCAACTTTAGGAGACTTGCAGCTCATGCATGATGTAGCCTAAACACACTGTTATTGTTAAACGTAGCTATATTAACAGGAATTCTATTAAACAAATTCCGGTCCTATAAACTGACCCTTTTCGTCAGCTGATTGTCCATCATGAAGTTGTGGACGTGTTTTTCAGCTCTGGTCAGTTCTAGTTTTCTTGCCAGAACTGCGACGACCAAAGCCGTACAACCAGATCCCTACAGCCACAGAACGCATTCCAATACACGCATTGTACAACAACAACAAGACATATTTATTATAAGCTGAGCTACTAAGTTACTGTACAATGACGTTGCACGTGTCATAGCAGAGATGAATAACGACTCCCTCCTCCATTTTCCAGAGCTTGGACTGGCACCTCCTCCTCCAAGGCCGTAGCCAGGATTTTATTTGGGGGAAGCATTTAATCAACCGTGATCAAGCCCTTCAGCAGACCGAATCGACTGACTAAGGGTGTTGGAGAAGTGTAGTGGGTTGAGTTGCAGTGTTGAAGTGTAGTTGGGTTGGGTTGTAGTGCTGAGGGTTGGACGAACAATACATTACACACTACATGTGGCTCCTACATCATATGTTAGTAATTGCATTATTTCATTTTTACATTATTTCATTTGGGGGGGGGCGAGGGGTGTTCAAACACCCAAAGCACCCCTAGCTATACGGCCCTGTCCTCCTCACAAGTCCACACATTCACAAAATGTTGCATATTTCTACAGGTCTCACGTGTAAAAAGAGAACTGACATGCAGGCTATTAATACTTATTACACCAAAATAGCACACTTATTTTAGACTGAGGATTTCAAATGACTAAGCACACATATAGTTATAGGCCTAAAATAATGACGTCACCTAACACACCTACATGCAGGACTATACTTTAAAACAGTCCTAATTATAAGCTCACATTAAAATAACAACAACAGTAGATTCTCTTTTACTTTCTTAAAAACCCTGTTTTTTAAGGATGACCGCTGATCGTATAGTTTGACCAATTTGATCGCAATTCTCAAAGGCATAGTTAGCAACGAACAGTAGCTTAGCCAGGTATACGCATATGTATATGCCAGCATCGGACTTGGACCATTTTAAGGTTATATATGATTTAGAATGTTTAAGTATTGACGTGTAATTAATCTCCTTCAGCATGTACCCCGGGTCCACGCGCCAGGATACAAGAGAGACTCATGCGCATGCGCTGACCATGCAGACCGCCACTGGCATAAGCCAAACCATCGGCTACCATCTTGTAAGGCTATAGTAGAGACCATTTGCTAATGGAAGCCCATACACTTAAAAAGGCTTTCCACCGTAGTTACTGTGGCTGATGCAGCATTGGCCCCAAGGATGGCTACGTATACATATACGGATGCGATAACCTTGTTATACTCCACGGTACACTATACGGTAGTAAAGAACACTTTTCTATATAGTAATTACATAAGTTCCGTACACATCATAACCAACCCTCGCATCATCGCCTGCAGTCAACGATGTATGACCGAGAATTTGTGAATTCATGATAATTTTGAGTGGATGTGGACAAACGACGACAACGGCGACATAATAATTAGATTTGCAAATGGATGGATTGGACGATTCGACCGTTTGGCATGCGCCGTTCGTCCGTCCACGGTGAGTGGACGAGTGACCCCTGCGAGTGACCACTGCGTGCTGCTGCAGCAGAAGAGGAAGAGTGACCATAAACTGACCATTACTCCGGCGAACACTGCGATGCCTCTTCCGCAATACGTGTTTGGCACAATGTCACCGTAGCCGACGGACAGAAACGTTATGGCGATCATCCACATGGAATTCAGCAGATGCTTGTGGCGGTCGTCATGGTAACTGAAACCAGCAGCAGCAGCAGAAACACTTCAGTCAATAATATATATATATTCATGATAATATATATTTATAATATAAATATACATACATAAATGTAAATATATGTATATATATATGTATATATATATGTATATGTATGTATATGTATATATATGTATATATATGTATATATGTGATATACAATATTATACTTGTATATGCTGTCGGGCCCTCCATGGTCGTGGAAGAGAAGGTGTGTTAAACCAGTATGCTAATATTTACACAACTCAAATAAATACTTCGCCAAGAAATCGACCAATAATTATAACCAGTAAGCTATGCAGAAGGCAATGCCACCTGTCGACAGAAAAGAGAAACGACGCCAATTCGAAACTCATTTCACTTGACATGAATATTGGCGTTGACGTCTAAACGGTTTGACGCAATAAACTTAGGCTATAAGCTATAGCCAGTGGCGGCGCTAGGGGGGGGCTGGGGCTAAGCCCCCCTACAAGAGGTCAAGCCCTCCCTAAAAAATGGGCCATCCGGGGTTTTTTTACATTGAATTATCCAAGATTTCAGGTCGATGACTAAAAAAAAAAAAAGGTCGTCAGAAATTTTGGCGGCGAAATTGGACAATTTTCATAAGATTTCGGTCGATGACTAAAAAAAAAAAAAAAGGTCGTCAGAAATTTTGGCGGCGAAAATGGAAAATTTTCGCCGCAGGGCTCAGCCCCTCCGAAACTGAAATCCTGGCGCCGCCACTGGCTATAGCATCGTGTTTACATGATGAACCAAATATACCCAATGCAAATCTCTACTCACTGTCAACTGTCAACCATACAAACCATTAATTTCTATAAACTATCGAGAGTAGAGCGTCCTTCGAACTTCCTTCTACTTAGTGAAGAGTAAACTGTCCCATGTAGCCATAGTCACAGTGGCGTAGCCAGGGGGGTTGAGGGGGTCAAAACCCTCCATTGGCCTATGAATTTTTTTTAAAGGTTATTAATTTTATCCACTTAAATAAGAAAAAACAAAACAATTGCTTGTAGTAACAATTGTTTTTCTTACTTTATTCCCCCATGTTACTTTATTCCCTTTTTATTTACTGTAATACTGTTGGGTTGGTTTCAGAAATGGTATCCGGCCAGGCAAAAAGCAAAAATACCCCCCCCCCGCCATGAAAAATTCCTGGCTACGCCACTGCGTAGTCATAAGGGGAGCGATCCTGAGCAGCCTACGTTGAAGAGGCACTATAATGCTTCATATATAAGTAAATATAATAAACATACATACAATCCTTCAGCAAGTTAACAAGTTAACAACCATATGCACCGCAGTGAAAATCCGTCTGTCGACCACGTGCATAAGTGTAAACTAATTGATAACATTCAGATATCACTACACGCAGGACTAGCCGAGCACTCCGAGGGACGTATACAATTCTATTTGTGGATGTTACAGGCTATATGTATACAGCATAAGTCTTATATTTACAGCTGCTGTGGATTCATTGAAGGGCCAAGAGCCAACAATTAGACCCTGCACAAGCATAGCTATTCGCAGTGGCGTAGCCAAGAATTTATGATGGGGGGGCGTTTTATGGCCTGGCCGGATGCTCTTTCTGACACCAACCCAACGGTATTACAGTAAATAAAAACGGAATAAAGTAACATGGGGAATTAAAGTAAGAAAAATAATTGTTGCTACAAACAATTGTTTTGCTTTTTCTTATTTAAGTGGAAAAATAACCTTTAAAAAACTTTTTCCTCGGCCAATGGGGGGTTTTAACCCCCGAAACCCCCCTTGTCTACGCCCCTAGCTATTCGCCATACGCTAAGATGTGAGAAAACCGGCAAGTATAAGCCTATAGTTGAAAATGCAAACCACTGGCGAAGAAGCAAATTGATTCCTGGCAGAAAAAATCTTATTTATCGGTGGAGTAAGTGCGCCTGGCTGTGATCGTTTTTCGCCTATTATCAACCAGCAGAGGTAGCGCATTTCACATATACAGGGTGCGGCAAAATAAAGTAATCCCCTACGGTTTTTAGCCCATATCTTAGCCAAACATACGAATTTTTAAATGAAACTTTACAGCCTTAAAGGCAATTCATATTTACGTACAATGGTCAAATTACAAAAAAATATTTCAAACAAGAACAAAAGTTATATCACGTTTAGTGAGGCCACCCACCGTTTTTTGACGATTCAAAAACGAAACGCAATTGTTTAAGGTTTTTTGCTAGTATCATGGCCAGAAGTAAGAATTTCAAAATGAATCTTTACAGGCCTAAAGACAATTCATATTTACACATGATGGCCAGATTTCATCAAAATATTTCAAACACAACAAAAGTTATACCCCTTTTAGTGAGGCTACCCACCGTTTTTGACGATTCAAAAACGAAACGCAACAAAAAGTAACAAAAACACGATTTTCTTAAGTCTCATCTCAAATAACTGCTGTCAAATGAACTTGGCAGTGCTTCACAACTTGTGTTCAATGTGCCCACCACCAGTGCCAAAACTTCTTTTGAGTCTCTTTGCAAAGTTCTTGATGGACCTGTTGATTAATCTGACAGATTCCTTATTTACCAATTTTACTGTCATCTTGCTAAGTGACTTCTCAGTGACGTGCAGCTACGCTGGCACCCTGTTCCTTTTTTAAATAGTAATAATAATGATCTGGCAATATCAAGGCAATCTGATAACACTTATTTAAGAAGAGACTAAATAAAATTGTGTTTTTGCTACTTTTTGCTGCGTTACGTCTTTGAATCGTCAAAAAACGGCGTGTGGCCTCCTTAAAAGTGCCATAACTTTTATTCTGCTTGAAATATTTTGCTGAAATCTGGCCATCATGTGCAGATATGAATTGTCTTTAAGCCTGTAAAATTTCATTTCGAAACTCTTACTTCCGGCCAAGATATTGGCCATAATAATTAGATTGATTTTTGTTACTTTTTGTTGCGTCGCGTTTTTGAATCGTCAAAAAACGGTGGATAGCCTCACTAAAACTGATATAACTTTTGTTCTGTTCGAAATATTTTGTTAAAATTTGACTATTGCACGTAAATATGAATTGCCTTTAAGGCTGTAAAGTTTCATTTAAAAATTCGTATGTTTGGCCAAGATATGGGCTAAAACCGTAGGAGATTACTTTATTTTGCCGCACCCTGTACAGTATAGTTCAGCCAAATACATAAGCAGGAATTATAGTTATAGACTATGAGTGAAAATGAACCAGAAATACACACGTGCAGACATATGGCCTACAACCTGACAGAAAAAAATTACAGATATATCATTTCAGATCACACAGATTGCACATACATAGATACCTATGTATAAATACATGCTTAGCTTAGCTACATCGGTGAGAGCGCTGGCCGCGCGTCTAGCAGTGTAATTAAACATGTAAGAACGAGTAAATGCATGTAGTATGTACAATACACACATGCATGCAGACCGACAGACAAGCAGAAATAGAGTCAGACGTATACCTCTGAAAAGACTTGCTCGATAGAGCATGGAAATAATCACATGTAGGCCTACATGCTATCGTATACATGTACTTAAGTCTTATGTTGATGAAGAATCGAAGGAAGATACGAAAAGACGAATACGGAAGAGAAAATGCTAAGTGCCAGAACGAGGTTGAGATAGTTAAAGCAGAAGAAAGAAAGGTTTTGTGCATTTGTATAAAGAAAAAAAATAGAGACAGACTGCAGTTACAAAGAAAATTCGAAGAACACAGACAGATTCCCAACCGATTAAGTGGGGAATTGGGATGCTGTATAAACTGTATATATATAAATATATATATAATGTGTGTGTCTGTGAGTGTGCGTATGTATAAAAATCTCATTCAACTTAATCTGTAGACCTATAGACGTTTAAGCAGTTTTCGATGGCTCATGATTCCTCCACTTGCCTCTGACAATGATGCTAAAGAAATTCCGATCTTTAAGAAGCATGCATTATACGCTACATTTAATGTAAACATTGTACAGTGACCAACGACAACAACAACAATATAGGCCTACAATTAACGCCAATAATCCAAGGCATTTGGTTGATTGATGATGATGATGATGATGATGATGATGATACTATACCTTTCGCATGCCCTGAGCATCCAGCTGGCTAGTATCCATAGCGACAGCATCAGGACCAGCAGCACGGTTCCAGGGCAGATGGTCATGAGCGTCTTGAGGACGAAGCGTGTGTTGAACGTGATGCGGTTGAGTGCACCGATGCTCCGTGATGAAGCATCGGAGAAGAGCCGGCTGTGCAGCAGCAGGACCCGACAGACGAGGTACAACCGGAGGAACATCGGCAGCGAGAGGATGAGGTCGACGGGGACCACGGCGTGGGTGACGGTCTGGCTCTGGTCGTCGTGTCTGAGGGTCCACGTGAAGGGAAAGTCACCGGGAATGGGGTGGACCATGCAGACGACCAACTCGACGGTCACCTGGACCACCCTCTGAGCGGAAACGGCGATCCGCCAGTCGTCGATGCAATTGTCGATGATGAACAGCTGCAAAGAAAGATCGCATACATGCATATACAGGGTGCGCCAAAAAAGACCCCCCTAGGTTTTTCGTCAAAAAACGGTGGGTGACCTCACTAAAATTGATGCAACTTTTGTTCTGTTTGAAATATTTTGATGAAATCTGGCCATAATGTGTAAATATGAATTGTCTATAGGCCTGTAAAATTTCATTTGGAAATTCTTACTTTTGGTCAAGATATTGGCAAAAAACCTAGGGGGGTCTTTTTTTGGCGCACCCTGTACAAGTCTGCAATATTTTTGTTAAGCCAGACTTTTTATATGGCGCCTATTCAACGAGTGCATTCAGTTTTACCAACTGCTGCTGAAGGGTACTGGTCTTTTTGCTAGGCCTGCATGGGTCAGAAGCTAATTGGAGATTTGGGATCAAATTGAATTGGCGTTCTATAAATTCCGACTGGTTGATTGGTTGCAGGGTCATCGATATACCGAATGGTCTTCAGAGACCCATAAAAGAAAGATTCTTCAGGTGCAATTGATTGTAGGCCTACACAATACACATGCAGTCAATAATAATTATTATTACTAGTCAAATTGCAATGTAATGTAAAGCGCTAAGATTTCTCAAAACGTCATTTGAATCAATCATCGATTGTTGTCCTGTGCATCTTCTTATAGCGCTACATATTAAGTCAGCAAATAACTTACCATTTCATTGCTCATTGGGCGAATTCCCAAGTTCGCCTCTGTCTCTGCCTACATGCGTGTTGTGTGGCCATAGGCGGAGACCTGGGCCGAGAATTGGGGGGGGGGGACGGAAAGACGCGAGATTTTCTGAAAAATTTCTGACGATCGGCGAAATCTCGGGAAAAAATATTTTCGCCGCCCAAAAAAGTTGACCTTTTTTTTTTTTTTTAGTCGTCCGGCCAAAATCTGCACGAAATATTTATATTTTCGCCGCCCAAAAAAGTTGATGACTTTTTTTTTTTTTAGTCATCCGGGCCAAAAATTTGACGAAATTTTCTATTTTCGCCACCGAAAAAAGTCTTGGCGCTCAAACATTGGGGGGAACAAATGCATGGGCCGTCCCCCCAACACTTTCTTTGGGGGGGACCGTCCCCCCTGTCCCCCCTAGGTCTCCGCCCATGTGTGTGGCCCTGGTTGCCTGTAGCCCAACATACGTCATAAGCTTATCGAATTGCTGCTCTGGTTTCACGCTCCATGCATCTCACCTACGCGATCTCTGTACGAGTCTGTCGCCCAGCCTCTGACACTGAAGCACGTCGGGCGCTTTGCTCTGCTGTGAAGGGACAACTCCTAGTTCCACGGACTCGCTTAGCTGCCATGGCAAAGAACGCCAAGCTTTCTCGGTTATACATGCAGTCATGTAGGTCTGTCTATCTGGAATGACCCTCCTTCAAAGCTGCATTTGTTACATCTGACAAGTCAAACTTTGCGTCATATATTATTAGATATCTGTCGTCTTTTTTTTATCTCGCCATGGCTGGGCTTGGAGCGCCTCTGAGTAGGTTTCTTGGAGGAGTGCTATATAAATCATGGAACGAATTCATTCAATTTACAAAGTCTGAGACGAGGACTCAATGCGAAAAGTCCAAAGTAGGAGCGGATGCAGTGCAAAAAACACGAACGCAAAATTAGATATGAACACCTACTTTTGTCAAGCATTTCACCACTTCTAATAAGCAAATATAGTAAGTATTTTAAACCAACTGGCTATCGTGCAGCGTGTACATGTATTAGATAAATACAACATCCTAATTATGAACGATTTTCGCGTTAGTTTGTCTGCATGCCTTCAGCATGGAGCAGGCTATATAATGTGATCAAGCGTCTGTCGGTGCGGGGAGTAAGAGGGAACCTTTGCCGAGGGAGGAGCAGGTGCAAGAAACGGCCCAGGTTCCCAGGACTGCGGTAAAGAGGCCTACAACGGCGGCAAGGCATAATATAGTTTCTCAAGTGTACACACACGTACAGGTCTAACCTCTTCGTATAGGCCTAGATACATACAGATAGATATAGGTACACCTGTTTATATGCTATATAGGCCTACAGGGATATATACACACACCGGGCTTAGACCAACCGCTCGTAAATTTATACAGCTATGCGGAAACATAATCATGTACACACGTCCACAGTTAGATACAAATTGGGAGTGTAAACTCATGATGAGGTACGTTGTGTGTGTGTGTATGCTTGATGTTGCCACACGCATTATAGCAGGTCAATGAGTTTGGTTTAAAAAATTGTTATAGTGCACATATGAGCACTGTTATAGCCTGCTTACCTTCGAAGAAACCATGAAAATATAATGTGTCTCTTATTATATAGAAAGAGAAACAGACCTGGGCAGACAATGACAGAGGCAGACAGAGACAGACAGAGGCAGACAGAGACAGACAGAGACAGAGATAGGCAAAGGTACACGCCGACGTATATTCCTGAGGGTTGTCGAGTGAGTAGGTGGAGCATAGTTATTATCTCTTCTGGTGGGTTGATGGTCGTGGGTATACCGTGAAAAAGACGAAGAGGTCGTCCCCAACGGCGCCTAATCGGCAGGACTTCACAGACCTAATACTCAATACTCAAGGCTGCTGCAGGGATATCCCACCAGACGAGTCCAAACAACTACATCACTTTGCAGCACTTACACAGAACATTGGATACAATCATGTAGCCTATATAATTTATGTATATATAGGCTTTAGGCTTAGAAGAACTCATCACGTGAGCAGCAGAATTGACGTGGTCTGAAATGGTTCGTAAAGTTGTTACCAGTTATACAATTGCAACTATATAGGACTTGGAGATGATGATGCTTAACGTGTAGACAAAGAACGACGCTACCATGTCGAAGATGAATTGTGTCAAATCTCAGAACATGATTAAATATATATCCATTCATTCATTCATTTCAAGAACTCTCTCACACACACACACACACACACACACACACACACACACACACACACACACATATATATATATATATATAACGACCCTTTAAGGAGTTCACTCAGAGGCACTCCCAATCCAACTACACGGTGATACAAACGGTTCTTCAGGAGCTGTAAAACACAGATGAATCAACACTAGGTATCAAGCGTGTAGGATATCTCCAGCGGGAGTCTATTTCAGACAGATGGACGGGAAAGCACTGCGCTTGAGGTCATTCACAAGGTCAGAAAAGAGGATGGTCTACGGAATCATCTTCTGATGGAGTATCATGAAACAGAACTAAATAATATATAATGATATATAATGATATATAATAAAAGAAACTAAATAATATATAATAATATTATCGTCTCAAGGCTTAAAGTGTACTTAATATTATGGCACTTATTAGACTATAATAGCACAGCCTGGAGAGGTAAGAGAGTTCAAGTACTTCTTTTTCTACACGTTAAGCACTGGCATCACAATATCCTAATCGCAATTGTAATTGGTAACGTCTAAAGCGCCGGTTATGTAATGCACAATATATAAATCAAGAAGTCACCAAATCCAAGCCGTATTCTACATGAGATGATGAATATCGTCAATCATTCAGCAGACATAAATCCCTAAGACAGAGAAAATGTCTACTCTATATATATTTGATCCATCAATCCGAAAATGTAAAGAGTCTTATATGTATACGTTCGGAATTAAACGACATGTATAGGCATATAGCTGCGCAACAACAGAGAAGAGGTTGGAGGTCAAACACCGCGGGGCAGCGACTTAAATGTCTCGTTTACCATGAACAGCTTTATTGTTCCATAAGTATATGACCACAGAAATGCAATCATGTAATCTTCCCTGCAGCTAGTACTTAAATTAATAGCATATACGTCAGGCCCTTATACAGAGGCGCGGCCAGCCCACATAAAGGGTGTGGTTTTTGGCAGAGTTCCATGACAGTTGGCAGTTTTTTAACTAGCTTTGCCCGACCCCTCTATAACAGAATAAAAACTCAACGGATTTAAACAAATAATTTTCTATTCGTGGATCATATTTCCAGAGTGAGGTGGTTCAAACCACCCAAAACCACCCAACCGAAACCACCCAGTGACAACGCCACTGATTATATAGGCCTATAGGCCTACACGTATATAGACTACGCCAGTGTTGACCAATGTTCAACAATAATTATTAGGCCAACATTAGCCAAACATATAATATAGGGGCGTGCTGATCGGGTACGGATGCAGACTGCATGGTTGCTAAACTAATGAAACTGGAATATGATGGCATGTAATGTTCACGGTTAACCAGACGTGCGAATAGCATCTTCATGACTTAGATGCGCTGAATTTATAATTGTTTCGAAGAGCCCATACGAGACATCAGCCAATTCTTGTCTTATTGTGTGTGGACTATGAGCATGATGAGCACTAATTTAGAACAAATACTTTGCTTAACAAGAAGCCAATGCAAAAATTAAAGAAAAGCGGCTATTATGTTTATGTTTATGTGCATATTTAGTTATTGAAGCTTACGCGACAAATTTCAACTGCAATTAGTTACATGAGAGAAACAATTCAGTCGAAGGCAACGTTTTTAAATCACGAATTTCGACGCATACGACTTTTTACGTTGACATGGAATGCCTAGAGTAGTTACTGTAGAAGTTCAATATTCGGAGGGTTAAAGCGGAGGTACTGCAATGCCTTAGATATTATAGGATAGGGAATATAGGTCTACTACAACAGCTGCACAGACAAGTCGTATGTTTTATCAGATTACATCCGATGAAAAGTGGATATTATGTATCATCAGATTAAAAATGATATCCCGCTTGAATAATGGCGATGCACAATTGTAATTGCAAGTGCTT
>OX457038.1:39773947-39951447 GCA_949752735.1 Lumbricus terrestris | reverse complement strand
TAAGCTGGTGCTCTGCGTTTGTCTCTATTGCATATTATATCTTTAGAATATTAGAGCTAACGAGTACGATTGCGATTGAGGTCGCGCAGTATGGTATGGCATAATAGCTTTGAGGCGCACACGAATTCGAACCGACGGCGTTTCTGACAAGGGTGAAGAAACCATGCAGATCGGCTGTGCGCCAAGCCGTCTGCAAAATAATGACATTGAGCCCGATTCGACGCTCGGGTGGGGCCTTGGCTGGCTCATTGAACCGAGCCGTCGCCAAAAATACGAGCATTGAGCTCGATGATTCGATGCTTTGTGGAAAGCTTTGGCTTCGATTTTCATTAGAAAATACCAGGGTGAAGAGTCGCCGAATATTATGTGACAACAACAGAAGCAGCAATAAAAGGCAAACAGAATGGCCAGCCGACGACATGATGATAATATCTGTAATGTTGACCGTCATTTCCCTCGCTCTGCAACATAATCATCCAAATGACCATCGCACGACAATAAAAATATCTGTCGAATTGTTCGCTCGGTCGGGAATTGACGACAGGACAGATGGAATCAAGGTCACACCACCACCACCACCACCACCACCACCACCACCACCACCACCACCACCACCACCACCACCACCACCACCACCACCACCACCACCACCACCACCACCACCACCACCACCACCACCACCACCACCACACCACCAACACCAACACCACCACCCCATCTCTCACCACCGAGGAGATGGGGAATGGTGGTGATGGTGGTCATATCGACACTCTCCCCCCTTCCGCCAGTATTGTCACCAAATACCACGTCCTCTGTAATCTTATAACTATATGTATCACTAGAAATGCCACGTCTGCTACTACTGCTATCAACACATCGACAGAACCCGGACTAGGACCTCCTTCGGCGTACTCTCCTGGACGACCCTTTTGACTGACACAGCGCTTGTGAATAAGCTGGTGCCCTGCGCTTAGCGTTTGAGTTGCGCTCTAGAAATTTGGAGATTACGATTACGAATACGATTACAAGCCATCACAGGCAGCACCGCCACAAGATGTGCAGTGCCTGTTGCTCTAATCTTCATTATACATGGAAAAAGGAAGAGTGACTTAAATGACTGGCGCTATAGAAGGGTATAATCTTAATGAGTGCTCTTGTGTATTTTTCGTTTGGTATGTAGCAGTTCTTTTTAGTAGCGTATACCTGTATCTGAAGAGCATGGTAAGCGAAGATCAGAGACAGCAAGATGAGCGTGCTTATCGTAACCAACGACTTCAGACAAATGGAATAAAAAGAATCCTACAACATCAAACAATAAACATAAACACACATGTAGGCTAATTAACACATGTAGGATAATTAACACATGTAGACTAATTAACACGATGATGATGGTGTTGATGATGGTGATGATGATGATGATGATGGTGGTGGTGGTGGTGGTGGTGGTGGTGGTGGTGATGATGATGATGATGATGATGATGATGATGATGGTGGTGGTGGTGGTGGTGGTGGTGGTGGTGATGATGATGATGATGATGATGATGATGATGATGATGATGATGATGGTGGTGGTGGTGGTGGTGATGATGATGATGATGATGATGATGATGATGATGATGATGATGATGATGATGATGATGATGATAAGAATAACGATAACAACAACAAAAATAACAATAATGATAATAAATTTGACGCATATTCTATCAGTCATGATCGAGTGTCTAAAGGGGTTAGCCTGCGGACACAATGCACAATGAGTGCATCATTCTCCGAAAGTCATTATTATCAGACTATAATATATTGTGGAATTGTTATTATTATTATTTTCTGATTTATCTCCGAAGCCATAATAATGATATATTTGTAGGCCTACATTTTCGTCTCAATCTGCAGAGCAACAACATCAGCTCTCTAATTATCTAATAATTGAATCTGGATATGAAACCAAATCGATCGTGTTTAGCATCCGTTCAGAAACTGTTCTGACTCATGCATGTAGGACAAGAGGTAGGTTATTCCCTGCATCCTTCACACATCTGACTCACGCATGTAGGACAAGACGTACTATACCCTTCACTCTTCAAATGCACAGTTGCACACTCAGCCAATGCGATTTATTAAGCAGCTGAAAACGATGCGTTTACTACATGCTTAAAAGATCCAGCTCCCGCTTTTGTGGCTCGTCCTCGTCCTCGTCCTTAGTCCTCGTCCTCCTCTTCATCGTTCTCTTCTTCCTAGTCCTCTTCATTGTTTTCCTCCTCTTCCTCGTACTCCTCCTCGTCCTCCTTTTCCTCATCCTCCTCTCCTTCTTTCCTTCTCGGCTGCCGGAACTGTAAACACTTCTCTTCCGATGTTTTGTCATATAGCGCACCATAATCACTAGTTGTCGTTCTGTCTGTCTGTCTGTCTGTCTGTCTGTCTGTCTGTCTGTCTGTCTGTGTTTGTCTATCTGTCCATTGATCTGAACTCGGAATCGAACCTGACCCAATATTTATCCTAGCGATATTTCGCTCATCACAGATGAGTTCGTCTAATATCATCACATGTATATCCGTCATTAGCTCACAAATGCTCAACCGTCATCGATCGCTATAGTCTATATCGCCCAGTCTCTCCCTCCCTGTCCGCCTCTGTCTCTGTCTCTGCCTCTGTCTCTGTCTGTCTCTGTCTCTGCCTCTGTCTCTCCCTCCCTGTCTGTCTCTGTCTCTGCCTCTGCCTCTGCCTCTGTCTCATTCTGTCAATTGTCCATCCACACTCCTCTCACCATCAACCAATCCACCCATCCATGATCCATCCATTCATGGTGTAAAACAAATCGACGCCTGATGGATATGTATGCACACTAGAACTAAATCTATAAATGTAACTGGATTGTTTGCTGTGCTTCTAAATAAGTCTTGATCTGAGCAGGCTAATACATCTAAATATGTTTAGCACAATATATATAATATACAATTATACATGCATATAGGCCTATTGCATTTCTGTTTTATATATAGCCTATATAACATATAATTATAATTATATAATTATATATATGCAGTTTAGAATGCCGGTTTGGTGATATGGTTGTTATGTTGAACTGAGTTGAATGCTTGTAGAACTCTATCTCACTGTAGTCTATGTTCCTTAAATAACCGTAAACAGGTCACAGCTGATAAAGATACGGCCGAACTGTATTGACATTTGGCGAATCTCAATCGCACTTTTTAAAGTTCTTTTTAGGCGTAGATATATATTATATACATACACACACGCAAGGGCGGATACAGGAATTTTCGATGGGGGGGCCAAAAATTTTGGTCTTGTGAGACAGGACAAAAAAATTTTGGTCGATTAAATTGGTCGACCAATTTTCCGGGAAAAAAATACCATTTCATCCGCCAAAAAAGCTGATGACCTTTTTTTTTTTAGTCATCCATTCATTTTTCAGGAAAAGAAGATGCCATTTCCGAACGGGGGGCCACGTCCCGTACGATTTTCTAATAGGGGGGCCAGATGTCCTTTTCTCTCTCCCACTACATGTGTTTAAAACCAAATGGGGGGGCCACGTTCCATGCAATTTTTAAATGGGGGCCATGGCCGGATTGGCCCCCTGGATCCGCCCCTGCACACACGCATATATATGCATATATATATAGACCTACATATATCTATTGACAACTGATTAATTTAGGGTTGCAAGTTGCAACACTGGCGCTGTATAAATAAATAAATATTCGGATTTATGGTTGCTTAAGCATCTGATGTTATACCATTCGTAGCAACAAAAGACAGGCAGGAAGGTGTACGTACATGTATATATACTGAACGGATATATATAGGCTAGATATATATATATACATATATATATATATATATATATATATATAGTGCATGCATGGCAGATTTCTACTGCGGTCTGCTGTGCATTTTTAGGACACCTCTTCTGGCCGAACGTTGATGTTTACACAATGCATTCCGAGTATAGCTATAGTTGGGAAAGACAGGGATTATTGATGATGCAGAAGAGGAATACAGGGGAGGATGAGAGGATGAGGAATTAGCGCCGTACCATAGTACGCATCGCATACGCTAATGATCATGATTGGAGAGGATGAGGAGTGATGGAAGCGGCGTCAACTGACCGACTGATTGACCGATTGACCGACTGACGTAGGCCTGGTGGATCGACCGACCGACTCACGGACTGACTGACCGACCGATTGACTGACTGATGGACCGTCTGACCGACTCACGGACTGACTGACCGACCGATTGACTGACTGATGGACCGACTAGCCGACTCACGGACTGACTGACCGACCGATTGACTGACTGATGGACCGACTAGCCGACTCACGGACTGACTGACCGACCGATTGACTGACTGATGGACCGACTAGCCGACTATATGTAATCGACTATAACCGACCGACCGACTTAGCCATCGACGTGAAGATCGAGTGATATGATGATTAAGTTGAACGGCAGAATGAGATTCGATCATTCGGATGAAAGGAGAGAGATGAGATGGAGAAGAGATGTGCATTGATGGCATGATGCATTGCGTGACGACAACAACAGTTGCAACGATCTTTCTGACTCATTTAATCTCATAACAACGAAGTAACGAAATTCGAAATTTGCATATAGATCAAAAATACTTGACGCAAAGTCACGAGAAATCGTTGTGGTACACACACACACCTACACACACACAAACACACACACACACACACGCACACACACACACACACACACACACACACACAAGCACACACACACACACGCAAGAAAGTGGACTGCGGCGTCATTGATTCATCAACGCCAAGACAACTTCGGTTTGATTGAAGAATGCTTTCTTTGTCTATGCAGCTTTCCGCATGCAGTTACTTACAAGGTATAGGCTATAGAAGAAACTCAATATGAATCGCCTTCAGGGTCTTATATATAACAGGCATGTCGCGCATGCGTGGCGTTGCTTCAAAACACGCGACAGGGTGGCTCGCAAAAACTGATGCGTTTGTGACGTGACGAAAGATCCCGGTGAGTTTCGAACAGAGACGGAAGAAGAATTATGGATGCCCTGCGTTCTGGTAATCAGATATAGACCACTTTAAATTAATTATATGGCAAAGGCGTACGCAGAGGTTAACCCTCTCGCGGTCACTTATTGAATTAAGGCTTTTGGGCGTTGGCGAAAGATTTCGACGACGAAGTTATTCGTGACGAGATCATTCGTGACTCGTTTGACCATCAGCCGTGCATCTACTTGATCTATAGCATTCCTCCAGCGCCCTGAGGACAAGAGCCAAGTCTACCCAGGAGAACCAGGAGGGCCAGGGGGTCAACTCGAGAACGAATTCAAATGAATGATTAGGCCTTCGTGCTGCACGCAACGGCTGAGTGAATGGTTGAGTGAACGGTTGAGTGAATGGTTGAGTGAATGGTTGAGTGAACGGTTGAGTGAACGGTTGAGTGAATGGTTGAGTGAATGGCTGAGTGAATGGTTGAGTGAACGGTTGAGTGAACGGTTGAGTGAACGGTTGAGTGAATGGTTGAGTGAATGGTTGAGTGAACGGTTGAGTGAACGGTTGAGCGAATGGCTAAGTGAATAATAATGGTTGAGTGAACGGTTAAGTGAAGGGTTGAGTGAACATTTGAATGAATGGTTGAGTGAATGGTTGAGTGAACGGTCGAGTGAATGGCTGAGTGAATGGTTGAGTGAAAGGTTGAGTGAATGGCTGAGTGAATGGTTGAGTGAATGGTTGAGTGAATGGCTGAGTGAATGGTTGAGTGAACGGTTGAGTGAATGGCTGAGTGAATGGTTGAGTGAACGGTCAAATGAATAGTTGAGTGAATGGTTGATTGAACGGTTGAGTGAATGGCTTAGTGAATAATAATGGTTGAGTGAACGGTTAAGTGAAGGGTTGAGTGAACGTTTGAATGAATGGTTGAGTGAATGGTTGAGTGAACGGTCGAGTGAATGGTTGAGTGAACGGTTAAGTGAAGGGTTGAATGAATGGTTGAGTGAATTGCTGAGTGAATGGTTGAGTGAATGGTTGAGTGAATTGCTGAGTGAATGGTTGAGTGAAAGGTTGAGTGAATGGCTGAGTGAATGGTTGAGTGAATGGTTGAGTGAATTGCTGAGTGAATGGTTGAGTGAACGGTTGAGTGAATGGCTGAGTGAATGGTTGAGTGAACGGTCAAATGAATAGTTGAGTGAATGGTTGATTGAACGGTTGAGTGAATGGCTTAGTGAATGGTTGAGTGAACGGTTAAGGAAAGGGTTGAATGAATGGTTGAGTGAATGGTTAGTGAATGTTTGAGTGAATGGTTGAGCGAACAGCCGGGTGAATGGTTGAATGAATGGTTTAGTGAATGTTTGAGTCAACTTGCGACTTCAGTGGATTTGCGGATGGACCAAGCGATATCTGGATGGATGTCTAAGGGATGGATGAATCGCGGGATCGATTTACGGATGGATAATTGGATATGCATGGATTTGCGGGTGGATAGATACATACAATATACATAATATTATAGAGAATTACAATATGGATGGGTGGAACTATATATATAGATGATGACCTTGCAAAGGCGTTTGATACTGTGGACCACAAAATACTTTTGTATAAACTTGAACACTGTGGTATTAGAGATAATGCACTTTTGTATACAAAATACTTTTGTATAAACTTGAACACTATGGTATTAGAGATAATGCACTTCGATGGCTTAGTAGTTATTTGGACAATCGTCTACAGCAGGTGCTTTGTAATGGAAAATTGTCTAACTTTCAAACTATAGAATTTGGAGTACCTCAAGGCTCTATCCTTGGTCCTCTCCTGATTTTAATATACATGTATATCAATGACCTCCCAAATTCATCATCCATCTTACACTATATTCTATTTGCAAATGATTCTAATGTATTTTTATCGCATGCCTCCTATGATCAGCTTCTTCAGCTAGTCAATAATGAATTAATATCAGCTAGTGATTGGTTCAAGGCAAATAAACTTTCATTAAATCTATCTAAAACTAATTATATCATATTTCGCTCAAATAAAAAACCAATACCTATAACAAACAATGAGCTGCTTATTGACAACAAAGTAATTCCTCAAGTTTACACGACAAAATTCCTTGGCGTTCATATTGATCAGCACCTAAAATGGAAAGTCCATATAGACGAAATAAGTAAAAAAAATTCAAAAAGCATAGGCATTATTAAGAGAGTCTCTTACTTGCTTCCCTCTCATGTGCTTATCAATCTATATTTCACCCTAGTCTATCCATACCTTACTTACTCTAATTTAATTTGGACTTCAACCTATGATACCCATCTCCATGTTTTAAGGATCTTGCAAAAAAGCCATACGAGTTATCACTAAATCCACTGTTAACTGTCATACTGGTCCCCTATTTGCTGAGCATAAACTCCTAAATATTAAGCAGATTAGATTTGAACAGACATCTCAATTTATGTATCAATACATCAATAACCTCCTCCCTTCTTCCTTTGCATCTTACTTCTCTCCTGCATTGCATCCTGGACTCACTAGAGGTAATAGAGACTTCAGTATTATTTTTGCAAAAACAAATGTTCGGAAATTTTCCATTAAATTCCAAGGCCCTGTCATATAGAATAAAATTCCGATTCACATTCGTAAGGCTACTAACTTAACTCACTTTAAACACCTGTTACGTGTGCATACATTATGTAATGTTTTCTGTTAATAGCATGAGGGGTTACCCATGCTAATGCTGATTTATTTGATTGTTTGATTGCTTTTGCTTTTATTTTGTTCTTTCTCTGAGTTTTTCATGTAGTATTAACTACATTAGTTTTGTTTTTTATAATAATTTTTTTCTTTCCCTAGTTAAGTAATATCTCTGCATTCCAATACTCCCTTCAGCTTTCACTTTCTCACTTCACTTTGTTAATTAGGCCCCTGCTTAGCGGGACTTGTCCCTTTTGGTGTGCCTATTTGCTCCCTCACTCTTATAATACCTATTCACTTTGAGTATTTTCTTATTGCGAAATATGTCTATACTTTGTTAAACATACATGTACAATTGAATTGATGGGATCAATAAAAATATGTCTATGTCTATGTCTATGATGGAGCGACGTAGAGATGCAATGCATGGATTAATGAAAAATTGCACAAACGAATCTTTGTCTGAAAAAGTAAAGATTGTTCTGTGGCACGAAACAGTCATAAATTATTATTCGTCTATGAATGATGAATGAATAAACGTGAAAACTGATGTCACAGCAAATTCCGATAAATCAGTGAATTGGTGCATACATCCTTTCAAGCCATTCATAAAACAACTCCAATTTATCTATATGTATACAGTATACATATCTAAATGACGCAAACCTTCATGTCTCGATAATTATAGGCCTATGCTATATATATATAATTTGTGTGGATATGTGCCTCTAGATTTCAGCTGGATTTTCATCTATTATTATATATAATATGAATATTCTAGTGGACTATATTTTGATGAATATGATGTATATCAACTAATACATATAGGCCTATACTTCCAATTATGAAAGATGAAAAGGGGCTATAGAATTCAAAATCTGTATTATGTATGTAGGCTATCCAGCGTATCCGCCATTTAACTGACTTTCATAACCTAACCCATCAGCGTCTATAGCAACCTGTTTCTATTGCAACCTGTTTCGCGCAATAACAGCATTGCTGCGTCCTGCATCACTGATCATGTGGGATATCGCCTATCGGAGGCAAGTGACCTGCATCAGGGACCTCTACGCTGCAGGGTTCATGGGTCATATTGCAATTGATGACGGTCTTTGCCTATCCAGTCATCCACATATAACACTCGTGTTCTCCCCATGCGCGGATACTCATACATCTTCATGAGTGTCACGTAATCGCTCTATTTAGCAGATGTCAAAATGACAGGAAATGATAGTATGCATGTATTGTATATGTTTCAGATTTGAAAGATGAAAACGGGCTATAGAATTCAAAATAATGGTTTATTGATATACGGTAACGGGTATAAAAAAAACTAGATCGTAATCGTAGCTGTGGTATTTCAAAGCTGTATAGGTTATTAAAGAGTGCTGCGTCAGGTAAGATGGGCGTCCATTAAAGGTATACCATGCATGCAGGTAAAGAACAGAACAAGGTTCTCCAGAAGACCATGCACTTTGCACAGAGACTGACGGTGTTGGAGGCAGGTAAAGGTTCAACGGTTCGTTGCAATTAGGAGAAGACATTTGAAACTGCAGGCTGAACCGATGGATTACATGTATAGAAAGATTTTTTGCAAAGGTGGAATTTTTCAGTCTCGAATGGAAAACAGGATGAGTCAATTGAGTCATGAATGGATAATGGATATAATGGATATAATGATATAGTCGACAAAAAACTATTATAGCTCGAGGTGGACAATGGTGCATGATCAGCAACGACAATTTGAACAGATGAGTGCATGGAGAATTAATTTCCGGTATAAGGCCATGCACATAACCATGCATGAGAAAGATATGTCTTCAAAGTGAGTTGCTGAGGACTGTATTCAAGTATTTGTTATTAAGTAGGCCTATTGTCTGCTGAAAAATACTATACGATACATCTAAACAATGTATACGAAAATGTACATGAAACACATTTTACAGTCTTATATGCTGTTTTTACATCTGAAACGAGTTGTCCTGAATTTCTTGCTAATTAAATTTATTCTGAAGATTAGACATTCAGATCAGCTAATGCCTCATGTATACGAGGTTATAATTATTAGATGGTGCCGCCCAGAACCTTTTATTAGTGAGAGTTTGGCTTTCTCCCATAGAGGCGCAATGGTAAACGGATTCCTGCATTCTGATTGGTCGGCTGACATGGACGCCATTTTAGTTCCACCGAAAGGGATTGAGTAAGTAAGTAATAGAAGGCTTTGGTGCCACCTACCTTGGTGTAGATATTGGCCATGCTCAATTCCGTTTCGATGACCATGGCCGCGATTCCGAATGTTGCGAAGATGAGACAGTAGTCAGAGATGCGCTTCCGTCTCTCGTACAGCATTTTCCGCTTCCCCAGTCGGTATCCCACATTGCCCTTGTGGTTGTGATGAGGCAGGACAAGTGTGCTGGCAGATGATGCTCCCTGCTGCTGAAGCTGCTGTGGCGAGTGGTGATCGTTGGCATTTGCATCACCACAGGTGTGTGCGGTGGTGGTGGTGGTACTGTCAAGGTGACGCTTTGGACTCGGTCGGTAGACGACCGGTCGGATGCCGACGAGAGCGATCTCGCAGTCCTGGGTTTCGTTCGAACTCATCGCTGCCGATGTAATATCAGAGTGCTACGCTTGAGGAGAGTGGTGACATGATCTACAGGGAGAAGTATTGAAGGATCGGATTCGATCAAGTACCATGCAGTAGTGAACGACGATCAACCTTGGAATTAAGACTAGCCAAGAATACAATCCTAATATCTAATCAGCTTTGAGAGATGAACATCCAGTTGATGTATGAAAAATCTTCAGATCCTACAAAAAGAAAATGCAAAAATACTGAATTTACTGTGCAAGTCTAAGCCTATAATGTTGTGATTAAAAAAGACTTGACTCCAATGCTTTTATTGATTCGATCAATATAAACTGCATGTCCGTGCTGAAGCACAAAATACTCATTGAACTTCAGAACTTGTATTGAGAAACAGATGGCTGTAATTCGCAGTCTGATGTCACGATATCAAATCATACATGCTGAGATGATTGAAAACAAACTCATGCCACCTTCTGCCCATCCTAAATTATGGCAATGATTATATCGTAACAGAATAACTCAATTTCTAGATTCCAGATATTGTTGTAGGCTATATAGGCCCATAAACCCATATCATATAGCCAACGAATCACTCATAACTTTTACCTTAACCAATTCAAGTTTCGACCTTTTTCTAACGATGGCATCAGGAGTCGAACCCAAAGGTATTCGTCGCTGGTTGTATCATCACGCGGTTGACCATTAGGTCCTAAATATTCTAACCCAACTGTTACAGTATACGTCACCACATTAAATTATTATTATTGCCATGAGTGTGTGGTTGATCTTTGCTCGTTCATTAATTATTTCGCTTTGCTTTCTCCAAATGACGATGACGAGTTCTCTGTCGGAAGACAGGACCGTATATAGCATTAAAGCCACCCGGGGATGATATGAGTGAGGTGGTTTCCCTCTGCCTTCTTCACAGGCAATTATGGGCAAGCAATTTGTCCAATTAAGGTCGCTACGCATGCAGTGGCTTGAGGTAGATACCGTAGATTCGAACCTTCATATGACTATCCCAATTAAGAATTAACCAAAATCATCGAGGCACAGAACATGATGTCGATTTCCGAAATTTACAATGAAAATTAGGGTTTAAAAAGCAGACTTATAGGTCTAATTGGATCCCGAAAACTAAAATTACCTTCTTGAGCATTTCAATCCATAGCAAATCTATTTCTTACAAATTTCCTGCCGTATTGTGTCTATGAACTTCAATTCTTGACAACACAGAAGCCAAAATCCCTCCTACATGTCGGAAGTTGTGCATATGCCCTGCCCTATCTCTACAAATTCAAAGATTTATCTAGGCCTTCATATGATACCTTGATCCAACTTTTCTCGTGAACTCTCTTTACCTGTATGGACGAGGTTGACTCAATCATCCGTGTGTCCTCGTAGCAAGCAAAACTGGTTATGAAGTTACACTCATGCAGCAGCAGGCCTAAACTGAAGAGGCCCGTTGGTCGATCGGTTACCAACAAACCGGCTATCTAGTTAATCCATCAAATCATCGGTTATCCATGTTAGCGAATTGATTCCTGAATACATCCGCTTGTGTCGTCGTGAACACTGAAGACAGGCGATCCATGTAAAGTCCCGAGGTTGCAGGCTGGACGTGGAAATCGTTTGTTGAATAACGTTGAATCGACGACGATAGTTGGATGACTCTGAGGATCGAATAGCGAACACCGAACGCTATCTCGGAAAACTGCGATAGTTTTTAGCGCCCTGCAAAATGGCATTGCGTTGCGCTTTAGCCATCGGCAACTCTGACGGGGGTCGTATGTGTGCATGAAACTGGTCACGTGTCATAGCTCAAAAGCTAAGCAACGTAATCGTAATCTCCAAATTTCTAAAGCGCCACTCAAAAGCCATGCAAGCGCGGGCACCAGCTTATTCACGACCGATTAATTATTGACAAGATTATAGCTCTATATGAACGATATCCGATGAATTATGCAGAAAGTCGTTTTTATTCATTTGAGTGGATTTGAAAACGGACGACAGAAATCAGAAAGGTAGGAGATCGTATAGGATGATGCACAATCAACGGGACATGCACTGCCAAACTAAGGCCAAACTATCTCGCTGTATAGGCTACTCGTAAAAGACAACTGTACGAATAATAATCTAATCCAAACTAATCATCTATTAGAAGCTTCTGCTGAAGTTACAAAGGTCGTCCAAGGTCACTGCCGCTGTTGATACCCTCAAGGTGATAAACTTCAGCTGGGTAAATGTAAATGTAATAGGAAATCTTCGAAATTTCTCGGCTCAAACAAAAGCCGCGTCCTGGACACCAGCTCACAAAATTCGTAATGGATATCCCACCGTTGCTCAATGTCTGCTCCGCAGGGTGAGAACTACATGTACTGGGGGGTTGGGAGGTTTCAACCCCCAGTCTTTCTTAGAGCCCCATAGTAAAGTCTGTTTTTCACACCCCAATTCCAAGTGGATTTGGTCCAATTCCCCCCCCCCAGTTATTTTTCCACAATTCTCGCACTGCTGCTCCGTAATGCATTTGCGCTTAGGAGATACAATTCATATGATCATTTAATAGTTTTAATTCATTAGAAAATGCTGTGTACTGTTACATATTACAGAGAAATTGAAAAAGCAAGTTACAATTTGTAGTGTTTACAGTGCATAGTGCTTACTTAAATCCGCATGGACCCCAGCATATGTCAAATTCTGCAGTTTCTGAACTCATAACTTCAATAGACTCAACAGAGGTTCGTGTGTTCGTTATTCTTGCGAAGATGGAGGGTGCTCAACAGAAACAGTCATTTCCGACTTCAACTTGTATTGACTCTCGTTGTAGCGACGGTAACAGCTGCCTGTTTATTGTTGCTCCACTCACTTGGACTCAGCAGCCCAATGGACGACGACCAAGAGTGTACGCCTGCTGAGGAGGCCTGCTGGGCCCCTCCGACTCTCCCCGTCCGCTTGTCCTTACGTCCGTCCGATCCAGCCGACGGCGGGGCCTAGCCTGCCGCTTGAACAGCGCGCCTGCCGGTTACGACCCTCGCCGAAGCGGCTCGAGCGATACGGGCCGAGGCTCGAGGCTTTCCCACGCGCCGCCGCCGCTGAAGCCGTTGGAGGCCCGTTCGATTCGTCCATCTTTCCTTCCATCTATCCATCGGCTGGTTGGTTGGTCGATTGCGGGCTTGTGATGCGAGCATGCCCTGCTGGCGTTTGTCGTAATTATTGCTTTTGGAGAAGTGGTGGAGAGATGAAGGAATGAGGGAAAGAGGAATGAAGGAAAGAGGAATGAAGGAGAGAGGAATGAGGAAAAGAGGAATGAGGGAAAGAGGAATGTGGGCATGAGGAATGAAGGAAAGAGGAATGAAGGAAAAAGGAGTGAGGAAAGAAGGAATGAGAAACAAGGGAAGAGGACTGAGGGAAAGAGGAATGAGGGAAAGAGGAATGAAGAAATGAGGAATACGGAGAGTGGAGTGATGGAAAGAGAGATGAGGAAATGAGGAGTGAGTGAAAAAAGGAGTGATAGAAAAGAGGAATGAGGAATGAGGGAATGAGGAATTAAGGAAAGCGGAATGAGAAAAGAAGGGATGAGGGAGAGAACCTCAGAGAGGAATTGGGGAATGAGGAATGAGGAAGAAAGATAGACAGAAGAACTAAGGAAGGACGGAGTGATGAATTTGGAAAAGCGCAATGTCATGACTGTAATCATTGGAAATAAGCCGAAGAAAATAATGACGGAAGGGATTGTGGGACAGGGTGGAAGTCGAGCAATATTCGTGTGAGACAAATGAGGAGGAGAGCAAGTAAAGCTAAGTAGGCGGAAAGGAGGAGGAGAGGAGGAGGCGGAAGAGGAGGAAGAGGAGGAAGATGAAGGGAGCAAAAGTGGGAGGAGGGATCCTATGGTGCAAGTCTCTGCTTTATATAGGGAGCCGGTTTTCAGGTCTTGTCTCGTAAATCAGTGACCGATGAGAGGCTGGGCCGAGGAAGCGACGAGGGAGAAGAGGATGATCCCTCCTCCCTCCACTTCCTATGTCTTCGTCCATTTCCTATACTTCCTTTCATTTGAAATGAAAGGAAGTCGGAAATGAATCATTTTCCACATTCGTTCATTTCCCACTTCCATCAATTTCTCTCTGCATAATTAGCCTATATCCCCGTCGCTGACTATTTCGTACTGCCCTATACATAATATTTATTCACAATTTTCTACGTATACATATGTACATGTACCTTCATTCCTATCTCCACCATTTTCTACCTACGCTACCTCCTACCTTTTTCCATTTCCTACGTTTCCTAGCTTCTTCCATTTGATATCCCACTTCGTTTCCCAGTCCATTTTCCATTTGTACCTCACTCCATTTATGATCTTCATTTTCTGCTTACCGTCATTTCCTACTTCTTAGCTCCATTCATGCATATCTCCATTCCCTACCACCATCCATTTACAAACACCTCCGATTCATTTACCTCTTCCCATTTCCAACCGCCCTCCGTCTTCTACTTCCATCAATTTCCTACCACCGTATACGTTTATTTTACCTCCATCTATCCGTTTCCTGCCTTCTTTCATTTCAAATCTCCTTAACAGTTACCTGCATGTCACCCTTTATTTCTTTCCTCGCTCCATTTAATTCCAAACCGCAGAATTACCAAATTATTTACCACAAGTCGATGAAATCTCGAAAGAAGAGTTAACAGAAATCGGATTTCACGTGGCACCTCAAAAACGAGCGGAATTCAATGCATTTTGGTATCGGATGAAGGGGTCGCGAAGGAACACATTGGATGACACACTGGCATGGAGATAAGCGGAATCGAGTTAGATTCCCGAAGCCCACGTAGGATATAGACGTAGGCTACTTTTTAGGCTGTCATAGGCTATAGCCTATACATAAGCGCCCGTATTGCTGCTGTTCTGTAGTAGCCTAGCTAAGATTTGTGATTTGTGATTTGTGTTCTTGCGAATTATTTCAGTTGCATGACTGTACACTGTCTGTCAACCAGATTGCTCCATAATAATTTTCCCTTCGGGAAATATCGTGCACATCTCGCCTATAGCTATATGTGCACGTCGAGTCTAATCTCTGAGCGCTATGACTAGACATGCATCTTGGTATGGGATGAGGTTCATGTGTACAGTAGACATAATATAAGTCACCGTTGTGCGCTTAACTGCTTACCCACAATCGCACTATTGGGAAACATGATGCAGCGACTCTACCGGTCACATAGCCTATAGAGCACTGTTTATGTGGGGCTTAAATCCACGATCATATTACTTGGTAGAAATCAATTCACTGTATAAGCAGTCCAATATATAAGTGAAATGAATCATACTTACGCTCGTGTTATATCCGGTCATATTGATATTCTGTATTTCATGTGGTCTTACCGTTCTTACGTTGTTCATTGTCATGTCGTATGAAATCATGCTATGCTTTGCAATGCCATTTTCTGTGATGTGGCAATGTTATAAGTAGGCCTAATGTTGTCATGCTTCCTCAGTTTGTTTTACTTCACAGAAAATGCTGCTAAATGTCTGAAAATGCGAATAAATCGTTAGGATTCGTTGGCATTCAGTTTATCGAACTGTTTTCCAGTGAACCATGAACCATGAACCTCATCCCAAGATGCAAGTCACCATAAGACGATTCTTCTCCTCCCCCCTTCTCACGCTCTCACGCTCTCTGACCTTTATACACTCATCTTTCTCATTGCCATAAATTGCAGCGATATTTGCCTAGAAGTCGTAAGCACAATCATAAACTTCGGAGTCGCTTTAACCTTTGTACCACCACAAGCAATGCACGTGTCTTAAACTGCTTTGTTATTAAACTCCTAATCTAGATGTTGTCGCCGAGAGCCTCCACGTAAATCAAGGAAATGCAATATAAACCGACTTTCTTGGCAAATGACGCAAAGTGAGGAGACAGCAAATAATAGGCATGGTATACGCAGTTACGCACGTATAAAGTTACGAATCTATATAGACAGAAAATCCATATGCAATAGGCGGCCCACAAACAAAACCCTTCAAACATTTTGCTAAAGTATCCTGTCATGATTCCTGAACCCATGCTCCACACATTCAATCAAGATCGATGTATACAAATAATACAAACCAGTCACAATATTTTCGATGGCCAATATCAGCAGGAGATCTTTAATTAAACGTTGATGACTTTTATATTCTAACAACTTAATGCAGAAGGGAATACATGAACTGTTTGTCTGCAGTGGCGGCGCCAGGATTTCAGTATCGGGGGGGGGGGGGGGGCTGAAGCCTCGACCGAAATCTCATGAAAATTTCGACCTTTTTTTAGTCATCGACCGAAATCTCATCATGAAAATTTTCCATTTTCGCCGCCAAAATCTCTGACTTTTTTTTTTAGTCGTCAGCCCAAAATCGTGGATATTTCACTGTAAAAAATTTCGGATGGCCCTTTTTAGGGGGGGGGGGGCTGAGCCTCTTGTAGGGGCTTAGCCCCCCAGCCCCCTAGCGCCGCCACTGTTTGTCTGCTGGCATCCCACCCTGCCTACAAATTGATTAAAATCGAACATATGCCACAACGAGGCTCTATAGGAATTTAAGATGTAGGCTACTTAATTAAGGCATGTGTTCGAGTTGAATTTCACACAAAATAAGTTAGCACTGTTCGTTCGACCACTGAAAATCGAAGTTAGCCAAACACACGCAGTTCAACTCAATACTAAAGTCTAACTTTTTAATTCTTTTGCGTTTATTCATTTTGATGCAAGCAAACACAATCATTAACACCTTGAAATACGACACCTTCAATAAATCGTCTATGGAAAGGTCTGCCGCTGCATGGTACTTTTGCTACTTTACTGTACTGCATTAATGAAAGCATAATTAAAATAGGAGAGGTATATTATTGTTCAACTAGAACCATTAAACCATAGTATACGAGATCATCGAGCAATAGCAAAACCGATCAGCAGAGTTCTTCCGAGCTGCAGAATTTTCACTGGGTCTTTCCACCGTGAAGGTCACCAGGCGAGATGACCTTGACCTATCTGCCGACCTGCAAACAAAAATTACACATGCAAGCTACTTATTTCTGGCATCAAATGGAATAGCACAAAAGCAAGTATTTCACCTTTATGCCTGAAAATGAATTAGAAAGTAGGTTGCATCTGCAGCCAATAAAATCTAATAGCTGGTCTCAGCTCTTTCATGATTAGGAACTAGTGTTTGGCCTTTGAACAGAACAACACCAAAAAGTGACAAGGCTGTTCCTTCCTGTCAGTTTGCACAGATCATCAAAACTCCCCGCAGTATTTCAACAGCAGGGTCTATGTGCAAACTGCCAGGAAGAAGCAGCCTTTTCCATTTAAGGTTCACCTTTTGTGTCCCCTAAGATAGCCATGATCTCCGTTCTATTCCATCCTATAAGACCACAGTAAACGCCAACCACGCACTGTGCTGGGCCTATAATAGATGACGGGTATAGTACTAAGAATCAAAGAAAATGAAGAACCAAAGAAAATGATGAGCTAAATAACAGAGAAAGTAACAGATGTGTTGTCATTACACTATTTAACCAATGTTCACGAAAACTTGGTACACCTAGTTCATTCACTCGTTCATTTATTCATTCATTCAGGATTTATTTAGCGCCCCTCCAGGATTCCCTACTCGTAGGAACTCCAATCCCAACTCCGACGATAAAGAACCAGTTTTCGAAGAAATGCAAGAAGAGCCTAATCTTAATAACCACTATTACCCAACTTCTAGTCGGCCTACTGAGTTAAATAACGTTTTGTCATGCATTATCGGTCCTAAGGTAAACGGCAATGAATAAGCAGACATATAATAGGCTATATTCAAAGTTAAAAGCCCGATTAAAATATAATTAACGATTAAAGACTTAAAAAGAGGAGAAATTCTTAGAATGTTTAAATGAATTAAAAGACGGAAAGAAAATAATAGGGAAACATTAATTACGATGACGACGGCGGCCAATGATCGTCGCACGAAAATAATATTCAAGCCATTCACTTCACCTAATCATTTAAATGGTTAATTATTGATAGCAGGCATAAGAAGAGATTTCATTACGTACAAGACACGAAGTTGAATGTCCAGCGGGTAGACTGCTTCTGGAGAAAGGGTGATGATGTCATTGCACGACTTCCATGTTGCACCATCATCTACGGAATAGACAATTGGAAGACCTGGAAAACCGGAAGAGACCAGGACCCGGCTGGAATCATCAGGGTCGATTCTGAAAATACGCGTTTTATCCTCTCGTTTGAGAAGTTTTCCTACACTTTTTTGATAATTTTTTAAAAATAATAATATTGTGACACGATCTAAAAATAGGAAGGGAAGAAAAGAGAGCGGTGAAGAAGGAGTTAGGCGAAGAGTAGTGTAACATACAGATGGTGTAAACGAAGCTGGCAATTTCAAAAGATTGTGTTTGCATTAATAAATGAATCTAATGCTGATTTAAGACTACGCTAGTGCAGGACTCATAAACAAAGACTATAATTGAACCATTATCATTCCCACGGAAAGCGTGATGCGCATAGGCGGAGACCTGGGCCGAGAATTGGTGGGGGGGGACGGAAAGACGCGAGATTTTCAGAAAAATTTCTGACGACCGGCGAAATCTCGAAAAAAAAATTTATTTTCGCCGCCAAAAAAGTTGATGACGCTCAAACATTGGGGGGGGGGACAAATGCATGGGCCGTCCCCCCAACACTTTGATTGGGGGGGACCGTCCCCCCTGTCCCCCCCCCCAGGTCTCCGCCCATGGTGATGCGGCCTGTGTCTTTCTGAGCTGTTTACCTTACTAGAGGTGCTTATAAATGCTTAAATAAAACTATAATAGAATACGCATGTAGATGATCCAATGACAACATTGTACGTAGACTCGCTGTAACTAAATAATTATGTGGTTCTTTGGATTCTCTCATCCATGTAATTCGTATGCGTTAGTCTAACAAAAGTTTATGAAAGATCTACATGTAGGTTAACAAAAGTAACAAAACTCAGCTACCTCGCTAGCTGCATAGACTGCCGGTTGAGCCAACCCCAACTTTAAATCTGTGATGTGACAGTGCTTCTAATTACTGAATAACTAATTAATTTGGGGTTAAGAAACACTTTAATTGGAACTATTATACCAACTTTGCTCCAGCCGGTGCAATGTTGTATTTCACTCCAAGTCGATCAAGCCTGAGAAACTCTTTGTAACCCATGAGATTTGCGAAGTTTTCCCATTCCCCTTTCAACACTTCGTTCCGGACGACTTCGTCTGGTTCGGCTTCGAAACTGCCACGATGCCACGCCCTTTCAGCCAGAGCCACCAGACGTGGGAAGATCATGTAGGTAAGATTCTGTTGAGTAGGAGTTACTTCACTCCACAGCTGCCCCTGCATTCCTAAAAATTTCATATAAATCATCAAATGCAATCATTTAAATTTATAAACCTATGACGCACAAGTACTTAGTAACAGACTGCATAAAGAGATTTAGACTGACTGAATGAGTCAGAATGACCGAATGCGCGAGCATAAAGTGAGTGAGTAAGGGAGAGCGCGAGTTGATGAGTGAATGACAGGAACTAAGTATGTAGAATAGGAGCAGTAAGTATGGGACAGAGAAGGTGTTAGCAGTAAGTATGGGACAGAGAAGGCGTTAGCAGTAAGTATGGGACAGAGAAGGAGTTAGCAGTAAGTATGGGACAGAGAAGGCGTTAGCAGTAAGTATGGGACAGAGAAGGCGTTAGCAGTAAGTATGGGACAGAGAAGGAGTTAGCAGTAAGTATGGGACAGAGAAGGAGTTAGCAGTAAGTATGGGACAGAGAAGGAGTTAGCAGTAAGTATGGGACAGAGAAGGAGTTAGCAGTAAGTATGGGACAGAGAAGGAGTTAGCAGTAAGTATGGGACAGAGAAGGAGTTAGCAGTAAGTATGGGACAGAGAAGGAGTTAGCAGTAAGTATGGGACAGAGAAGGAGTTAGCAGTAAGTATGGGACAGAGAAGGCGTTAGCAGTAAGTATGGGACAGAGAAGGAGTTAGCAGTAAGTATGGGACAGAGAAGGCGTTAGCAGTAAGTATGGGACAGAGAAGGAGTTAGCAGTAAGTATGGGACAGAGAAGGAGTTAGTAGTAAGTATGGGACAGAGAAGGAGTTAGCAGTAAGTATGGGACAGAGAAGGAGTTAGCAGTAAGTATGGGACAGAGAAGGAGTTAGCAGTAAGTATGGGACAGAGAAGGAGTTAGCAGTAAGTATGGGACAGAGAAGGAGTTAGCAGTAAGTATGGGACAGAGAAGGAGTTAGCAGTAAGTATGGGACAGAGAAGGAGTTAGCAGTAAGTATGGGACAGAGAAGGAGTTAGCAGTAAGTATGGGACAGAGAAGGAGTTAGCAGTAAGTATGGGACAGAGAAGGCGTTAGCAGTAAGTATGGGACAGAGAAGGAGTTAGCAGTAAGTATGGGACAGAGAAGGAGTTAGCAGTAAGTATGGGACAGAGAAGGCGTTAGCAGTAAGTATGGGACAGAGAAGGAGTTAGCAGTAAGTATGGGACAGAGAAGGAGTTAGCAGTAAGTATGGGACAGAGAAGGAGTTAGCAGTAAGTATGGGACAGAGAAGGCGTTAGCAGTAAGTATGGGACAGAGAAGGAGTTAGCAGTAAGTATGGGACAGAGAAGGAATTCAATGGACCAGTAATTTTCTTAGTCAATTAAGTGGGAAAATAAACACGTAAAGCTTCGTAGCTTCAAGAGCATTCATTCATTCATTCCAGTATTTAACTAGTCATTCCATTGCAGATATAGGACCGGTTTTGGCACCGATAAACAGAACTGCATCACGATTCCAATCCGAAAAGCAAGTATATGAACCAAGAAACTTGTCGGTTCTTCTTAAGCATTGACTTAACTGAATATATAAGCTGATCTAATCGACTATATAGGCCTTTCAAGTGCCATTCTAGACATTCTAAAATATACACAACATATTTATCGTGTCTTAAAATGCAGGATTGAGCATGTGCTGGGGTGGTTACCAATGATGTTTGCTCTGCTCTCCTCGTCTTTCAAAGGTGGACATCCGTAAACATCGCAAATGTTGGATTTGTTGAGCTGATGACCATTTCCGTCCACTCCAATGTTTTCGTAGATTGAATCTGGCATGAAGCCGAACACCTTAAACGGTGAAGAGACCCGGGTGGCCCAGTAAAGTCCCCGGTCTTCTGGGTCTGCTTCGGATGGATGGTCAAAATAGAAATGCGTTGCGTGGGCTATGATGACCTGGAAGCAGATTCACGATTGTTAGTAATCCTGTGACAGTTATTAACTCCAACAACAACAAAATTACGTCAGAAGAGCTCCACAACAATCGAGAAAGTTCCAAACCATTGTCCGATGTGGTAGAAGACATTCAAAAGACAATGGCCTATAAATTAATATAGTTTAAAAGGTGCTCATGATTCATCCTTATGCTTATGTGTGACCTCAAAATGGAAACTTATAATTTGTAAGGATTAGGCATCAATGGGTTTTTTTCAATTGAGCTTAGTTCTACAATTAAATATAAAATATCTTAAGTACCCGTTTGGCACTTGGGTCATTCATTCCATATAGTTTTCCATACTGCTAATGTTCACTTCTGCCTACGCCGAACTTACCTTGTAATCATTGTTGGCCAGTTCGTACGTTCTCTTACCATCACCCCATTCCCATACGTTGTCCCATACAGTCGAGTAGACATCGCGAGTCACTAGCAATGATCTATTGATCGGCGCACCCTCGAAGTAGACACCGTCTTCCCAGGCGACCATGTCCAACCCGTGCCTCGCGCAAATCTCCGACGCCCTCGTCATGAAATACCTGCTCAGTTCCTCCTTCGATGCATTCAGCTGTTGACAAATTGGGGACCTGGTCCAGGCCATATTCGGGACTTCATCTCCACCCACATGGTAGACGGTAAGTGGCTGGATGTCCGCATGCATTGACTTGACGGAAGCGACCACAGTTTCGAGGAACTTATAAGTCGACTCCATGCAAGGATTGACTGCACCGTCAGTATACATCTGAGCTGAAATGTAGTCTGACTCGTCGTCAAAATCAGACAAAAGGTATTCTGTCGCGGCTGTCTCATTTGTCGATATGTACTTCCGGTAACGGGCCAGCATGGCGTTGACAGCGGCGTGGGAGTGGCCAGGCATGTCGAACTCCGGTATAACGCGTACGTGTCTTTTGACGGCGTATGCGAGGATGGACTTGTATTCGCTGACCGTGTAGTATCCTGTTCCATGGTTGGATGGAGTTGGACCGGAACCAAGTTGTGGCAACAGACACTGGTCTCCTGTCGGATCGTGACACCGTCGACCACCGACCTGAAAAAAATATACGTTGAAGTTGACCGATTTTATAAAGTATCAGAACTAAGCAATCTCAGATATTATTGTTACCGAATATAATAAATTATTTTCTCCACTGAGGTCTGCATTAGAAAAGAAACGTTGTTGTGCCCATTTTCAAGCACACCTTTATAGCTGTTAAGTTCAAAATGCTCTGTTCGGAAATTTTGCTTCCAGTCTACCACGAACGCCCAACCTTGAATGGTCGGTTAGAGATTAAATATGCATAGAGCCGCTTTTAGAATTACTGAGACGACTATACTGAGTATCCAGTTTTAGTATCCACCCTACCAGCGTAAGTTCTGGAATTTCTGGAATCTCCAGACGCCATCCCTCGTCGTCTGTGAGGTGGAGATGGAGTTGATTCATCTTGTAGATGACCATCGCATCGATCAGTTGCCTGACGTCTTCCAGTGGATGAAAGTTTCGACTCACATCGAGGTGCATTCCTCGGTACTCGAACCTCGGTTCATCTCGGACGATTCCACTTGGAACTTCGTCGCTGTAATCCGTCAGACTGAGCAGGGACTGGATGGCGTAGAACACTGCGCTCGACGTTCTTCCGGTCAAGGTCACGGTTTCGCTGTCGGCGTCAATCTCCAGTTGGTATGCCTCTGGATCTTCGAGGACGATCTGGGTTCCGCTCGGGTTGGATACTCCTCCTATTTGGAGGATGATCGTGCGTGATGAAGGGGAACTTTCTGGAGGGACTATCGTCAGATCAAGGGCATCTGTGATAAAACAATATTTGTTAATTCTACAAGGCACCAAGAAATGTAAGGTTTAGCGACGGACATGACCTGTTAACGAAACGTTTACTGATCATCACCAGTGTATAGGCAACGACGTTACAAAGATTGTAACATGCGGGACTATATAATTATATAAGAGTGAAAGTTATATTCAGTAATGTAATGTAACATGAGAGGTACGTAAGTAATGTTTATAAGGATGAAATGAAGCATGGTAAGGTGATTTATGATGTGAATGAGTAATGGGTATCTTTCTTCTTTGCTCTCTTCCGTCAGTCATGCGACGACGATGAGGCTCCCACGTGGCTTCTCCAGGCTTGTCTATTTCTGGTGAGATCCTTTGCTCTTGACATGCTAATATCCATCTCCTTCAGGCGTCAGATCCTCTCTCACGCCATGTAATGTAATGGGTAGGGGAGACTGGGGTCGAAAGTAACACGGGTTGAATGTAACAAGCATCACTGCGGCAAAACTGAAGAGCGGGGGACCAGCGTATACCGATCAAAACGTAGATACAGTCGAAAAACTAACGTGTACAAAATTTCGACGCTGAATTATTGAGAATAGTTTTTTTTTATAAATCAAAGAAAAATTTTGGGCACAAAAGTGAGTTTCATACTTTTTCATTATTTTTCTCATGGCCCGCGGTATTCACGTTTGACATTTTCACTGATTGCCATATGTAGAAGAGTATTCATTCAGGCAGCGTTTGTGTGAGCGATATAAGCGAAAGTTGGTGTTTTCCAAAGATATTAAATAAAAACTAGTCTCATGTGATAACGGGTTGAATGTAACAAGCATCACTGCGGCAAAACTGAAGAGCGGGGGACCAGCGTATACCGATCAAAACGTAGATATACAGTCGAAAAACTAACGTGTACAAAATTTCGACGCTGAATTATTGAGAATAGTTTTTTTTATAAATCAAAGAAAAATTTTGGGCACAAAAGTGAGTTTCATACTTTCACGTTTGACATTTTCACTGATTGCCATATGTAGAAGAGTATTCATTCAGGCAGCGTTTGTGTGAGCGATATAAGCGAAAGTTGGTGTTTTCCAAAGATATTAAATAAAAACTAGTCTCATGTGATAACGGGGATGGATGTAACACGCCAGGCGGGGTTGGATGTAACGTGTTACAACCTGCCCCAATGTATGTTACTATAGATGTCCCAATGGATTTTTAAGCCGGATTTCAACTTATAATACTAGATAAGACAGCCTAGACCTTATTGGTAAGCAAACTAAGCATTATGATTGTAGATTTATGAATAATAAAAAATTGCAGGCCTTTTAATTATTGCAGTGTATAGAGTTGTTCCTCAAACGTAAACGAACGAAGGGTATACAAACAATATAAGAGAGAACAAACAGTTATTGAGGGAATGCGCCCTGTCGCTTGTTGCAGAGGAATTGAAAATCTGTCATGTAAAACTATTATTGGCCCCTACCGGCCTATAAGGAAGCAGTCACGAAATGCCGGTAGCTACAGATGATGTTGAACCGAATGTAGCACACGGCAGAAATAGAAAGGTTCTTCAGCTGAAAAAGAAATTATTATGATGGAGCATAGTCTACAGAGCGTGCTTCTTCCATTTACATTGGTCTTTCACCCAGAGAAGGGAGAAAACTAGCATTTCCTGTCGACCTTCACTGCGACCAATAACGCCGAAGAAGTTCAGATTGCCAGGAGATCTGCGGAAGACCTTGCCTCACAAGCTCTATTGTGTGTGCAGGGTTTGGTAAAGGCGGAGAAAGGTGGTTTAGGTGCACTGCATGTATTGTATTGTATTGTATTTAAACATTTATAAAGCGCCTCTAGTAGGGTAAACCGTTCAGAGGCGCTCCCAGTGCGCAAGGCCCCGCGAGAAGAAGCAGGTTTTGAGAAAAGACAGAGCAGAGGAGAGACTGACATACAGAAGAGTTGAGCGAACAGAAGGAGGCAGAGAATTCCAGAGAGAAGGACCAATTGAGACAAAAGATCGAGACTGAGCCATAGCAGTTCTAGACCGGGGAACCAATAGGTCAAGTCTGTTGGATGAGCGAAGTGGACGGTGGGAGGAAGCTGAGTGAGGACGAAGTAAGGTTTTAGTCAGATATTTTGGGGCAAGACCCCGTTGAGACTTTAGGATCAGAGTGAGGATCTTGAACTGTGTGCGAGCACGTAGAGGAAGCCAATGAAGTTCATCAAACATAAAGGTAGAGATGTGAGAGTACTTGGGAAGGCGGGCAATTAATCTAGCAGCTGAGTTGAGAACTGACTGAATCGGTGAAAGACGAACTTTAGGAAGACCAATGAGAAGAGAATTGCAATAGTCAATACGAGAACATATGAAAGCATGAACTAAGGTAGTGAAGATGGAGGAGGAGACAGAGCGACGAATGACTCTGAGGCGTCTTAAGTGAAAATATGATGAGCGTGTCAGATTGGAAATATGCTCAGTAAAGGTAAGTGAGCTATCAAGTACTACACCCAGATCCCGCACACTTGAAGAGAAGGAAAACAATGGGAATTTTGCAGAGAGAAGAATAAGATCAAGCTTATGGAGCTGCTGAGGAGTACCTAACCAGATAAATTGAGTCTTTGAAGTATTAAGAGAAAGGCGATTAGAAGACATCCATGAGTGGAGATGATTAGTGAGAGATTCAATAAGCCCAACTAGAAGCAGCTGGGAAGAGGGGGGACCATGGACAAATGCCTGGACATCGTCAGCAAAGAGATGGCCAGCAGCACTACAGATCGGAAAAAGAGAAGAAATGTCAGCTGTGTAAAGCATGTGGCTATTGGGCACATAAAGCATGCACTGATGCAGATCGTCCGGGGTTACATGTTTGCGATCACTGTAAAGTGACATAGCTGACCAAGATGCACCTATTATGGGCCAAAACCATACACTAATCGCGACAGTAGGCCTAGCTCTGACCTCTTTCGAACATTGAAACAATATCCAAAAGTATTCAATTTCTTACTATCCCAAACAGTGTTACATCTTACCCGGTTAGTGTTACATCTTACCCCGATACCGGGGTCGAAAGTAACACTCAGAGGGGCTGACTCTTTTTATGGTGTCGCCTGTATTTGATGCGCAAGCCACTTGATACCTTGCCATTATAATTATAGCCAAGATGTTAGGCTATCGTTTGATGCAAGAATATTGCAATTATATTTATTCATCATCATCAACAACCGAGGGACCAATGCCCGTAGGTGCTCGATGCCGTTGTTGGGATCAAGTTACAATCGTGTTTTTCTTTTACTGTCAGCGCATCGACACTCATCTGACAAACCCCTTATTGGGGACTGGTTGCCGCCCACGTTAGCCAGCTCTTTCAGGGTTCCTGCTGGGCCTGTCCACCTCGCGAAGCGCCCTAGGTGGTACTTCGGCCGAAACCTTCTCCACTGATGGCTTAGCCCCAGCAGGCATTCCCTTACTTGACTGTTGCCACCCCCCACCGCTTTGAGGTGTGGGTCGGTCTTTGGGGGGGGGGTTATATTATATTTATTACAAATACCAAAAAACATGTAAAATTCGAAATTTGTTACATTCATCCCCAGTCTCCCCTATACGCCTATCTAAACTAGGGTAAGCCGGTAAGATGTTACCTGCGAGGAATTGCGCTTCGTTAGTCAATCCATCATCGTCCGATGGTTGGAGAATGACCCATCCACCGTAGCGAATATTTACGGTCTTTTCCTCGTTTAGATCCGTCTCAACTGGAGTGGGCAAGATTCCAGTTCTCACGCCGTTTCCACCGAAATCCTTCACGTGGTTCTGCTCATACCTCTGAGATGGAGTGAACGGATTGTATAGAGGTCATCCGGTGACCTCTTCCACTTGTTAGGTTGATCAAAGGGAGCTGTGAATCGTGCCGATTCCCTGGCGGTACTCAGAATGGTATGGCCTTCGGTGCAGTCGTCAGTAGCGACGTACCAGTTAGGAAAGACGTCGGTCAGTGCAATTATAGGACCAGATGCGACGAAGGACACGACCAGAGTCTGTCCAGGTCTTATGGTGACGAATGACGATGACGGCCAGAGACGGTAGAGGTCCCCGTTGATGTGGGCAGCCTGCATAAATATTATACGGTAAATTTGAAAAATTATGAAGATGTGTATGTTCATCTCAGTGTATAGTCTACAGTGTCTACACTCCTACAGGAGGCCGTGTGTGTGCATAATTATTTGATCAAAATTAATGTGACTAGGCCTAGGCTATATAAGGGATCACTGCACTGCATTTGAGATATGACAATAGTTCCAATAGTAATAAATTATGTTTAAGAATTAATTCATGGATCTGATGAGAACATCTGAAGATTATCATAAGAAAGTCTGAAAATGGCCTTTAATTTGAAATTTCAAGGCTATGATCTTAAATTTCAGGCAAGGAAATTTGTACGCGTCACCTTGAAACCGGACATAGGAAGTTCCACTTCGTCAGTTGGTCCTGGAACCCCGTGAATTCCGCGCATGTGGAACAAGTAGATTGACCACTGGACAGGTCCACTATCGATGTCCAGCTGTCCAGTGTTGGTCAGGTTGATCTGACATCTGTTCCCTTGACCCACTGAGCCGAAGTTTCTCACGACTTCGTAACGGACGTCCAGATAGGTAGCGAGATAATCAAGTGTGTCAGCATCAGCAGAAGGACACTCACCCCACACTAAAAACATGCAGCATACGATTTTCTAATCATACTGCTATAGCGTACATTTAGGATTTGCAGGTGTGTGCAGATAAGTGCAAGAGCCTCACTGGAACTGTTTTGAATTGGAGCCATTTAAACGTTGGATACTAATTGTCCAGTGTCCTTCCAATCCATGATGTCTATCGTGCGGGCAAGGTGTATTTAGGGTTTCCCAAGTTGATTATCCACTAAAATGGGGGGAAATACGACAATGTCCAATTGGCACCCCGAAAACTAAAAACGCTCCCCAAAATTTTCCTGGCTTCTCGTTGGCCCTATAATATTATGCTACATTAAAGAGCTGAAAGTTTGTCCCTTTCCGTTTGTATGGATGCGTTGCGTCCCAAGAAAGACTCTGAAACGGTAGAGTTTCGGTTGACGAAAATTTTTGCAATTCATTTTTATGCAAATTTATTTTCATCTCTCAGTTCACTTTAAAACCAGAGTTATGAGCGTTTTAATTCGACGCATAGTTAGCGCCTATAGGCCTACAGATTTAATCAGCCATGTTGCCGTTGCACATAACTATGACGTCGCCATTAGTCAGCATACGACAGTTCGCATGACGTCATGTCTTGACGTCGTTCTCGCCTCTCGCATGTATAATAATAATAATAGCCTAATTTTTGTTTATTCAACAATCCGGTTGGCAAACCGCAACCGGTTGCAGTGTACCAATTTTGCAGTTGAAAGAATAATATTCACAAGAACGCAGATCACAGAAATCTTAACCAACCTATACTAACAGAACAGACAGCCTGCAATAATTGTATTGACCAAGTTATTAATAGGCACTCTCATGCAGTGCAGAAACCACAGAAAAAGGCCTATACTATTATAGTGGTCCGTGAGCCACGGACCAAGAGCCAGATTGGCCTATCCTGGACCCTAGGTGACGTAGCACTCGTTCAAGTGAACAGAGGTGGCAAACGACCTACATGTATCTCGAACAATTAATATGAAAAATAGAAATATCGATAGTGTAATGTCACTATAAAAAACACCTATAGCCTGCATTTCACTGTGGTAGCCTATACGTACCTGAGACAGGGTAGACCAGGAGACAAAGTACGCTAAAGACGAGGCAGATGATTGACGCCATTCAATCTATACGTGTAGCCTACAGATCATATAGTACATCAACTGACGATAATTATATGAAACCTTTGTAAAGATCTGTCATACGCGATAAATTGCCCCGTTCTAAACGCCTGATAGTCAAAGCATAGCCTAATTATATAGATCACAAAAGGGCTTCTGGAATACAGTAAACTGTAAGACTTAATAATAACAACTTTGTCGGTCTAACGTGGAGAGTCTGTGTCGCCCGATGCGCTACCAGCGCGAGGAAGGACTAAGTGCTAAGTGCCGGTCTTTAGGCTCACGTTCAGACGTTTAGGCTATAGCGTTTGTTTCAAGAGCCGCATGCATCGAGTAGTCATGATTTAGGCCTGTGAACCAACAGGACCTACGGTAGGCCTAAAGTCCAGAAGCTATAAGTTTTATTTGTTAGATGCAGAACAATAATAATCAGGCGATCTTTGTGCTTCCGCTCGCTCGTTTATCTTTCTATCAACAGGTGTCGAATAGCGATCGTTTCGGTTAGGGTCGTGTATAACCTATGTGCTTGGGTAGAATGTCAACTCACAGGCTGTGCATCTGAATCTCTCAGCTATATTTTTAGTGACAGAACAAGTGACACAAATACCTGACTCGATCTCATAAAATAAGACTAACAGTTTTGATATCAAGTTATCAACCATAGCGGATAGCGGAACCAATAATCGATCGAGTAAGTAGATCAAGACGGTGGTAATTGGGTCAAGTTGAGTCAGGCTTGCTGACTCGATTGACTTGACAAGCGGAGTCCCGATCGGTTAATTATTCCTCGTTATTCCTCGACTTGACTAAACTATTAAATATTTTACTTAGTCTTATATAGGCTAATTGCAAATGACTCACATAGTGACCAACACGCTTATAATGTTCGGACAATTAATTATAGACCTGTACTCCTGTAGTTGTGATAACTGTCATAATATAATTATAATGTATAGGCCTATGCCTACCTTTTATATAATTTTTTAAACTCTGCTCTTTAGTTTTACCTGAAATGTGACATAACTTCCCATGAGGCTCCAAGTCTCCAATCTTAACCTATAGGCCTAGGCTATATGCTGCATACACTATGCAGACAACTATAGAGTAGGCCTATATATAGACTACTTCAGTGATCTTGAGCAGTTTCAAGTGTGTCAGCTGTAAGCTAGACAAAGCACGTTCTAAATAAGCCCACTGCCCCTTATTTGTTGAGCTGGTAGCCTGGCACTTATTTCTGTACCGTGCTTTAAATGAACGATTGCTGCGATTGCAGGCTGATCGATTCGACGGCGACAGCGTGGCTATCGTCTTACACATCAACCACACACAGTATCGTTGTAATACCTGAAATACCGGGTAGCCTACTACTTATCAGTCACATAATTAACATTAATTAGCATATAGTCAGGCCTAGTCATTAACTGTTTGACAGTTCGCGGAATAGTGTGCAACTGAAATTCATGATTCATTCATTTAAAATATTTATTATAGCGCCACTTCAAGACCAACTATACCGCACTCAAAAGCGCTCCCGACCCAACCATTTTATGAGTATACGCACATATGTAGGCCTACCGGTATTAATCTCATGAGTAGTTTAGGCACTGGAATAGCCTACGAGACTGCAAACGTCGTCAGCAACTATGACCAAGAGACTGCAGTCCAAGTCGGCAAAAGTCGGCTAAGTCGATCGTTATTTACGAAGTCCAACGAGTCGACGAGAGGTCGACTATAGTCGACGACGTCAATCGAGTCGATAGCTAGTCGATAGCTATAGTCGCAGGAGACAATTCGATGGCGGCACTCGACTCGATCGACCACGACGTAAAGCACGAACCACGTCCTTTTTTCGTTTCTTCAGTTTCAAGTCCAGGGTAAGAGGAGAGAGTTTTTGCAGAAAGTGCTTCGATAATTAGTGATAGATCTACTATAGGCCTAATTGTTTCCGACAATATAGGCCTTTATTATAAGGTTTCATGCATCGTTTACCATGTAGGGTCTTTTGTAGGCCTATACACACTTGAGATTAGCCTACTATAGGGGTGGAGCTTAACTCGGGCAAAGGAGCACTAACAATAGTAATGACAACAATTACATTATTATTACGATTATCATTTCGATCATTGCGATCGTTCTGATTTTTGCGATGGTGATAATTATTCCTTCTGTCGTTGTTTTTGTTATTGTTCTACATTTCCGGCGGGAAAGCAGCCAATCGAGAAATTAGCAGCTGCTGCCTGGTATAAGAAATCTATAGGATAGGGTGAAAATCGAATAGGAGGAAAAGTAAGACCAAGAAAAGGAAAACTTAGGAGAGAAGAAGAACGAAAGAGAACAGACGAAAACGTAGAAGATCATTTACAGAATCGTAATCAGAATTGTAAACAGAATGCACAATGCCCTAGTAGGCCTACAACGTCCTAACGATAAATAATAAACCTTCAGCATTAATTTTTTTTTATCAAACGTCAATAATTTTAAGCTGATAAATCTTGAATAATGTCATAAACAAAATTGATTGTCAGATATAATATAGAAACGACGAGAGTTATAAAACTAGAAACAGCTCATGATAAATATAATGTGTCACTTGCACAAGATGTCAACTGCCTGCATACATGATGATTTATTGTAGAGAATACACCGATAATAAGACGATTATAGGCCAATAAATTTTATGACGACGCGGTTGTTGCCATGTGTTATTGACACATGAAAACAAACTAAAATTGTTTATACTTCATCAAAGCGGTATATTAATTAGTAGCTTTATCATAGAAAAACAATAGATCTGCGTTTAATTGTGTTACACTGTATCCGACACTGCATTGTAATAAGACAATACATTATATGCATCCTACATAAAAATGTTTTTTCGACTGCATCCTACGACATAGTCTGGGACTTCTAAGGGGTTCGAGTCATATGGTAGAGAATTTGAATACCATCGTAATCGTAATCTCCAAATTTCTAACACGCTACTCAAAACCCAAGCTCGGGGCACTAGCCTATTCACAAGCGCTGCGTTGCGTCAAAAGGTTGTCCGAAAGAGTAGTCCAAGGGTCGTCCGGGTCGAGTAACCATAGGGTCAGAGGGGCGGAACAGCTTCTAAGGCAGGTGTCGTCTGGGTCGGGAATTGGAAAGTGGAGGATCAGATGAGACAGGGTAAGAGATCTTGAAAAGTTCTGACTTCAGTTTCGAATGCCATGGTAAAAAGTTTCCCACAAGGGTTTTGTATGTAACCCTAAAGGCGTACAATGTCAGGCCATCATGCAATGACCACCACAGAGTAGGCCCCATCCTATCGCGTGGTAGTTATTATCTACAAAACACTCTACACTGTCAGCTGTCATTGAATACTGAACTTCGTTCTGTTTAGCACGTATACGTAACACTACGACCTACTTATCATTATAATCGCTAGATGACGCGCCCATAGATTCTAAAGAAAAGAAGTCAGTGATAAGATCGGTGGAGAGTGGTAGAATGTCCATGCTGCAGCGATGATCAGCGATGATCAGCACGGTCTTGTTGTACAGATGGCGTGAGTTCCGCTTGCCTTGCGCCAGTGAGGCAAGCTGTCGAGGGCCGGACATTGGCATTGCTTACATCGACCGACCTTCATGACAACGCCTGCTCTGATGGTCCTCTTGCCCAACCAACAGTTGTTACCTGAAATACAAAACAAATATGAATAAGCAGTCAACTATAATAGGACTTAGATGAAATGTCTTCTTCAAGTTCTCTGCCCCATGTCTTTATTTGGACACCACAACAAAGTCTTCATTGCACACAACTCTTCATAAAATCAACGCCTGATCCCTCAGTTGTTTTAAAGCAATTATCAAACTGGTCGCGCCCAGCAACGAATTCATGAAGAAGGAAACTTGAAATGGAATCATGCACGTGCAGATGTTTTGGGATTGGATCAACAGAAGAAAAGATTCGAACTCTGCATCTATCACCATAATATTTATAAGGACTGCATCAGTCTGCATGGTCCAGCAGCTGGCACTGAACTGTCGGGTGGAGCTGACGTTGCTAAACCCTTTGTCGCTAGGTTTGACCTCAGGCTTGACCTTTAGAGTCAAGTGGCACAGGGAACGACGTCGAACCCGGTCCCAGAATCCATGAAAGTCGCCAGCTGTGCCATTTGAATGTTTAGGAATGATTTATAGGATAAAGGACGACAAGGTAAAAAAATCGAGGAATTGAATTGGAAGGGTTGGATTGGACCAGACTATAGGCCAAACTAAAAACCAGACTATAGACCAAACTATAGACCAAACTATAGACCAGACTATAGTGTAGACCAAACTATAGACCAAACTATAGACCAGACTATAGACCAAACTATAAACCAAACTATAGACCAAACTATTTAGGCCAAACTACATAGACCAAACTATAGACCAAACTATAGACCAAACTATTTAGGCCAAACTACATAGACCAAACTATAGACCAAACTATAGACCAGACTATAGACCAAACTATAGACCAAACTATAGACCAGACTATAGACCAGACTATAGACCAAACTATAGACCAGACTATAGACCAGACTATAGACCAAACTATAGACCAAACTATAGACCAGACTATAGACCAGACTATAGACCAAACAATAGACCAACCTATAGACCAGACTATAGACCAGACTATAGACCAAACTATAGACCAGACAATAAACCAAACAATAGACCAAACAATAGACCAAACTATAGACTAAACTATAGACCAAACAATAGACCAAACTATAGACCAGACTATAGACCAGCGGTTCTCAACCTTTTTTGTGCGGCGACCCCTTCCTTGGTAACATTTCGAAAGCTGTGATGACCCCCAACAACAAAATTTATTGAGTCACTACGAATAGGCCTACGAACCTGCCCGATAGCAGAACCCGAGGGAAAGGTCTGTATATATTGCCATTGAGTCACTACTATTGTATCACTACATTTTGTTCTATCATTGTCCATTGTAATGTATTTTGACTTCATAATTCGAAACTTCTGTTAGCAGTGCCGTAGCTAAGGGGTGTTTTGGGTGTTTGAACACCCCGAAATGTGAAAAGTAAAAAATATTAGAATGCATTTACTAGCACATGACGACTTGTAAAAACCATGAAATAAAACCATGAAAACACCCCCGAAATGAAAAAAATGTGAAGAAATAGAATGTATTGATTTCAGTCGGATGACTAAAAACAGGTCATCACTTTTTTCAGACGGGAAATTTGTGACATTGTCTGAAGATTTCGGTCGAATTACTAAAAAGGGTCATCACTTTTTTCAGATGGGAAATTTGTGACATTTTCTGAAGATTTCGGTCGAATTACTAAAAAGGGTCATCACTTTTTCAGATGGGAAATTTGTGACATTGTCTGAAGATTTCGGTCGAATTACTAAAAAGGGTCATCACTTTTTTCAGATGGGAAATTTGTGACATTTTCTGAAGATTTCGGTCCAATGACTAAAAGGTCATCCCTTTTTTTCGGATTGGAAACTGAAGAAACACCCCCCGAAATCAAATCCTGGCTACGACCTTGGCTGTTAGCAATTGTGTGAGGCTTCGTGGCTCGTGTGATTCTGAGAGTTGCTTATTTGATTGTTCGAAGTTTAAGTTTCAAAAGTCTATTCAGCTTGTGAAACTTCAACAGTTCCCCATGTCTTGCTGCTGGAAATCCCCAGACTCTCCGTCTCAAGTGTGCCTTCTTTTGAATCTCCACACTGCAATTGTAGCATATTAGTCTGTCATTTTAGCGAAATTGCTCATCATTTCAGTGCTGAGACATTGTTAAAGACTTCCAAAGTGTCCTTCCAATTGTCTAAGATTTTTATATTTCCTCACCTCAATTATCACATTTAGGCCTAAAGCTGTCATCTCTAAAAAATTCTCATGATTTCAGTGCTGAGAGACATAGTTTAAGGCTTCAATAAATGGTCAATGACATTGCTCAATTTTTTAATTTTTTTACATTAATGGTAGCACTTTAAGCTCTCATCTTAACAAAATTGCTCACTATGAATAAAGAGCGGATAACGCTGTAAGAAGTAATAATGATATCATAATTATATACAATTATACATGTATGAAATATAGGCTCCTATCTGAAATATTGGGGGGATTTAAGCAGCTCGGTCTCCACAACAAATATCGGGAGACCGTTGACTTTGGGAGATAGGGGATCCTCTGTCTACCAAAGTCTCCGTCCAAGTATAGGCTACAGGCCTCACCACCAGTACGGTAGCTGACAGCACAGATTCTTTGAGCAATCTGGATATTGTTTTCTTTTTTAGATGATTGGTAAAAGTGGAATTTACATTTGAAAATTGGAATGGCAAAAATAAGATTAGCTGCCGCAATCTCACAAATAAATCATAGCAAAAGTATTTTAAAAAATTATTTAGTACAGAAGACAGTGGAGAAATTGCTATTACATGTGTACAAATTTTGCGAATTTCTGAAGGGTCCAGGCGACCCCTGGCAAATCGTCAGGCGACCCCCGTGGGGGTCGCGACCCACAGGTTGAGAACCGCTGCTATAGACCAAACAATAGACCAAACTGGATTAGATTAGATATGAATTAATATTAACACAGTCTGCTGAAACGCTTTAGTTATGCTTCTATATATTGATTATATATATAGTGAAGGAACACAAAAATTAATTTTGGCCGATGAGAAGACAATTTGCGCTGGAACGAACTTATAGACACTCTATAATAAAAGATGCATACTAGGCCTCTGAATATATTATATCACAGGCTTCTGTAGAATACAATCATATCTAGCAATAGACTTCTTCAATAGCCTACTTCGTATTTGAGAATCCAGAATGAGTGTCCAAACATGAAAGGCAAACCATTAGGTATGATAAATTTTCTGTGGGACTCGGAGACATCCTATCGCTGCATGAGTAGGCCCAATCGGTTGAAGGAGGACTGCCTGCATTATTAGCATTCTTAAGCATTTCTTCCGAGCCTATAGAGTTGATCGTTCATTAAAATCGTTGCAATTAATCTTAAAGGCCCATTTTTATCTTGACATCTCTGATTTATACTGCAGACAAATCAGCTCAAGTATAAAAATTTACATTATAAACCATTATTTTGCGTTAATCAGTTCATGATCAAACATTTTCCCCGAGGCGGGAATCAGATTATGGACTTCAACATCATTTATCAGCGACAACAACAGGACTGAATTTCTGCCTAAAGATAGCTGCAGTGGAATATATTGTGTTTCTAGCACTGCAGCTAAACTACGCATGTGTGGTCCTTCACTCGAAAATAACAGAGACCATAATATATACAAATGAAACAGATTCCACATAGACATGACTTGTTAAGAACATCACATCGCTATTTCCCGGGCAACGCCGGGTACCCCAACAGTTCTGACGGCCCTCCCATCACTTCATCACTGAAATTTGCAAACCGCTCCATAGCCATTGCCGTTCCATCTCTTTGGAACAAACTTCCGCCAGCACTACGGCAAACTTCCGACCCATCATACGAACTCACCAAAACTCCACCTCTCGCTATCTCCCCACAGGTCTTTCACTCAAAACTGAAAACATTGCCCTTTCACAAATCCTATCCTGATTCCTCCTCTTCTCAACACATCCCTCGTCATTTCAATTCTAAACATCACCCACCTTACCCATCCATCTATCTGCCTGCCTGACTCTCCGGACTTGACCCGCTGCCTATCGATTTTGTTTTGCTTAAATGCCTGTGTATAAGCTGGTTCCTGCGACTTGGCTTTTGTGGGCGCTGTAGAAGTCTCGAGATTACGATTACTGACGAAGCTAGAACGGCTGGGATGATTGAAGTGTATTTAAGTGAGTGAGAGGACTTTGTATTCTATGTGTTCAGGTATTTTTAGCAAGTAAAGTGATTTCAGGATTTCGGGACAGGTGTGAGGTGGTGACGTTTGGGAGTTTTAGTGACAGCGTGGGCGAGAGCATTCTGAATAGCTTGGAGGCGGTTTATTTGGGTTATATAATTGTTTAGGTAAAGAGAGTTGCAGTAGTCAAGTTTCGCATGAGCTATAGATGTAGCTATTGTGGATGCAGTCTTAAAGTCGAGGAATAGGCCGAAGACCCGCACTTCTATCTCCCCCGCCAAACTGCGCAAAATAAAGGCGTGCACTGATAGGCGGAGTGCTACCGTGTGCAAGAAGCCGCCTCGCGCCTCGATTGAATCACAAATGGACCAAGTGTTGTACACTTAATTTCGGGTTCATTTGCAATTTCACAGAAGTCCATGAAATCGTCTGCTGTTGAAATGCGCGGCGGGCAAACAACAGGTACTTAAGACTTAAGAGGTACTCAACACTATCTTCTGCGCCACTTGAAACAGACTATGATCGGCAGTCGTGTGAACGAAGGAGAGTAGGAAGGCGGAAAGGAAGAAACGACCGAAGAATTTACAGCTGGGCGCGCGCGTGCGTGCGTGTGGCTGTTGTTTGCACAGCACTCAGCGCGTGCAGCATAATTATAGGCCGATGGTGAATTTTTAGATAATTCAAAATCTCAGTGGTGCATGGTTAGGAGACTACTGTAACGGACGAGTTTAGAGGTTAAATTGCCCGAACGGATGAATGCCAAAAGCTAGACAGACGGTCCAGACACACGTTAGCTTGCTTATTATTGTGTCGTTATGCATAGGGCCAAAAGCTTAACTATAAATTCACGAAGCTCCTCTGCTCAATTGTGGAACGAGAGAAACGATGATTTCTTGCTCTTCAGCCGGAACTGGACAAATTCCAAAGTCATGAATTATAGAGACGGTCTATCATCGCAGAACTGTTTCTTTACAACTCACGTCAGTATATATAGGTTTATTACGTCGCGATATTTTTTTATCATATAGGTCTATAGGCCTACAAACAAGAATTTGCTGGGGATCGTTACAAGAGTCCGTTGAGCAGACTCGAACAATTCGCAATCGGTAGTTTTAGGACAAAGCTCGCTATAGTCACTATACCCAGTGGCGGAGACCTGGGCGGAGAGTTGGGGGGGGGTGCCCGGACCGAAAAATGTCCATCTTTTGACGGAAAAAATTCTGGTCATCCGCCGAAATCTCAAAAAAATTTCGCCGCCAAAAAGTAGATGACCTTTTTTTAGTCATCCGGCCAAATCTCGAAAAAATTTCTGGTTTCGCCGCCAAAAAGTTGATGACTTTTTTTAAAGTCTTGACGCTCAACGATTGGGAAGGGGCACACATGCATGGGCCGTCCCCCCCCAACACCTCCATTGGGGGGACCGTCCCCCTGTCCCCCCTAGGTCTCCGCCCCTGACTATACCGATACAAGGCCAGCCCTAAATTCAACTCCTGGCTCCGCCCCTGCAGTGTAGTTGAGTCTATGCTTCAGATGAATCTCAACCAGAGGCAAAGGAATGCGAAGGAACGCGACGATTGCGGCAGAAAGTCTACGACGACCAGAGAGCAAATACATCAACTCAAATGTTTAGGCATACACGTATGTGCAGCGTGGAGTATCCTATACATGTACATGCAGCCTGCGCGCGCATACTCGTCTTGGTCTTTCGTGCACGCTCTTTCAGTGTCCGTCTCTATCTGCCTCTCTGTCTGGTTGTGTGTCTCTGCCTGTCTCTCTGTGAAGAAAGTTCGACACAATATATTGCTCTTTACCTTATCTGTCTAAAAGTCTGGCTGACTCAAAACATGTACAAGTGGATCGGCCAACTAAATAGTTGTACACATGTCCCACGCAACGTGCATACCAATAGACATTCAGATGTGCAGGCAGGCAGGCAGGCAGGCAGGCAGGCAGGCAGGCAGACAGCCAGACAGACAGACAGACAGACAGACAGGCAGGCAGACAGACAGACAGGCATACGCATAGGCAGATTTTGAAAAAGTCATGTATATGTACATTATACAGAAATAAGATCATACTTTCAATATTAGTTTATTTTATGTTGGCAACCGCAGAAAAACAACATCTGGACATAATTATACTTCGAGACAATTAAGCATTGTGAGACAGACGGAAATATAATGGCATAACAAAACGGACAGAGACTCACAGACAGACATACAGACAAGTAGAAGCAACCATACATAGGCTACGCAGACATTTAGATTGACAATAAGGTTACTAATAATAGTTACTAATAATTAATAATTAATAATAGTAATAGGACATTAAGACAACGTTGAAAACCGACCGTTTGGACAGGAAGGGCAGCAGGAGCCTGGTTGTGTGACGGAATCGACGCAGTGGATATCTGGGCAGGTGAATTTCTGGGTGCAGGTCGTTGGTCCACCCTCTGCCGGACAGACACATCTCTCGCAGTTTGTCTCCGTGACAGTCGCCCCCAGGGAGTAGACCGTGCCGTCCGAGTGTAAGCAGCCCTGCTCCAGACAAGACCCGCAGCACTCGTCCGCTCTCTTGTGGCGTCTCAGGCAGTGCGGCTCCCAGAGGCAGTCCTGGATCGTGCAGAGGGCTCGACCCCCGTGGCGAGGACAGTGGCAGGCGGTGCAAGAGTCCGGACGAAATTTCTCACCCGCTTCGTACGTAGAGTTACCGTACCGACACATTTCCACCTTCTCCGGAACTTCTATGACCTCGACCGCCGACGTCGATAAGATCACGGTGACGGCCACGATTACGATAACGCAGATAACATGGCGATAGATCATGGCTGCTTTGTGTTCTACGATCAATTATATTCCCAAGCAGATTCTTTTGTTGCTACAGATATTTTGTCCTGTTGTTCTGTTGAACGGATTGTGTTCGGCAGAATATGAACAGCGAGACACGAAGTTTCACTCTCGACTTATAGCCAGCCAAGAACGAAGAGAGTATAGTAAGGCCAATTGTGGCTTAATACTGTATGCAGATCTGTTCAATTTCGACGGCCTTTCTCTTTCTCGGTATCTGCTAACTGTTATCCAGTTTCGATGGTGACTCTGTTAACCTCCATTTCCTCAACCATCTCCTACTCCTACTCCTGCTCCTACTCTAGCAATGAGTCAGTTAATCTTGAGTCGACCCTATCTCGGTCTGTGTATGAGTTCAGAGCTGAACAAGTCATAAACAAGTCGTTCGAACGTCTGAACGCTATTGCGCGTCGTCGTTCAATGCAGGGGCTGTTCCAGAGAAATTAGCAAATGCAAACACTCGAACACACGTTCTCGTCTAAGTATTTGATGTGTAATACGCAGCAACCCGTATGAAGATAATGATAATGGTCATTATCATTTAAGGTGGAAATGACTAATTTAAAAGATGGAAGACAGATCCATTTTACGTTCTGTCGATATGAATTTCGGTCGGGCCATTCAGTGTTTATGAGCCTGTTAGAAACGCAGTCCAAAACTTCAAGAAGCATATACAATAGACAATAGACTCTATGCTCGTGTATTTCTCAAGAGCTATGTTTTTCAACCTTTCGAAGGCCTGATAAGCACATTAGAAAATTAGCCTATAGTCTATGCGTGGTAGGCCTACCGATATTAGTAGAGTAATTGATGGCTCACATGCAGAATTGGAGACAAAGTGTTGTGCACAATCGCGAATTCATTTTGGTTGTGATTTAGGCCTAACGCATATAGGCTAAGCTTGTAGATCAGTATTTGAACCTATACATGTATATTGTTTCTGATATGCCTACATGTATAATTATATTAATGATGTTTCAAATACATCGGACATGCCTATTGCCTAATCATTCAATGTTCATAGAATCATAGGCATATATATATATATATATATATATATATATATGCTATAGCGTAACTTAAAAATTAGTTTTTTTCCTATTAAGACACACGCACACACACACACACACACACACACGCACGCGCACACACACACACACACACACACACACACACACTGTTAAAGTTTGAGCCATAGTCAACAATAATAGGCATGCATTAACATGTGGGAGGGTATATAGTGACGGAAGATAAAGGTGGATTAAGGCCCCCCTCTCTGAGAATATGGCGGCGGGCCTTCTGAGGAGTTAATCCAGGTCTGATTCTCAATTGCTTCCTATAATTTTGGGGGTTTTGGCCACTGGATGCAATACCGCAGTTTTCCACTGAATGAGAACATGGTATAAGCAGCGAGCACAAGGTTTACCAAGTAGGTTACAACTTCAGCTCATTATATTGGTTTCCGATAAAGGTAATTAGTTCTGGTTAAAAAGTAATAATTGAAAATTGCAACAGCTTCTGATCGGTTGAGAGTTAGATGAACTGGCACTATGTTATATCCCGATTACATTGCAGGGTTGTTCCTAAGCTGAATATTGCTTTGAATAGGGTCGACCGGGGGGTTATGGACCCCTTAAGCTTTTTGGCTATTATATGCTTAGGTTTGAATAAAGATCACAATGTGAATATTCTATTTCAAAGTACTCTAGGAGAGGTACTTGGAACGTTATTAAATGCTGGAAAATATAAACAGGTTTTTGTGGAAAATTCATAAATAGAATTTTTTTTCAGTGTCCATATCACCCTGTGACTGGGGGGATATGGACATGGGGTGTCCATATCACCCCACTAATGTCTATATCACCCCATAGCACCTGAATGATATGGAAGTTATTAAGAAACATTAAACAGTCATTGACTTTGAGTTTATGAGAACATTGGTAACCAGAACAATAGGCAGCACTTTGTGTCCGTCTCTGAAGACACGGACATGTATGCTGGCATTGGGAAATCTTCCGGTTCGTTGAGTAGCGTAGACATAGGCAATAGATCCAATGCCATCGCCGGTACATTAAGCTGCCCAAACATTCCATTGGGATATGCTAGATGTCTCTTCCTGTAGGTCTACATTGAGTGGCACACACTATGTATCCAGCGCCTCCTCCAGCAAGTTGAGCGACACTGACATAGATGATGGTCCCAGTGACTCCTCTTGTATGCCGCATGAGACAGAGGATTGTTCCAGTGCCATCACCGGTAGCCTACATTAGGCTACCCATACATTGGCGAAATATTAGATCTCTTCCTGCAGGTCTACATTGAGTTGCACATACAATGGATTCAGCGCTTCACTGCTGCACCTGCTAATTTGTCATTGTCTAAAGACCACTGAACCCTAATGTTTCCATTTTGGAACTCTCGTGGCATTGTTTGCAATAATTCTGATAAAAAAATCAATTATACCAATATCAGTTAGTCTGTTTAAAACATTCTTTACGTACAAAAAACACAGCTGTGGACGTATGGACATTCGGCCGGGGTGATATGGACAATGTCCATATCACCCCGGTGTCTCAGTGTCCATATCACCCCAATAGCAAAGGTATATCAGATCGTTACTTTCTCACGTTTAGGAAGCACATGACGTGAAATTAAAGACGCATATACATTGTCAAATAACTATTATTTAAAACTGCCAAATTCAAAATTTTATATCCCAAAGGCACCTTTTTATATAATTTTCCTAATCAGGGTTAGCTATTATAGAGAAATCGGATAATTTAAAAAACAATGCGTATAAATCTGAATTTTACAATCGCGACATCAATTTATAGTTGAAAGGTGAAGGACGAATGCGCATAGAGCTATAAACAGATTAGAGTTTATTATATTATCATATTTAGCTGTAGAAGACCAGTGGCCATAACACCCAGGGTGTCCATAACCCCCCGGGTGACCCTAATTGAAGTGGAAAGAATAAAAAAAATTATAACTGGACATGTTAAAAAATGTATCCTTCTTTTCTGAATCACCTTGTTAACCGAAAAAAACGACTTTTTGGTACAGTAAATCAACTGTAGGCTTACTGTTAGTAGTAGGATACTGTGCTGTACTTGAAGGTTTCTGATAAACAGGGCTCTACAACCTATAGGCCATCGAGAAATTTTCGACTGTGCACTTAAATGACAGAGCTGCAAAGTAGTTTGCTACTTTGTTCATATAGAAAGAAGAAAGTAATATATAAAAGTAGTTTGCTACTTTGTTCATATAGAAAGAAGAAAGTAATATATAAAAGTAGTTTGCTACTTTGTTCATATAGAAAGAAGAAAGTAATATATAAAAGTAGTTTGCTACTTTGTTCATATAGAAAGAAGAAAGTAATATATAAAAGTAGTTTGCTACTTTGTTCATATAGAAAGAAGAAAGTAATATATAAAAGTAGTTTGCTACTTTGTTCATATAGAAAGAAGAAAGTAATGTAACAGTAGTTTGCTACCATCAACTTGTCTGCGTAATTGTTGAATAGCTTCAATTATTCTCCCGATTATAGACTTTATCTGAATGACCGTCGAGAATTGACTTTATAGGCCTTATAATATTATGTGAGAATTTTTCTGTCAGCTAGACTGGATCATTTACATAGGACTCCCTATCCCCTGATATGATCACCTACCTACATAGTTTACATCATGTATAGCCAACTATTATATTTCGTAGTCAGTAAAGGACTCAGTATGGGCTAACACCTAACAGTGTTATTTTCAGACTTCGATCGAATATTGCCAGTGTGTCTGTTCACTTTGCATTAGTGTCTATTGGATCGATCCAACTGCATAAATTATTGTCTGTTGCAGAATTTTCTTGGATTTTAATTGTCTGTCTGTTTGTCTATCTGTCTGCTTTCCAGCCTGTCCTCTGGACATGCACAGAGTTTAATGTGCATAAACGGATAAACAAGCAGACAGACAGACATAGACAGACAGACAGAGACAGACAGACAGAGACAGAGACAGGCAGAGACAGACAGAGACAGACAGAGACAGACAGAGACATACAGACAGACAAGCAGTCAGACAGACAGACAGGCAGGCAGGTAAATAGATAAACATGCAGGCAGGCAAATAGCAGCCAGGTAGCCAAGTAGATGGACATGGAGACATAGTACACAGTACTACACAGTCATGTAGATACAGCAGCCCAGGGTTATTGGTTGGCCAGCGGTGTGAGTGGCAAGATCTGTTTCGTTGGGAATGTTTATAAACAATCGTCGATGAAAGGTCTGTCTAATTTACTAAAAGGGACTTGTAGTCGGACTCCTGAGTTGGCTGAATTCCCTGTGGCTCAAGAACCGCCTGTATGGCTCCCATATCGGGACTGCTTTCCAGTAGTGGCGCTACGGATATGCAACTATATATATATCATATATATATATATACATGTATATATATGCATCTTCGCCTTGCCATTTTACGGCCATAAAATGGGAATTCAAACTGCATGCTGCATGGGTCAGGAAAGAAAGATGGAGAAGGAGGAGGAGGAGGAGGAGGAGGAGGAGGAGGAGGAGAAGCAGGAGGAGGAGGAGGAGGAGGAATGAAGTTGAAGGATAGAGTTGTTAGAGTAGGAGGAAAGAAAGATGACATATAATTACACACGGAGGACAACATATTGAACAGAAAGAGTTAACCTCTCTCTCTCTCTCTCTCTCTCTCTCTCTCTCTCTCTCTCTCTCTCTCTCTCTCTCTCTCTCTCTCTCTTGCTCTCATTCTTTGTCTGACTGTCTCTGTCTCTGCCTGTCTGCCTTCCTCCGTCTGGCTGTCTGTCTCCTGTGGGCCTGTGGACATAGCGCAGCGTTGTCAGATCAACGTCGCTTTACAGACCTATCAAACTGCAGTCATAGAATCCATTCTGATCGCGTGAAACGCTCTTATGCAGAGGTCCGTGTTGTGCCAAGAGACTGCTATTCTGACTTCGTTAGCATCTAGGGTCTGAACGCATGCGAATGATTGATGACGCCGTTAATAACATATATGTCATTATTTTCATTGCAAGACCTCTCGATCCTTGCCCCCAATGGCCTCCATGCTCCTATGCGAACAGTTCTATCACTGTTTATTATTTTACAGTGATTATAATAAAAATGTCTTCAACATTCTTTATATTTAATTATGCTTCATTGCAAAGTCTGTTACTACAGCCCTTCCTAGAGTTCGTTGTCGACTTAATCCTGAATGTTAAGCGTTCCTAGATAAGAGCTAGGGAGGGATAGGTCGCCGCCCTCGGCCTGTAGCCACCGGCGGCTGGTGTGAGATAAAACAGACCCAAAGCCTACGTTGATTAATCGACGGCTGTTCCAGATGCTTGAAAAGCGGATGTAGGCCCACACTTTCTTGAAATGTTCTATGCATCACACTAGTAGGCTATGCAAGATACAATACATACAATTAGGTGTAGGCCTGTCAGTGCAGCAACCAATACCAAGTTCTGCTTAAATTCGTGTAGCCCTGTGTTATAATCAGAGGTCATTCTAAGAATTCTACTCGTCTTTTTCCCCACTAAGCTTATATCAGAAGGCCATTTTTTAAATAATGGTTTAGCCTACAATTGATTTAAGACTTTTAATTTGTTTAAATTTAGGACTCTAATAAAGAACGATTGTGTTGATATAGGCATAGATGTGCTTGTAAAGTTCTTAGGGCCTGTCACCTATGGTCTTTTTATGTGTGACGCCAGCATTAGCCTATACCATTTGTGCTTCACCTGGTCTGGAGTAACACATAGATCAGAAGTCATGTACAATATTATGGGGGTATAAAATTAATAGGCTTGTCAGTTCCATTTCTATGGTATACCGTTTTACGATTGTATTGACGTCTACCAGTGGTGGGGCTTGACGAACAATCTTCATCGAACTTTAAAGTAGAACTTTAAATGACGTTTTGGACATAAACTGGGAGGGGTTGCTGATTTCCCATACTATAAGTAGGTAGGGCTGTTCTTCCGCTAACTAAGTAGTTAGCGAACTTAGCGGCGATATAATAATTATGAGGTAACTTACAAACTGGTTGTTCTCTGCCAGTGCCAGTCCCAAACCTGGATAAAGGAGGAGGGTGAGACTAATAATCTTTGATATGGCAGTGTCGTTAAACATGTAGCAAGCTGTTCTCCCAATCCAGGTGATGGTCACTGGGGTGGGGTGTGGGTTAGACGTCGCTGGATAATTGGTCTCAGAATATAAAGATTTAAGAAAGCCACTAAAACTGCAGGAACCTGAGCAGCTTTGAAGCTAGAATGCAGTGCCTATCAATAAAAACAGTTGTCGGTTAGCTGCAGGGCTTTCCATGGCAGCCTAGGTAGCCAGACACTGGTAATAGTCTGGTATGTTACTGTGATCGTCACTATGCCATTCCATTGGTTGTCGGTTGCATTAGACACTGTTTTCAAGCGTTTTAACACGTAGGCCTATGCTTCTGCACTTAAAGTTTTGCCCTGTTTGACCTCTCTCTCACTCCGGAATGCTAACTTGTAAACATGCACGACCTTGTGGCCTTTCTCTGCCTTGTTAAGTCAGCATAGGCCTACAGTTGAAAATATGAAATGGATGTAGGCTATTGCTGCTTTCAAAGCGCTTAAGTGCTCTCGTGCAGAATGGCACATCCTGACCAAGCGTTAAATCAGTTTCTAAGTACATCTTCTCAAATAATCTCTAGTCACACCCAGGCGCAGGAAGACGGTTGATGTAGAATTCTATGGCACAGAATAATTAAAGCTTTTTGTCGAAAACTCACCTTCTTCAGAAAGTTACCTCCATCAAATTTAATCAACCGTAATAATATTCGATAATTATAATGGACCAGAAACTTGAGCAGTACAGGGTATCACTGACAACAATGCTACTTAGATCTTCAAACTGCTTGTTACATGTTTAACGACACTGACATATCAAATATGATTAGTGTCACACATGCCCTCCTCCTTTATCCAGGCTTGGGACTGGCACTGGTAGAGTGCAACCAGTGGAGAAGTTAGGTCTTCAAATTACTCCCTGACCTATTTTATAGTTGACCATTGCTTTTGTAACTGAAACTTAAAGTGATAAAGAGCTCAGAAGTGACATTTATAGTAACTGGCAAGTGTACACCCAATAGTCTATATTTCATTTGTTGAGGTTGTATCTGGAGCGCTACTGAGTAGTAACCTTGAAGGGGCGCTGTATAAATCCTCGTAGTGAATGAATGAATATGTGACATGAAATCTCCACAGAAAAGGCAATTTCTCATATTTTGCTATTTTTATTTCATTTTTGTTCGTATATGACATTTGTCATAAAAACTGTAGATACTTGACCACATTTGTCATCAGAGTTGTAGCCAGTTTGGCCTGATTTTCTTTAAGAACTTAATATAGGTTTCATTGTAGAAGTGTTCGTTTCGGTTGTTGGGTTTGCAGTTTCAGACATTGATGTTATGCTGTTTCTATTTCCACCTCCAGTCGCTAGATGGACAACCGTTTAACCGCAAGTCAGACAGGCCAGCTGCAAGCAAACAAACAAATACACACACCAATATAAGGAACTGATTAATCACATGAAGAAATTCAGAAATGTGATTATGCTATCAAATCCACTTAAAATGAGATCATTCATTCACGGGTGAATTAGTAATATTCATCTAACTTCTTAAAGAGAAACAGAACTTAAATAATAATAATAATTTTCGTTTAATCAACAATCTGGTTAACAAACCGCAACCGGTTACAGTGTACAATTGTGCAGTTGAAACAATTTACAGGAACTCAGATTACAGAATACATAAATCTTAACTATACCACTTGAACAGACAGCCTGCAATACATGGCGCTAATAGCAGCAAAGCATATCTGCCCAACGGGGGCTTGAACTCACTGCCTCTTGCACCCTTGGCCAGCGTGTTATCCATTACTCTACCGGGCCCTCCATCAGAAATCATCAGAGAATCCAGAGTGAAAAGGACAGCACTGTACTTCACTACGACAGAAACACGAGAAACAGGAGCAAATGGTAGGGCAAAGAGGGCGGGTGGACCGAAAGGGAGGAAGGGAAGAAGAGGAGAAAGTCGAAGATGGGAGGAGAAGAGGAGAGCGTAACAGTGCTCTTACCCGCTGCTTCAGGCATTCCACTTGGTTTCGGAGCTTGCAAAGCTGTTTGTCCAGTTCCCTGATCTTACACTTGAGTGACTGGTTGCATTGACAGAGTTCCTCGCGTTGCTTGGCAAAGCAGTCGTTGGCAGACTTCAGCTGACAGATCTGCCTCTGCATCGTCTCCACACAACTGCGCAGTGCCTACAACCATCACAACAACACAAGGGCGGTTAATCAAGCTGTCTATGCCTTCATCTTCTTCACCAGTACACTCGACAAAATAACAAGGCAGTCAAAACACAATGGTGGATTCCAGGCAGATCTGCCATATGTTGTTGAAGGCACACAATAACTGTGTAAACAATTATTGATTAGCCCTTAAAAGGTTAGAAGTTAGCGCAAGAATTTTATAATACAACTTGTACATCAATAATTGGTCATCAACTAAGAAAAAAAAAATACAACTATCAACTATCAAAAAGTAAACAAAACTGATAGAATCTACGAGGAACAGTCAGTGATCAGAATCCTAAAAAGTCAACACAATTCATCAAAATCCTAAAAAGCCAATAAAATTCTGATGAAACTTCACAAAGGTTAGCATTAATTCTAACGACCTAATATTATTATGAAGTTTAATGCTGATTTTCAGCTAAAAGTAGAAACTAGACTCAGCACAGTGACAACTATTGAGCTATGACAATGACTAACACTAAACAAAACTGCTGCAGATAAGCTTATTTATATCCTAAATCCCCACTGTCAAATATTACAAAATCAGTTTCACAGCTGCTTCGATAGCCTCAAATATGGTACAGAAGCAAGATTTTAATTCTGCTATGCTAAGACTTAGCATAGACTCAGTGATTGAATCCGCCTATCAGGCAGCTGGTCACATTATTACAAGTAAAGCTATCACCTTATCTTCAGAGCACTCATTATTTTCATTCTCAACTTCACAGTCTACATGATGATAGTCAAATACAGCTGTAATAGCAGTGTACGGCTGTACGCCTGATCAATGGACAGCAAGAGTTTAAACTTATTGAACAGAATAATGATTCTGAAATAATCGTACTTCGTTCTTCTCTTCAAGACAACGACGCTTTTCACGCTGGCATTGAATCTCCTAAACAAACAATTAAACAAATAAATACATTGAGATAAATAAAATGTTTGGCTATGACCCTTGCTAAGATACACCAAGGCTACAAAATGACAAGAGTAAAACGCACAAAATTCAAACTCTAAAATGCATAAAGTCCCATGATTTATCAAAATTTAATTAACAAATACAAAACATGAGCATAATAGTCCTATGTATTTAGCTAAACGAATCTGTAATGTGGTTCCTAGATGCATCTTGCTACAATTAACAATAAGCTGAAAGTCATGAGCATCAAAAATATAAAATGCAATGGTAGCCTATCGATTGGCTTCAACCTTCGACGCCTTTCGTTAATGACAGTGGACTATTTGGAAAAACCTAAGCTATCACATGGCTTTTTTAACGTGCAGTTCTACACAAAATGTGCAGTTCTAAATGGATTCGTGAAGTTGTAGAAGCACTTCCGTCACGTTCCGTGCAGTTAAAACTAGTGAAAATAGGTAATTTTCCTCAGGTTGGGAGTAATTTACCATGGAGGATGAGAAAAGAGAGAAGAGGATGTGCAGTTCTAAAAATTCCTTAAAAACAGCCCTGAGCTATCATCAACACGGAACTCTGTTTAAGTGTTAGAGCAGCTCTTAGGAGTTCCTACTAAAGTGGCGCTATACAAATTCACGATTACGATAAGGCAAACGTTCAGAAAGAAAAGCAACGCGTTTGGTTCAAAGGCAAAAAATAATAATAGTTTTCACGCAGATGAGTCCGACTACGAATGGAGCCTCAGTTTAAAAATTCAGTTTTTCCGAGGAATAAAACGCAAGAACTTACGCGTTTCACAGCTTCGATTTCAGCACAACGGCTTTCACTGCAGCGAGACATGATGTAAACGGCAACGGTTGGTCAAATCGTCGAACAAAACAGCAATAGTTGGTCTAAAAGGCGACAGTTGATCAAAAAATGGCGACGTCTGATGTTATTTCACCAACCGAACGTTCGACGAATCTTTTTCGGTTTCGTGCAACTCACTCGAGATTTCTGTTGCCTTGGTGACGCCACGTGTAAAATAATAAAATGACGTAGCGCCACGTGATCTGAAATAATTATGCATGACGTCCAAATCAATGGATTTGAAATATCTATGGCTAATTTTTGGGAAATGCTCATATAGCGCTAGCATTTAAAAGATTTTTCACTTTTGAGATTAAAATATTTGGCTTAATTACCTAATTCAGCAGCTTCTTGCGGCATACTTAGACACAATAAATGAACTTTTATAGCGCTATATTTCAAAGATTCTCAAAACATTGGATCGCCGGAACTACGCGTTACTTTATACAAGCCAAATTCCAAGGTGAGTCAAGGTGAGTCTAGTAGAAAGGGGTAATACACATCTATTGTTTTACGAGTATTGAGTCTTCCTGCTTCGTGTCTAGGAATTAAGCCGCCTGCTGTAAGCTTAACAGCTGGAACATCTGTTTGGGTACACGCCTATAGCCTATTAATCTTGAATTTAGGGTTTGATGTGTACACTAGGCTATATCACTAAATTAAATAGCAAATAGAAAATAAATAATAATATTAATGCAGCAAAGTGTAGTGCAGTGTGCACTTTGAAAAAATTCATCAAAGTATATAGGCCTACACTTTGCTATTTTATTATTGCTATTTTTTAGTATTAGACCTGCTATTTTCATTACTATTTTATTATTATTACTGTTAATCGAACCTTTGGCCAATTGCACGTGCAGTAGCGGGGCCGGAAAGCGTTTGACAGGCTGTTATTAAAGATATAAAGTATCGGTGGACACGCGTCGGTTCCTTTGACGGCGCCGCCACCGCTGCCGCCGCCGCCGCCGCCGCCGCCGCCAACGCCGACGCCGCCGCCAACACCGATGCCTCAGCCGCCGGTCAATGAGAGCTGGTCTCTCTGACACGGCTTTTGTGCGTCGCTGAGAAACTTCTTATTGTTACATTTACATTTAGATTTCAATGGCTTTCCCACTATTAGTCCAGCATAGGTATATACACAGGGCTCATTGCCTCTGGGGTGAGGGGGCACTTGCGTGCAGACAAGGCAACACGACCACGCAAATTTGATCTAATGAGAGCTGATAGCATGCATTTCAGTGATTCACCCCTCCTGCTCAACCCCCGTTCCGTGCATAGCGGTCGCGACCCTTGAATTATTGGCAACGTTGTTATATACGTGGCCCCTTTCAGTCTTTCTTCGTATCTGACAATTATTAATGACCACTGCTAACGACACCGACGGTCATTAGAAACCTTTTTGGAACTCGCTGGAGTAGCGACTAGTAAGCTCCCCGGGCGAAAGAACTTTGCCAGAAGAATGCAACGTTTTGTGTCTTCACGCCAAAGAAAGTTGAGATTTTGTTGAAATGGTACAAGTCGGAAGCTGTGGTAAAGAGAGAAGAAGCAAAGAGGTAGTAATAGACAAGTAGAAAGAGAAGGAGAGAATGAGAGAGTCGACAAGTGAGGAGAATGAGACAGGGAAAAGGTAGCCAGACAAAAATTATGGAGCAAGAGTGCTATGCAAAACTGAGACAAGGGAGTGAGCGAGCGAGTGACCGAACGACTTAGAAAGTGAATGAGTGAGTTATAAAGTGTGTGTGTGTGTGTTAGTTAACCAATTTGTTACCTCTTCAGTCGGTCAGTCAAATAGTGAGTGAGTGAGTGACTGAATGAGTGAGTGAGTGGGTGTATGAGTGAGTGAGTGAGTGAGTGAGTGAGTGAGTGAGTGAGTGAGTAAGTGAGTGAGTGAGTGAGTGAGTGAGTGAGTGAGTGAGTGAGTGAGTGAGTGAGTGAGTGAGTGAGTGAGTGAGTGAGTGAGTGAGTGAGTGAGTGAGTGAGTGAGTGAGTCAATGACCTAAGAAGCTATAGTATGGGAGACAATTCAGTCGATTATAGGAGATACCATGATGTTCAACTCAAACGGCTGAGCACTTTAGAAGGCTTTAATGGAGGAGACAAAGATGAAATGGAAATCGACAGAAAGTGTACCATGAAGTTCAGTCATAAGTTGAACAGTCTTCTGCAATCCTTCAAGAACTTCGACCATACAGACCAATGCTCAGAAGTTACTTTAGAAGGTCATCAATAATACACGATCAGAATTACTCTATGTATACCCACAATTTATACCACGTCCACCATCCTCCAGAAATATTCTCCCTAACTTTATCACTCACTCACTTATCAATAAATTTTCATGCACTTTTAAATGGGGGCCATGACTGGATTGGCCCCTCTGGATCCGCTCCTGGCTGCAGCCAGAGTCCAAGAAGCGGAGGAGGGGCACTCCAGACCATTGGGTTTACAACGGAAGAGGCTCGATTCTGTATAGTTGCAGTTTGTTCAAATGGAACCATGCAATAGCATTTCTTCTGTGCAGAACATAAAGGGGGTTGGGACCTTGGATATCCGAGAAGCAGCAAGTATGTAATGTAACATGGATGTCGCCCCAGACTACCTGTGAGAGCCACAGAGCAGCGATCCTATGCTCAATACGCTGCCATGCAGGCAATTGTGTGAACGGCATCGGTGCGAAGCTCTTTGAGCAATGAATTGCTACAATGGCAGGAAGTCAGAACACAGCATTTACATCTACGATAAAAGATAACCGTGCCTTTCAAAACAATCAATCACAGCAGTACCAGTAGCGGCGCTAGGGGGCTAGGGGGCTAAGTCCCCCTAAAAAAGGCCATCCATTTTTTCCCATGTAAAAATGAAATATTTGCACGATTAACTCCCTTTAGCCCCTCACCCCCAAAACAGGACTATTTTCCAAGATTTCTACCAAATGACTAAAAAAAGGTAGTAGAAATTTTGGCGACTGAAAAGGGGAAATTTTCTTCCGCAAATTCAGCCCCGCCCAAAATTTTTTTATTATTAAAGGATTCTTTCATGCAGGGTATTCCAGTGGCGTAGCCAGGAATTTATGATGGGTGGGTTGGTTTTTTTGGCCTGGCCGGATGCCCTTCCAACCCCAACCCAAAAATATTACAGTAAATAAAAGAAAATAAAGTAACAAAGGGAATAAAGAAAAAAACAATTGTTACTACAAGCAATTCTTTTGTTTTTTCTTATTCAAGTGGATAAATAACCTTTAAAAAATACTTTTTTCCCTAGGCCAATGGGAGGTTTAACCCCTGAAACCCCTTGTCTACGCCACTGGGGTATTCTAAACTTCGATTATTTCTATGTTGTTTCTGCAGAGATGTAAAGAGAACGAATTAAATGATTTTATTTGTATAAACGATGAGGGACAGATTCCAGGCACGACATGAATTATGATTTGTAGAATTAGAAACACGTGTGTGAAACGGTTTAAAAAATAATATTGCGATTAAGTTGTATCATTAGGCCTACCCTATATTAAATTATTAAGACAGAACTAATGGACCCTGCAGAAAACTGTCTCAACTTCTGAGAAAGCCTGTCTATAGCCTTGTAATGTATACCAGAGACCTGACCAACTGAAATGCTTCTTTTAAAATGATTTTGGATGCGCATATTTCGGGGTGGTGGTTTACGGTTAAACCCCACCTCGAAGTACGTAAATTTCGAATTTGTTTTGCCAATCATATATATAGTTAATTATATATATATTTTGTGTATCATTCGATTTTGTTCATTTGAACCCTCCTCCGAAAATTAATGGAAATCGACGATAAAAGTTTTCTTGCTGCGGCCTTATAGCTGGAGAACGCATCGACCAATTTTGGAAGCTTCGCTAAATTTTTTACGTTTCACTTGAAATATAAAAACGCATATATGTTTATTATAAATCTCTTTTAGCGCCTATAGAAAAAGTCCCCAGTGTCAAGCAAGCTGTCATTTAATAATAAGTTAAGAATGGCATTTGAAGCTCGTTGATACAACTAGGCGGACTGAAGCGGAGATCCGCGGAAATAAAAGTTAAAAGAGTACGGAAAGGGCATAAAGCATTCCGAGCATATTTACGTCGACAGCATCTATCGATAGCATTCGCTAAGTGTTCGACTACATTATAGTTACTTGACACAATAATTTATACCTACAGTACTCATTGCAATTACTGATGGCTAACCAGCTGATAATTGATACTTTCAGCGACGTCGACGACGACGAAATCGTATCGCAGCTCAAATCCGATCGCTCCAAACGATGGATATAAATGTCGGGATGAATTATTATGAACTAACGAAACCCTATCACGGCTTCATGAAAGGACTGGTCGCGCGGCCCCCAACCGCCACTTACAAAGCATCATCCCCGACCAGACAGTGTCCGGTTGAGACCGCCAACCGTCGCCCGACGAAGTTACCCGAATGCCGTCCAAAAACATCGGCATTGTTCGGGCGTCGTCGGCAAAAGATCGTAAACGCCGGCGATGCGGTGCGTCTCTGTGATCGTCTGCGAGAGAGTAGAAAGCGGGAAAGAAAGAGGGTCGGAAGCGGCGGTTACATGTATTGAGAAGCGTGAATCAGATAAGTGGCTTGAAGCCGACAACTGGTCGGTTCGACTTTGATCGTATACATTGTCGTTGACGGCGATGGCGGCAGCGACGCAAATGACGTCACATAGCCTACATCCATTGGCGTGACTGACATGTGATTACCGTTTGCACGCTTGTGAAACGGAGGATGGTGATTGGACGATTGGGAAAAGTTATGCTACAGGCGTGGAGAACACGCAGGTCTTAACACAACTTTTGATGGTGTAGAATTTTGATGGACCGAAAAATCGCAGAAAACAGAAAGACACGAAGTTGACGAAAACAATTAGACAATAATTATTTTTGATCTTCCAATGAAGGAGATTATATCACTGGAACCAGAATGCTGACCTTCAACTATGACTGGAGTTTAGAATTTTCGAGGTTTTAGGGCACTTTTACCACTTACCAGTCATTGGGGCCTCCAGTTACGGATGAACTGTAAATAGCATACAGAATCCGCATGCAAGTCTTAAAAGTGTGCATTCTTAGCACCATCAAGTAACAAATTTATTAGGGCAATGCATTGGTCACATAAAAAGAAAAATAGAAAAATAGAAGTGCCATGTTGCGAATTACAAAGATGGACGCAATTCAGTTTTATAAAACACTGAATGTGCACGAGGAGTCACCCAAACATTCGTTTAGCAAGCTTTGATTAACAATCATTTATACCTTTCACCTAATGTTCAAATTCATTCTCGTAATGTCGCAAGGGGCGTCGAAAAAAATAATTTCTAATTGAATATGCTCAAAACTCTTGGGTAAGATCATAAAACGTACGACGAAGTGAAAACACATCGAAGGAGTCGCTCAAATTTTGACAGCAATGGAACGTTCATGAAGTCAAATGCATCCCAGAAAAGATTTCGGCGAACGCTAACCACCAAAAATTTAAATATTCATTATTCAGTCATCGATATAAAAATTATGAATATTCAATTCTTTGCAATCTTAAGTTGAAGATGCAGCATTCTATCTGCTCCTGTTGATCGATTAAGCGGAAATAGGCCAACAATGCAATACCGTACAAGCGCATAAGATAAATTACAGCATATAAAAGCAGTTTTTCGGAATGGATCTAAGAAAGCTGGAAGCTTGCCACTGCAGTATGTAAGCTTATTCCAGGCGTTAGCATTATATGATCCTTTGGAAAATCGGAATTAAAACGTGGACTGGGGTCTTTGAACTTAAGCTTTTGTATTAAGTTCTCAACTCCATAATAGTGAACTTTCTGTGAAGTCCACAGCTGCAGTCGATCGTAAAAAGGATCGTTAAGGTAAGACCGCGTGTCAGAAAGCTGATGCAAACATTGTCAAAGGCCTCTTTATTATTCTGAAATCTGTGAAGTCTGGATGAATTAGGATTATATGGATCCTCAGAAAAGCTTATGCTTCCACGCATGCAATACTTGAATGCGCTCGACAGTTGTGCCTGTCTTGGAAAATACAAACCGATTTTAAAGAACTGCATGAATATAAAACCAAAACAATGAGGAGGATGCAAGGCAGCATGCGAATGGACGATAAAACTGAAAATCAATAGCGATTCTTTAGATCTTTACCGCCGATCAAACATGAAAAACCGGGTTTCCATAGATGATGAAAGAATCGGGTGGAAGTACTTCACAGAACTTGTTTCGTCGAAGCGTAGTCACTGGAAAAGCTTCAAGCGTCAGGTTTCTTGACAGATGAAAAACGACGAAGGAAAAATCGATGTCGAAGATACGAAACAAGTGATTTTCCGGTTCTCTATTAAGCCCATGTTATTTTTATTGAGTCTTTATATAGCGAACCTTCAAGGTGATCTTCTCAGAAGCACTCCCAATCCAACCACGGCTGAATAAGGCATGCAGTTTTAAGTGCGAGAGGAACATAGTGGTGTGATCTCTAGGCACCACGCAGACTGCTACAGCAGGAGTCCATACCAATTACTGTATATATGGGTCTATTTTATGAATGTTGTACTGGTAGGCCTACATGTAGCGAAGACTTTGCGTGTGCTTGCTTGCGTGCTGTTAACAGTATCATGCTTTACGGCAATGAGCATAAGATGTGTCTCGATGTTTGTCCAACTATCAAAGCAGAATATTTAGCTATATCGTCCATATATAGGCTACATGCACGCTCCAGGACTTTGTAACAGATATAATTATTATGCTATGAGCATAATAGTCATCACGTCTATGGAATCCCAAGAAAAACTGCACTCATAATTATATTATCTGTGTGTGTTCGGTTAGGCGTATACACAGTCGCACACAATACCCCATTGGAAAGCAAGCATTATAGCCTTTCTGCATCTTTATTATAGCAAGCCACCGCTTAAAGGCGACTTCACAATAACGAAATTTTTTTATGAAATCAAAACATTCAGAAGAATTATAGCCTATATATGCCTAAACTTAGTTAACAATTATTCAGTTATAGGATATATAGAAAACGCAGCCATTCAAATGCATATGCTTATTAATAGGTCTTATTTACACTAATCTAAGCAAAAATTTGGTTAAAGATTCTCGACCATCCGTCATCTACTTGGAGGTCATCTACAGATGTCCTGTCGATTCCAATAATCTAGAATGGACTATGTTGCTCCCTATAATATAAGCCTACACCGAGGGACGTGCATGTGGTAACATTATTGTAGCCTGATAGCCCAGATCCTGTACTCGGCAGTGCGCCTTGAGCTACCAGGCAGGGCTTTTTAAACGTGCAGTTGTACACAAAATGTGCAGTTCTAAATGGATTTGTGCAGTTGTAGAAGCACTTCTGTAAAGTTAAAAGTAGCAAAACAGGTCGTTGTCCTCCGATTGGAAGTAATTTACCAAGGAGGATGGGAAAGGAAAGAAGAAATTGTGCAGTTCTAAAAATTCCTTTAAAACAGCCCCGCCACCAGGTAGCCTATAGGCCTACGTATGAATCTAGTTGGATGTCGCTCAACCTGAAGGAGTGCCTCCAGATGTGGAGTAGCCTATAGACGTATATGTCACACATGAGAAAGCTTAATGCTAAGAAATTATAATCTACAACGTTATTTTACGACTGAGATTCGTGATTGTTAGTTTATGTAGGCTTAGCCTCAATAATTGATCTACTGTAAATGGCATCCCAGTCTTACCATAGCCTAAGCGGCTTAGGCTATGGTAAGACTGGTATGCCATTTACAGTAGATCAATTATTGATAGTACAATAAACATTGATTAAATTTATAACACTAAAAATTAAAATAATTAATTGATTAAAAATATTATATGAATATTTCTCTAGCGTAGTGTTGCTTTCTTTTGAGATGGTCTTCTTAAAGTGGAGGAAACGCTATGCCCCGCCTACTCCTTGATTGACATCTGGTTGGTGCCCTTGTCTCCCCTATAAAAACCATTCTAACTGAAGCATGAAGTGCGACTTTTTGTCAAGACGCTGAGCTGCCACGCGACCGCCTCTCGCCCTCACGCGCCACATGCACGCGTCACGTCAACGACATGGCCGACTGAAGAGGTGCCACAGGCCATGCTGATGAGGAGTTCTGATGAGCAATAACCCTACGATCAAACAAATCTACGACGTTCTGCATCGAGAGAGGATTCACTGAGAGATCATAATAGTGGCTTAGAATCTGTAAGTACTTTGTTCTGTTTTATTGATAACCAGAAATTTAAGAACCGAAAATACATTGAAAGTCTTTTACAATTGAAAATGTGAATATTGGCGACCTTAAGTAATTCCTAATGCAAATAATTTTTATGTATCGTTTGAAATAGATTTATCTAGGACTTTTACTTGGACTAGGCCTAATGAACTTCGTGGCCTCGTGGGAAATCTTGTGGAAACTGTCGCATCGTAGGAATTAATAAACTATTTCGTTAATGGTACAGAAACACAAATCATCATCAATGTAGCCTAAAGTAACTTAATTCGTTAAAATAAAAATTACATTTTAGCGTAATATTTTCTGTTAAGATAATCAATGACGGCATAAATTTTAAGCGTCTTTTTGATAATGTAGGCATATTGGCCAATAGCCTATGCAAATAAAATCAAATGTTGATATTTACATACAGTGTGGCGTTATGCTGAAATTGAACTTGTTACTCAGCTGCTTTCAAAAGGATCAATTTACTTGAGCTAACGAAATCCGGTCAAGAATGGAGAAATACTATTTTAGCCTATACGGCATATCGTTGCAATGTTATGTCGATTCTTAGGCTACTACAAAGTTTCCGAAGCACCAATAATTATTTTGCCTTATCTCGCCTTATTACAAGTGCAATGACATAAGCTTAAGCCAAATTTATAGCAAGGTATAGGCTATGTCCTCATGCAGACGCAGCAGACCGGTCGGAGTGTATTAATTATACCACATTACCCACAATCCAAAAAGCTCAGCGTTGTGTATTAAATAGTAGAGCGGGCGCGCGGAATCACAAACTGTTTAAATCATTAACTCATATGCGGTCGTAGGCCTACCTATAGAAGTGCTAAACCCTCAAACTTTTTGTCTTGATTTTCTTTGCTCTTTTTCTAGAAAGCATCATCTATAAAGTCATCTTATTGTGAATTATATCTATACTTTGTTAAACATACATGGACAATTGTTGGGATCAATAAAACTATGTCTATGTCTATGTCTATGTCTATCTATCAACAGGATTGCGAAACCATGTTTTCCGAACGACCTCTTGTAACGTCATCGGAAGTGTATGAGAACGTGAACCACAGATTCTTGGAGTCACCGAAAAGACCTTCCTCTTCACAGATGAACGACTGTGCTGCAGCTACAGGCACCAGATGCCATTCCATGGACGATACAAGCATGAATCAACCGCGAGATGGAGTCATCAGGCGGAAGAAGTTGACCGGACCTGCTCTGCAGAAGCTGAATAAATCTCGGCGTTTGAAGGCCAACAACCGCGAGAGGGACCGTATGCATAACCTCAACGCTGCCTTGGAGCGTCTTCGTGAAGTCCTGCCTTCGGGGGCCAAGGGGTCCGGCGAAGATGGGTGTTCGACGAAGCTGTCTAAGATCGAGACTCTCCGATTCGCCCACAACTACATCTGGACGCTTTCGGAAACACTGAGAAGTCTTGATCGCAAAGAATGGCTGAGAAACTTCGATGGATTACAGATAGACGGTTTTATAACGACTCAGAGTCGAGGATATAGACCTACTGGAGAAGTGGACTCTATCCGGATTACTGAGCCGAGTTGGGCATCGAATGACAGAAATCTCGTTCGCATGAGACCAGAAATGGAAAAACCAAGAGATCATCACGTTGAAACGGTTCGTCTGTTTCCACCAAGATCCAGAATCGACGCAACCTCTTCTTGCGATGCACGACATTCACACGACATTCAACTTCACGTCAGGGACAGTTGCCAGTACATCTTCACGGATAAGACGTACAAAGGAAGGAGCACGCCACCAATTTCCTCCTGCTGCGCATACTTCCCAGATCAGCGACAGATGACTGCGCATGCGTGGATGGACACGTGGCCCAGCGCCGTTCCGTGTTGTTTCCATGGCACTAATGCATCGTAATCTCCAAATTTCTCAAGCGCCACTCAAAACCAAACGCAGGGCACCAACTTATTCACGAGCACTACAATAGGGCCTATGCGGTGGTAACTTGCAGTACTGCACTTGGAACAGTTTGCGATCAGGGGCGGATCCAGTGGGACCAATCCGGCCATGGCCACCATTTAGAAATTTCTTTATTTTTGACCCGCTATTCTGGCTTGGAAAGTCGACGTGGTCCCCCCCATGAGTAGCCTAGTTCCGCAGGCCCCTCGTCCACGAGGTCGTAGACGAGGTCCGTACGACTGAAAAAGGTCATCAACTTTTTTTGGCAGATAAAATGTCTTTTTCCTGGGAAATCGAGACAATTAAATGACTAAAAAAATTCCCTGTTTTAAGACCAAAACTTTTGGCTCCCCTTCGAAAATTTCTGTATCCGCCCTTGTTTGCGATGCTATAATTATGTAGCTCTACTAGCATGGTTTGACCTACGGCCGTTGGTGAGAGAAATGCTGGTTAAAAGAAAAGCTTTTTGTTTAAATATTTGCGGGCAACTAAATGGTGCAACACAGTGCTGAAACGTGATCACATGTTTATACTATAGCTGTGGGTTTTCAAGAAAACCTGTTAGGTTTATCTACGTTTTCACACAGTGTTTAATCTAGGCATCTCCGTGGCATGGGCGGAGACTTGGGCGGAGACTTGCGGGGGACGAAAAGGCGGTAGAAGATTTTGGGCGGACGAACGGCTTAGACGCCGACGAAAATTTTCACACCTTTTTGCCGGCCAAAATTTCTGACGACTTTTTTTTAAATCAAAATTCTCGCTCCAGAAAAAGTTGATGACTTTTTTAGGCATCCGTCCGAAATGCCTACGGAAAGTCAACATTTTCGCTACAGCAAAAGTTGATGACTTTTATTATTTTTTAAAATTTATTATGTTTTTTAGTCATCACCGCGTCTCGTCGTTCGTTGTTCACCGTGTGTTTCTGCCTGAAGTGTGTACATGATGACCTAACACTTACCGATTACAAATTATTATTGGGAGGGGGGGACAAATGCATATGGGCCGTCCCCCCCAACACATTTATTGAGGGGACCGTCCCTTTGTCCTCCCCTAAGTCTCCGCCCATGCTCCGTGGGAAAGCTTCTCCATCCCCAGAAATGACATTCCCCAGCCAGAAAATTAGATACAATTATAATGATTTAATAATTTTCTTTTAACCAACAATTCTCTGGCCATTATAGTCTATGCCTCTGTGGAATCGGCCTATAGGCCTACTAAAGAGCAAAACGTAGTCAACAGCTAGGCTATAGCGGCAATTATTTTTGAGAGACCGAGAAAAACGATTGCTATTCGCTGACGACTGCGTCTTTCATTTATGGCAATTTAGAGTCTATAAATTAACAATTTTGAACAACGCTGTTTTCTCCTATAGGCCTATAGGCCTACCGTACGTAGTAGCCTACTGTCATACCTGTATTGTGCATTTCGATCATAATGGAAACCGAGTTGAGTCAGTGGACCTACTAATAATAATTTCGATCTAATTATGACAGGAGTGACTTGCTTCGTTTCCGTTGTGGACTTATCTCCTTATAAAATTGCATAGGCCGATATATGATGATACAACATGCATTACGTAACGTTTTCTGTTAATGGTATGAGGGGTTACTCATGCTAATGCTGATTTTTTTATTGCTTGTTTATACTTTGTTTGTGTTCTTTCTCTGAAATTTTCCTGTAGTGTCTACTACATTAGTTTTTGATAATTTTTTCCTTACTTCAGTAACATCTTTGCATTCCAATTCTCCCTACAGCCTTTACTTTTACACCTCACTTTGTTAATTATATATGGGCCCCTACTTAGTATATATATATATACTAATATATATAATGTATATATATATATATATAAAAGGAAATTCATCCTATACAGAAACAAATTTAAGAAAGTTAAATTGCAAGCCGAAAAAGATTATTATGCATCCGAATTTTTAATCCATAGTAATAACCTTAAAAAAACCTGGGGTCTTCTGAGGAGTATACTGGATAGAGATACTAACAGAGAAACTGTAATTACTGCATTGAATGTAAATGGTGAACAAATTACTGACCCTCAGACTATAGCAACTAAATTCAATAATTTCTTCACAGGCATTGCACAATCTCTTGTTAATAAAATACCTGCTGCAACTAACTCTTTTTTCTCCTACTTATCCCAACCCCTTCCACATTCTATAGCATTAATTCCTTCTACACCTTGTGAAATAATGAACCTTGCGCATACCGTTCGCACTACGCATAGTAGGCTAAAGGAGTCGATGGAATTGACCCTGCCATAGCCCTATTAACACTGCCTAAAATTGCAATTCCGCTATCAGAGATTGTCAACTGCTCATTTACCACTGGAGTATTCCCCTCTGCATTGAAAACTGCCAAGGTCATACCCATTCATAAAAAGGGCCCGAGGGACAATGTTTCTAACTACAGACCGATTTCTGTACTCCCATTCTTTGCCAAAATATTTGAAAAATTAATGTATGCACGTTTAGATAGTTTTTTTATCAAAAGAGAAAGTACTATTTCAGTCTCAGCATGGATTCCAACAGGGTCATTCTACATACATGCCCCTTCTAAGCCTACAAGACAAAATCTCTAATGCAATTGAAAATAACGAATACTCCCTTGGTATCTTCCTTGATGTAGCTAAAGCCTTTGATTCTGTAAATCATCATATTTTGATCAAAAAACTTTATAACTATGGAATTAGAGGGACACAATTACAATGGTTTGTTAGCTATCTTGAAAATCGTTTTCAACTGGTTTCTGTTAACAATTGCACTTCTGATCTACAACTCATTTCTCACGGTGTCCCTCAAGGATCTAATCTTGGACCTCTTTTATTTTTAATCTATATTAATGATTTACCTAATGTATCGCCTTCTATGTATTTTGTACTATTTGCTGATGATTCCAACTTATTTCATTCTGATAAATCTATTGATACCCTATTCAACACTGTTAATTCTGAGCTTCACCGAGTCGTTGATTGGTTTCGATCAAATAAACTTACTCTAAATTTGGACAAAACCAACTACATCCTCTTCAGATCCCATAAGAAAAAATATCCCAATGAACTTCCTATTCTACTTATCGAAGGGACTCCTATCACCCAAGTAACATCCACAAAATTTTTGGGCGTATACATTGACCAGCATCTAAATTGGAAGGAACACATCAATAATATCTCTAGCAAAATTGCTAAGACTGTTGGTGTGCTTTTTCGCTCATCTCAACTGATTCCTGTCTCTATCCGGTCTATGCTATACTATTCTCTTATTTATCCTTATTTAACCTACTGTAATTTAATTTGGACGTCTACTTACAAATCTAATTTTATCAGACTAGTCACCCTTCAAAAATATGCAATCCGTTTTATAGCTAATATTCCTCGCCGAGCCCACACCGCTCTGTATTTCAATGAATTTGGATTATTAAAGATCGATCAAATTAGGCACTTGCAAATAGGAGAGTTTATGTACCGTTATAACCATGGCCTATTACCACTTGTATTTAATGATTTCTTTAACCTTACCTCTGATCGCCACTCTTATTCAACTAGAAAATTAACTGTTTATGACCTTCCCTACGCACATAATAATACTCGTCGATTCTCTATACAATATACTGGCTCCCAATGTTGGAACTCTCTCCCTACACATCTTCATTCCCTACCTAACACAAGATTATTTAAGCATAAACTTCGCCTTTATCTACTTAAAACACTTCCTGATATGTAATGGTTAAGGTTTCTGCTCAGTGGTTTCGCCAAGCCCTTAGTTAAGTCTTTAGTTAAGTCATTAGTTAAGAGTTGTTTTTCTCGTTATATACAGAAATGTCGATTGCTTAATTTGTTTTTCTCTCTTCCTCATCATTTTTTTTATTCCTGCAATTGAATGTTCTGTCATGTTTTTTCTTTTATATTTTACATGAATTATGGGTGGCCCTATTAGCGGGATTTTACATCCCTTCTGGGTCTCCCCCTCTTCACCAAATTCATGTTAATGTATTATTCACTGCCATAATTGTATCATGTTTGTGTGTTGTTTTGGTTGTCACTACCCCCTATATTCAGGATTTATTAAGTCTAGAATATTGAAGGTGAACTTTATGCTCAGAGGCTGTTGGGTGAATAATGGTATAATAGCAACCTACGACCTAGAACAAATGAGACTGTGATTCACATAGTTGTAAAAAACGTTTTTTTCGTTTTTTATTCTCTCCCAAAAAACGTCGTTTTTTTCGTTTTTTATTTTTCCCATCGTTTTTTATCGTTTTTATTTTTTCTTTGACTTTATTTATTCATTTACTTTCTGATATTTTTCTATGTTTTCCGCCAACTCTCAAGGATTCAACTAACTAAAGTCATTATTTCGTCGTTTAACATCATCATTTAAGAGATAGCCTACGTGTAGTAGGTTCCTAATCAATGTTTTCAAGGTTAAAATGCGGTTTTAGATGTAGCAAAGTCAAATTCTTTACCGTTTCCGTTTTTTTATCGTTTTTTTGTCGTTTTTTATTTTTTCGAAAAAACGACGTTTTTTACCGTTTTTTATTCCGTTTCCATCGTTTTTTACATCTATGGTGATTCATATAAAGATATAATATAAAATAACATTTCAGTCAATAAATGCAATTCAAAGAAAAGAATCTTATCTACCTATTTGTGGCGTATTAATTATAATAATATTATGTATATTTCTTATCTTTCCACATCGTCCTTTCTGGTGGATGTAGAAATGCTTTTCACTTCCGCGGGAATGGATTGAAGGGAAAGTTGAAGAAGGTCGCGATCTTCTCACTTGCCGTCAGTCCAGATTTCTTGGTAGTTGCTTGGTCGATGGATACTGTAGCTCAGAACAGTAACCCAGCGTGTTTCTCCTTCTTCCTCGGATCTCGTCAAGCATAGGAATTCACCCGTCGCTCAATCGAATCTTCCTCCTCGTCTTGCTGCAAATGTTTCAACTCGGATCGCTTCAAAGTTCGATCACAACTGCATCGTTCGACCGATTCGCAAATCGTCGCCAAGAGTCACAAAGCTTCGCACAGTTCACTCGCTTCGCCACGGAACTTCGCTTCAAACGTCTCAAAGTTCGATAGTGGGACAAGTCGACAACGTGTCGCTTTCCACACCCATAAATCAAGTTCCAGATATTCGAATTACCAACGAATGGCTCCGTAATTGCCGACGGACGCCATCGCTCGAAATATCTTTCCTACCCTCGCCTTGCTCAGCTCCTTCGATGACTGCCTGTCGTCTGCCAACGTGTTTGCCGTCTGCTTTCGTTAACGCTGGTTTCCGCCGCTCCGTAATGTTTAGTCAATTGTTGTAGCGCATGTTGATTTCATCATTATTAATAATTGTTATATTAAGCCACAAATTATAATTAAATATATTTCTAAATACGCCACCAATTATCTAACTTAATTCTTACCTACATTAATCATTATACATAGCATTGTTTAATAGGTTTAGTTTGGCAAGAAGCATTCAACCGCTACAAATGCCCCTCCTTCAAAAGTCTGTTTACAGGCTTTATCAAACTCACCTACTTGACAAACTAACCTAATAAACTTCTTTAACTTACTTTAGATATCATATAGAACTACTATACTTCACTTACTTATTTACAACTATACATCTACCTTATTACATCCTACTCTACTCTAATCCTCTACTCAGGTAGTCGGACATGACATTGTTGGACCCCTTGATGTATCTTATGCTAAAAGAATAATTTTGGAGTGCCAAACTCCATCTCATCACCCTTGCATTTTTCATCCTATTCTCTCTCATGTATTGCAATCCGCAATGATCTGTCTCGATTATGAATTTCTTTCCACAAAGGTATCGATCGAATCTACTAACTCCCCACATGATCGATAAGCATTCCCTTTCCTCTACTGAATACCTTCTCTCACGTTCCACTAGTTTCCTGCTGGCATACACTATGGGATGGTTTATCCCCTCGTATTGCTGCATTATTACACATGCTACTCCGCTTCCACTTGCATCCGTCTGAAGAATAAACTCTTTCTCCAGGTTTGGTAATTTCAGAATTGGTTCCTTTGCCAATTCACTCTTCAACATCGTAAAACTAGCTTCCAGTTCTTCGTTCCATTCAACTACTCCAGGTGCCATCTTCTTTGTCAAATCACTCAACGGTGCCATGATCTCCGCACAGTGTGGTATGAACTTACGATAATAATTTATCGCTCCAAGAAAACTCCTGACTTGTTTTTTTCGTCTTTGGACGTGGCATGTCTACTATTTTATCTACTGATTTATCCTTTGGACTTATGTCATCCTTGTTCAACGTATGTCCCAAAAAGTCAATCTTTTCATATCCTATTGAACACTTCTTTGGCTTCAATGTCAAATTCGCTTGTCTCACTCTTTCGAAAAATATCTCCAATGTCTTCAAGTGTTCTCTCCATCCTTTATTATGCGCTAGAATATCGTCGACATAACTTTCAAGATTTTCTGTTCCGTGAAGAATCTTCCTAATTAATCGGTTGTAACTTGACGCACTATCAATCCAAATGTGCTTCACATTGCCTCGACTCACTTAACTCACTATTATTATTAACTTAGTTCTACTTATTATATATGTGTTACCTTCTCAACACATGGCATTCATCCATCCTAATTCTCACAATGAAATGACCTTGTCATTTCACCAACATCTCATCATCTTAACTATGTAATACCAACAGTACTTAGCTCACTGAACATAGTATTTCCTCTTAACTACTTTCTCATCACTCAACTGTTTTTCTATTTATCTAAGGGATTCACCATTACACTCAGATACTACATTCAACTCAATCTCATCTTAGTGCTTAACTACTACACAACTACAATAATTTTACTACTACCTCACTTGATCCTAAAATTCACCTTATCACTTAACATAACTCACTGAACTACTTAAAATAAGCAACTCAACTTCACTTATACTGTATTCTATTTACACTCACTCTTGATTAAATATTCTCCACAAGCTTCTGTCAGCTTCTATCTACAGCATCTTTTCTCCTGCTTTGATAGTTCCTCCTTTCCACCTCTAATAATCTACCGGTATCTCTTTTCACCTTCTTGTACAAATTCAACGTAATGCCATTCTTTGTCTCTAGTTCATCTGTGTGTTCCTTTTCAACACTCAATGCATCTGCATCAACATCAGATTTCCACTTAACATCTTCTGTTTCATTTTGTTTACTGACATACGAGTCCAGTATCTCTTCTTCCTCATTTTCTCCTACTTTTCCATCGTGTACAACTGCTGAAATGCATGCCACTGTCTCGACATCTTGCATTTCTCCACATTCTCTCTTGTAGTCTTCACTACTTTTCCACTTTTCAATATTACTGTTAGGACATGACCATTCTCTGTCATTCCATAACCTACTTTTCCATTTATTCACTTCATTGTATCCTCTACAATTTTCATTCTGTCTTCCTCCAGAATTATTCCCTTGTTCTCTTCTGTACCATGGTCTACTATTCCAATGGTTTCCACGACTTCTATTCTCATCTCTTCCACTTTTAAATCTCCAATTTAAATCACTAGGTCTCTCATACCTAACTACATAATCACTACTAGACTCTCTCATCACATGCCTATAGTTTTTCCAGTTACACCTATTTGTGTCACCCATGTTCCACCTTGTATTTCTCCTATCCACATTTGGATTCTCTTTGTATCTTCCATACATCCACTCATTGGATCTTCTTGACTGAGTCTCATTAGACTTATCTCTATACTCCCTATTTCTCCAGTCTTCTCTTTGCTTCCACCATTTATTCTGATTTACACGACTATTATTCAATTCACTTCTTCCACCTGTGATTAAATATTTTTTATGCGTCTCTACCAATCTCAATGGTTTATTTCTGAAGTTCTTCTTCATCGTTTTGTTAAAACTTGATTTCCTGTTATCTGTATCATCTTTATCTTTTGTTACATCATCAGTGAACCTTACTGGTTTCTTCACATGAAAAGGTTTCTCATGTTCTGTTCTTCTTGTTAATATTCCTTTGTTCTTCATTTCAGTATTATTCTCACAAGTTTCTTTCGGTTTATCATTTGTTGCATTCTCGGTTCTCTCATTTTTAACCATGAATTTCAATCCTTTGATTTTCCCGATTATCACTGGTTTCACCGGTTGCTCCATTACCATGGCTTGCACTTCGCCATTAAAATGTTCACTCTCTAAATGTATTTTGGCTAAGGGAAAGCGTTTCACGCTTCCATCCCCTAACATACAATATGTTTCCTCTCCAGTTAATGCTTCGTCATTTATCAATGATCGCTTCACAATACAACAGGTTGCGCCTGTGTCGTACATGCATTTTACATTGTTGATCCCATTAACTGTTACTTGATGCTCACTTTCATCCTCTAGACTGATACACTCATCACCGGCTCTTGTCATCATGACACTGGCTGCCATGTGCATATGTGTAGGTGGCATTCTGATGTGTTCACCTTGTTCTTTTCCAACAACATCACCTATTCTCTGCATTTCACTTTCTTGCATACTCCGGTGTGCTCGATTCTCAAATATTTGCACTGCTGCTGCAGTGTGTTTAACAACACCTCTGTTTTTATGTGGACAGGAAACTGCCTTGTGATTATATTCTCCACAGAAAAAACAAGTAATCTTATGTCCAGTTGCAACTTCTCTTTCCCTACTGAACCCTCGGTTTTGATGTGTACCCTGATTTATCTTCACATCACTCCTACTCCTGTTCAGATTGTACCCAGACTGTTCCTTGGGTCTGTGTTCAAACGGTCTACCGTTCAACCTGTCGCTATGGAATTTCACATCTGGTTTTGCAGACTGCTCGCTGTGTTTATAACCGTGCGCTTCAATGTGTGATTCCGCACAAACCAACATATCCTTCAAACTCATTTTACCTTTCTCTTTTATGAACATACGAAGTTCAGTACTGCATGTCAGGTAAAACTGATCTTTCAACAAAAGATCTTCCACTCCTTCGTAAGTTCTTTCAAATCCCGCTTGTGCTAACCACTGCTGCATGTACCTCCTCAATCTATGTACAAAACTAGAAGGTGTCTCTCCAGATTCCATTTTACTGGTTTTGAACCTGTTTCGGTAACCACCTTCAGTCAGTTGAAATCTTTTCAACAGCTGAGTCTTCAAACACTCATAATCTTGCACTTCATCTGCAGACAACCTTTGGTATACTTCCAGTGCTCTGCCTTCCAAATGTCTCGCTAACGTTAACGACCAAACTTCTTTTTTGACTTCATACGCAACACAGGTTCGCTCAAATCTCAACAGATAATCATCCAAACAATCCTTGTTCTCATTGAAGATGGGAAATTTGATGTCCTTCATCCCTTTATTATTCCCATTTCGATCCACTTGCAGTGGGTTGTCACCGACCATTGTAAGTGTGCTTTCACTGTCTCGAATCTGTTCTCCGCTGAATTCGTCCTCACGCATTCTCACTTGTGTCTCCATTTTCTTCAGTTCTAACTGCAACTCACGGATCTGTTTCTTTAAGTCCGCAGCTTCACGAATCTCCTTTTCCTCTGTAGCTAAGCGAATTTCTCTTGCTTCTACTTCTTCAACTCGTCTTAATGCTGCAGCTGTTTCAGCCTCTACCTCTGCTTTCCTTGTCTCAGATTCAACTATCTGAACTCGTTTTTGTACAACTGCCCATTCAAGTCTTTTTACTTCTGCTGCTGCTTCTATTTCAGCTAGCTTTGCTTCTTTTGCAATCTTTTTGTCAACTGCTCTCTCTTGTCTCCATTCAGCCAGTCTCTTTCTGACGAATGTATTAAGTTCAACACCTTCCATGTTCAATTGTTTCGCCACCTCAATCCAGGCTTCAAAATCACTGACAGACATGCTTACTGTCTTACTTACTAACTGGTAAGTGGCAAAATATAGGCAACAATTTGCACTATATAAATTTCTGGCAGACAGAAATTGTTCAACTCTACAAATACAAATTCAGTTCCACAAAAGCTAATAGCTAAAAGTTTACACAACCTATTGTGCACTTTTCAATATGCAATCTACTAATTCAACTCAGATGCCAATCAGTTCAAATTATCTCTCTAATAATCACTAGCAACAATTGTTCAAAGCTTGCCACTATAACAATATTCAAATGGCAGTTTTAACTGTCAAAATATCCCGGACGGGCCCCCACTCTTGTCACTACCCCCTATATTCAGGATTTATTAAGTCTAGAATATTGAAGGTGAACTTTATGCTCAGAGGCTGTTGGGTGAATAATGGTATAATAGCAACCTACGACCTAGAACAAATGAGACTGTGATTCATATAAAGATATAATATAAAATAACATTTCAGTCAATAAATGCAATTCAAAGAAAAGAATCTTATCTACCTATTTGTGGCGTATTAATTATAATAATATTATGTATATTTCTTATCTTTCCACATCGTCCTTTCTGGTGGATGTAGAAATGCTTTTCACTTCCGCGGGAATGGATTGAAGGGAAAGTTGAAGAAGGTCGCGATCTTCTCACTTGCCGTCAGTCCAGATTTCTTGGTAGTTGCTTGGTCGATGGATACTGTAGCTCAGAACAGTAACCCAGCGTGTTTCTCCTTCTTCCTCGGATCTCGTCAAGCATAGGAATTCACCCGTCGCTCAATCGAATCTTCCTCCTCGTCTTGCTGCAAATGTTTCAACTCGGATCGCTTCAAAGTTCGATCACAACTGCATCGTTCGACCGATTCGCAAATCGTCGCCAAGAGTCACAAAGCTTCGCACAGTTCACTCGCTTCGCCACGGAACTTCGCTTCAAACGTCTCAAAGTTCGATAGTGGGACAAGTCGACAACGTGTCGCTTTCCACACCCATAAATCAAGTTCCAGATATTCGAATTACCAACGAATGGCTCCGTAATTGCCGACGGACGCCATCGCTCGAAATATCTTTCCTACCCTCGCCTTGCTCAGCTCCTTCGATGACTGCCTGTCGTCTGCCAACGTGTTTGCCGTCTGCTTTCGTTAACGCTGGTTTCCGCCGCTCCGTAATGTTTAGTCAATTGTTGTAGCGCATGTTGATTTCATCATTATTAATAATTGTTATATTAAGCCACAAATTATAATTAAATATATTTCTAAATACGCCACCAATTATCTAACTTAATTCTTACCTACATTAATCATTATACATAGCATTGTTTAATAGGTTTAGTTTGGCAAGAAGCATTCAACCGCTACAGTTTTGGTTGAGGAAAAAAAAATAATAATAAAAAAAAAATAATAATAATAATATATATATATATTAGTGTGGTCCACAAAGCTGTGGGAAAAAATAAAGTTTGAAAAATTCGTGACGGTACCCTTTTATTCTGTTATGCATCATGTGTCAATGATTCATACCAAATTGTATTGAAATTGCTCAAAGTTTAGAGGTCGCGCGACAAGGTGAGATATATTGCAGCACCCCCAACTGTACATCATGTCAACATTCGTTTGTGATTTAGTGATAAAGGTTGTCATACACGCATTGTTTACTTCAGTCTGTAGAGAAAGATGATGCTATCATTCTTTTAAGTAAATACTTTTAAAAATAAGGGTATGCATGGCCTTTGGGTCATTTTTTAAATAATAAGAGGGAAGGGATAAATTTACGGATGTACTTGTTGCTAATTTGAAATAATGCCTTCGATGGATGGGAAGATCCCCCCTGGTAATACTGCAAAGCAGCTATTTGATACATTGCCAATATGCTACTGGCATGGGTGTAGAATTATGGGGACGGTCCACCAATGTTTGTGGTGGGGGACCGTTTCCTCCCCCCCACCCACCACAAACACATGCTCATATCTCCCAATAGTTCAGAAATATACTAAAAATAGCATCGGAAATTTCGAGTATTTTGCTTGTTTGTTTGTATGTGCACTTGTTTTTAGCACCCCATCAAGCTGCTACTCAGAGGCGCTCCCGACTGGAGAGCGGACACTGCATCGGAGTTTCACACCAAAGCGCTGAGCAATTGCGAGTGAAGGACTTGCCCAAGGTCCCTACGCGTCGATTTGAGGTGAATTTGAAACTCGAACCTTCCGGTTTCAAGGCAACGACGCCACCACTACACCACCGCGTCCCACATATTATGAGAGTGTTAGGATAATATCGGTAAATCTGTTAAAATGCAAGTAAGGTAGAAGAAAGGTTATGAGCCATTTTGGTTGGGAAAATAGTATATTTTCATTAGATTTTGACAAAAACAACCTGTTTCCTTGTCTGGTATACACAGAAGCGTATTATCTTGGCCAAACCCGATAACAACACCACCCAGTGACCTTCGAATTCTGAAGTTTATTTTCGAAAACAAATTGTGCCATTTCTGCAGCAACCACCAATGCTCTTTCTAAGGATTTGTAATAATCATGTGTGTGAGGAGATGGTAGCCTTGGCCTTTTTAGACCCAGATATCAGCCATGGAACATGTCTAGCAAAAGATGGTCAAGGCATCTCAAATTCAAGAACGAAACGAGCGTCTGAAACACACATTCAAGTTGCAGGTGAGCCATGTATTCACAGGTGGAAGATTTTGGGACGGTGAAACCTTTGAACTTCCCACAGGTAGCAGAACCGCCATGTGAGTTCCTAACTGAGATTGATACTGAACAATGGAAGCAAAATCAGGATTGTCAGAAGGCAAACAGTGCACAAAGAGTGTCAGGGTTGTAAACGTCAATGCCGAGAGGGGTTGTTAAACTCATTAAAAAACAAGTCACCCATCACTAAAAATGAAGGGGAGAAATATCTAATACAGGTTGTATCTGAGCACAGGGCTCATTTCCTTGACGCAATGAAGTATGCGTTAGACATTCTGCTGAGACTACAACAATCAAAAACCCTATGTTCAACATATGGCTGCCAATGCTATTATTTTTATAAATTATTTTATGGCTAAATTATTGACTTTATATCAGCATTCACTAGATCTATATGCCTCTCAATCTCTTATGCAGTCTACAATGATCAGTTTATTTTTAAAAATCTATATTCTAAAAGAGTCCTTGTCCATATACTTTAAATGCTTTCGTTTGCTTATTTTTCGGCATTGTCACGAATGGTGAAAAGTCAGGAGCATTGCGCGACCACTAAATATTAATCAATCGGGCTGAAATTTTACATTTGTTCACTAATAAGGCAAGGTAACAGAATGAGAGGGTACCATCAAATAAATTTGAAAAATAATTTTTGAGGACCACACTAATATATATATTCGTTTAATCAGAAATCAGGCTGACAAGCCGCAACGCAGTTACAAGATGAACAGAAAAATAGTTATATATGAAAAATAAAAATTTAAAAAATAATCAAAAAATAGTGGGACTTGTCCCTTTTGGTGTGCCTATTTGTTCCCTCACTCTTATTCTAGCCTACTTATTCACTTTGAGTATTTGCTTATTGCTGATTATGTTTATACTTTGTTAAGTATAGACTACATGTACAATTGAATTGTTGCGATCAATAAAATATGTCTATGTCTATGTCTAATAATATATTATGCGGTAAATTTCTTTTACATTGCAATGCTCAAACTCACTGAAAATGGCAGTTTCAGTGATTGCATTTTGCATAATTTCCGTTTACATTGTTGGGATGCATGGACTGTTAGGCCTATTATAATATACCGTGATAGGTGATATTATATATTTACTTTAATTTTATTACTAGGATTATAATGATACTATTTTATATTATAATAGCACCCCGTGTCTCTAAGACATTCTGCTTTCCTATAGGCCTATCCCCCACATAACCGAGTTTAAGTGCCTCGAAAGGCCACCGAGTTGAAACGCTGAACGGTTATAGAGATTTGAGAGAAGTTGCAGCAAAAACAGGTCTCTCTCTCAGTTCACCAGAGGACAAAGTTAGGATGCGGCCTAGAACCGACAAAAGTTTAAGCCATTAGAGCAAATTGGACCTAAGGTCTCAAGGGCAAGAGGGACATAGAAGTGTGTGTTTAGAAGAGCGACGTATTTAGTGTTTTTCCTATCCGATGCGATCTCGGCTGCCGCGCCCGTCGTCGATGTCGCTGCCTGTATATATGAAAGTGCAAGGGCGTCAACTACAGTCGCATCTCACACAAGATGGCGACGTACACGCCATAATTATCATGGTCTGGTCTTCTACCATCCGTGCGTAGTATAGCTCTGGTGGTTCTTTTATCGGTGGGATCCCTGCTTTTGAAAGGGAGCGGTGTATAATGCCATCCATGTCCGTAGCAACAATATTAATGAACGTGACCTCTCCGAACACATGTCCGGTCCTGCCTCTTGCAATGCAGAAACTGGTAGGCCTATACGCGTATTAAGTTACGTGTAATTCTGTAACGTGCTTACTGTAAGTAGGTCTAATTTCGTTTCATAATAATTATTAGGAAGCTCTACTGCTCTAAATCTGATATTATTTTTTTTACCCGAGGTATCAATGATCCCTCAGGATTTATAAAAATTATTTCAGGAGTAAAAATGAATCTCCGAGAAATCAGGCCTCGTCCCAGGTTTCACAACCTTCCTGAAATGTGCCTCTGAATGCAATGGCATTGTGACGTGCAACACAGATGGAAAGACGTTGGAACAGAAATTTTGGTTCACGGTAATCTCCAGAGACTGCTGAAATGCGCCGTCCCAGCTCAGAGAGAAATTCTGTCCATTCAGCGTTTATAGGTCCAAGGGTTTCAAAAGCAACAGGAACAAACATGTGGGTTGTAGGCAGCAATGCATATTTGGCAGACTTATGAACAGCCGCCTGTGCAGCTGCAGAACCTGCCGAGATAGCTGATTGTGATAGGTATGAAGCAGCACAAGTGTGAACTACTGTAGCATCCCAGGTCATGTATTTTCCAGCAGACCAAGGCACCAGTGTGGCACCGTCGGGACGTTTGCCATCGGTCCTCAGAAGACCCGTTGGCTCCTTTGTGCTTGGTATATCCGCACTCTGGAGTGAACGACAAATTATGTCGTTAATGGCATGATGTCGGATGGCACGCCCCTTCGATAGCCTACAAACCAGCCCATGGTGACCATTTGAGCTAACAGCATCTCCGCATCGACACATGTGAGGGCGACAGAGGTCAAGGCCCAACCGAAGACCAACTGCCACTCGCACTGTCTCGTTGTCAATGCAGCGTCCACAAGAAGTGATTGGGAGGGCAGGTAGCCAGTCTCCCGAGTGAGAAAAACTGGCAGCAGCCAGTCTAGCCCGATCAAAAGGATTGCTCATGGAAGCCAAAATTGACATTTTGTCCCTCTCTACCAAAGGCCTGTCCCACGAGCCCTGCTTAGCTGGCAGAGGATCCATGATGCATGGAAGAGTGTCATGTCGTGCCAAAATCACCTCAATGTAGGCGTCTCGGACAGTGGTGCATTTGGTCAAGGTGTAGGGTTGCCAGGTTGCCTTCAGGAAATTACCGGACAATGGCCATCACGTTACGGAGCCATATTATATATATAATATATATATGTGCGTGTGTGTGCATATAATTTTATGTGTGTATATATATATATGTGCATATATTTATGTGTGTATATATATATGTGTGTGTGTGTGCGTGTACGCGATGGAAGATGGAGGGTGAGGAGGGCGGAGTAGGAACGGGGTGAGACGTTGCGGGGGGCGAATGCCGATATTTCTCGGGCAACATCGGGTAATTCAGCTAGTATATATATATATATATATATATATATATATATATATATATGCATATTACATACGGTGCCAGAGACTGAAAGTTGCAATGTGGAAACTCAGCCAAGTGCATACCTTTAGACCTATAGGGTGGATAAAATTATGCATAGGCCTATCTGGCTGATTTTAAAATTTGGCGCCAAGACGAATGAGTGAATTCGGGTATTAAGCAATATTAAAAAACATTTAACAATTTTATCACTCAGTTCCATCATATAGATAACCCAGTTGACCTATAGACATAAAAGGCAAAATGTGAACGGATCATTAGGACGCGAATTAATCTTTGTACTCGAAACAATAATAATTACTCAGTGTGGGGTTTATAGGACAGGTTTGAAAGACGAGAGAGAGAGAGAGAGAGAGAGAGAGAGAGAGAGAGAGAGAGAGAGAGAGAGAGAGCGCCTAGAGTGGCAGATTGGCACAGTTAGAGAGAGACAGAAACAGACAGAGATAGAAAGGCAGATAAGCACAGACAGATTGCAAGCGTCCGTGTTTAAGGGAAAAGAGGAGATAGAAATACTTAGAGGGAGAGAACAATTGTGCTGAGAGACAGACGAAAAACAGACAGACAGACATGCAGACAGAGAGATATGGCATTGTAAACACGGAGATTCGGTTCAATTGCGACCTGAACTCTATGTCAACCCTCCAACTTTATGCACAAGGTATAAAGTATGATCCGTGCATCATTTTCTCTGCTACACAAGGCAATCCATTTTACGTTGGAAAATCGTAATCAGATATCTTTTCATGGCCCCAAGAGACAACACTGCAAGTAACCAAACACTTGTTGCTAGCAATAATTATTTACCGGACACAGCCATGTCCGGTAATGTCTGAAATTTCTGACCGGACAGTTTGTGTAAATTCCGGACAGTCCGGTTCATTACCGGACGCCTGGCAACCCTATGACAAGGTGTCATGCATAAAGGTTCCTCTAAACGCTATTGCGTTGTATCGCTGTGTACAGATGGACAGGCGCTGAAACAGATATTTGGTCTCCTGAGGGTCGCCCGTGACGGCAAAAAGTCGATGCCCTAGTTCCACAATGAACTCGCGACCTGACATGTTTATTGGACCCAATGTTTCTAACGCGAAATATTATTATTATTATTATTATTATTATTATTATTATTATTATTATTATTATTATTATTATTAATTATTATTATTATTATTATTATTATTATTATTATTATTATTATTATTATTATTATTATTAATATTATTATTATTATTATTATTATTATTATTATTATTATTATTATTATTATTATTATTATTATTATGGAGATCGAGTCACAAAGGCAATTATGACAACGCATGCAAATAAAACCTAAAGAATGAGGAATGAACAGTTAATAAGATGGCAGTGGCTGCTTTTCGAATGTGCCCCTGCAGGCAACAGCGTTGAATCGCTGGATGCAGACAGAAAACCGTTGGAATAGGTAAGTTGTTATTATTATTATTATTATTTTTTTTACCCGAGGTATTTATGATCCCTCAGGTGTGCCAAACAATATCCGGAGATATAATTAATTTCGCTCTGGAACGGCAACTCACTCTATAGTGTCTGGTTGGGCAAAAGTGCCACGGAAAGAAATAGCGTTAAAGCGTTGGATGGAGGCAGAAAGACGTTGAAAAAGGTAAGATGTCTCTTTAGTATCTCCAGAGATTAATGTTAGACGTTTTCCCAGGTCCTTAATAAAATCATTATTATTATTATTATTATTATTATTATTATTATTATTATTATTATTATTATTATTATTATTATTATTATTATTATTATTATTATTATTATTATTATTATTATTATTATTATTATTATTATTATTGTAACTATTATTATTATTATTATTACTATTATTATTATTATTATTATTATTATTATTATTATTATTATTATTATTATTATTATTATTATTATTATTATTGTAACTATTATTATTATTATTATTACTATTATTATTATTATTATTATTATTATTATTATTATTATTATTATTATTATTATTATTATTATTATTATTATTATTATTATGTATACTCTTTGAACTTTTCTATAATTGTCATCCAGTACTGTATATCTGAAAATCCGCTGCATTTTCAACGTTCAAAATCTGGTTCTTATATATAGGGCCCTGTCAACCTCCAATTGACCTTCAAAGTTTTCTTCCTTTTTCTTCAGTGTTCAGTAGCGCAGCCTATGCCTAACCTAGTCACTGTACTTCGGTATCTAAAGCTAGTGTATAAGTTTCTAAAGTTCTTAACTTGTTCAATTACAACAAAGCTCTGTTTCTTGTATTTTCTTCTTCTTTCATAACAACGCAAAATAACACAACAACGGATCAACGACGACAAACGCTTGAATTCTACGACAGCAACGCAACTATTATTATCTAACTCCACTGTTCTCTAAAACGTCTTCTATTCTCTACTACCAACTCCTTCTTCTACAACTTAACTCACTGTCTAGACGTACACTCTTCCCCTTGCCGCTCTGTCCTTCTATCTGTCCGTCTGTCTGTCTGCCTATCCCTCTCTCTCTCGCGCTCTCCGGCGACGGTCGGCCGAGCCGCGCCAACTTTCCCGCCAGTCTGTCACCTGCAGGCCTAACTGTCTAGACGCTGACCTTGAGCTGGTCTATTCGTACGCCTAAACATCGACTGACCACATAGACTATACAACATTAGCTCACATTACCTCCCTCCTTTCTTTTAAAGAGAGCTAATTATCTATAAAAATTAGCGAACGTACCTTAACTAAACAATGCAAATAGTCCATAGCATAATACATCATAAAATATCTTACACTACAATCTAGACAGACAATCAGCTACTACATTCAATTTACCTTTCTTATAGTTCAACAGAATGTCAAAATTTTGCAATGATAAAGACCATCTGACTAATTTAGCAGATTTCGACATTGATTCAGTCAAATAAACTAAAGGATTATGGTCTGTAAACACATTGATTTTAGAACCAATAAGAATTTCTTTCAACTTATTTAAAGCCCATATGATTGCATAGGCTTCCTTCTCAATCGTCGCCCACCTCCTCTGAGTATCTGTCAGCTTCTGACTGATAAATGAAACAGGACGTTCAATCCCTTCCTCGTCCACTTGAGACAGTACAGCTCCCACAGCAAAATCACTGCTATCACAGTACAAATTAAATGGTTTCCCAACCTTAAACATATATAGAATCACATTTGATAAGACAATCTGTTTAAGGGAATCAAAAGATTTCTGATGTGCATCAGTCCAAACAATGTTATCAGGTACTTTCTTGCTAGTCAAGTCTGTCAATGGTTTAGCAATTTCAGCAAAATTACAAATAAACTGTCTGTAAAACCCAAAAAATCCTAAGACTTGCTTCACTTCCTTCCTGGTTTCAGGTTTCTTCAAATTAATTAAACTGTCAATCCTGTCTGGATTCATCATCTTCTTCCCTGATCCTATGAGGTGACCGATGAACTTCACCTCACTCTTACCAAACACACATTTCTTCAAGTTCAATGTTACATTATGCAGTCTTATTTGTTTCAAAAATAATTCCAAATGTCTTAAATGAATGTCCCAATCATTAGAATGCACTGCAATGTCATCAACATAAGGTTCAGTAAAATCATGAATCGGTTGCAAGATCATATTTATCGCTTTTACAAAAGTCCGTCCAGAGTTAATCATTCCAAACGGAACACGCGTAAATTCATACAGTCCATTATGTGTAACAAACGCAGTCTTCCATTGGTCACTCTTTTTCACAGGACAAGTCCAATATGCACTGCGACAGTCCATAACAGAAATGAACTTGGATTTTCCAACTTTGCTCAAGACATCGTTGACGATTGGCATAGGATATCGGCAGTTTTCAGTAAAAGAGTTAATGTATCTGTAGTCACAAGCCAATCTCAAGGATCCATTCTTCTTTTTGACAATGCCAAGTGGACTTGCCATTCTGCTTGACGATGGTTGAATGATGTTTTCTTTCAGCATCTCTTGTATTTGTTTTTCCACTTCTGCTCGGTATATTAATGGTATTCGATATGCCACGAATTCTTTTTCTCGAAAATCTGGTCTCAGCACCACTTCGTGTTCTACTAATGTACATAGTCCAGGTTGGTCTGAAAATCTGTCTGCATATCGATTCAGTACATCAAGTAATTGTTTCTGCTGTTCGCTGGTCAGATGTCCAATTTGTTCGTAATCCAATTGAAGTGATTTCTGTTTTGTCTCTGAATAGTCTTCCTTCAGCGGTATTTCTACCACTGATCCAAATTCGTCATCCTCTTCCACGATCAGACCACAAGACAATGTTCTCGTAATGAACTTCCTCATCTTGTTAGCATGAATAATCCGTCGACCGTTTTCGTTCATGTCCACCAGATACGAATATTTGGATCTTCTTTGCAGGATCGTGCATGGACCATGCCATCGGGAGATCAATTTATTGGTTGACGTTGGATACAGCACGATGACGTTCTCTCCTAGCTCGAATTCTTTATCTTTTGCTCTTTTGTTGTATTGACTGGCGTACTGTTTTTGCTTTTCTTCAGCACAGCTCTCGGCGAATGTCAAGGCCTTTTCCATGTCTGCTCTTAAATTCTTCAGGTACTTTGCCGGTTGCACTCCAATGTTCGGTGGTAGATTTATTTCTTTGGTCCAGCTTTCTTTAAGGATGGTGAGTGGCCCTCTCGGCAACTTTCCATAGACCAGCAAATACGGTGCCACTCCTGTAGTTGCATTAGGCACTTCTCTCAATGCCCAGACTGTAAATGGAATAATTTTATGCCACTGTCTCGGATTTTCCACAACGACATGATGAATCATTTTCTTGAACGTTTGATTCCATCTCTCCACCAATCCTGCCGCTTCTGGATGTCCTGGCGAATCGAATCGAGGACAACATCCCATCAGTTTCAGAAATTCTCTTGTTAGACTGGCTGTGAAATTCGTTCCTCTATCACTCGTTATCACTGACGGAACTCCCACATCCATGAACAGCTTCATCAAAGCTTCGCATACAGCCTTAGCGGTCAATGACTTCATCAAGAATATTGTCGGCCATCTTGTACATGAGTCCACGATGCACAAACAATACTTATGCCCTGCTGCTGAAGTCGGTTCGATTGGTCCTACGACGTCCATGGTCATTCTTCTGAACGGTACATCCTCTCTTGGTATTGGTGTAATCGGCACTCGATCCATCACCAAACTTCGTCCTTTCAATTGACACTTCTCACAGGACTTGCAGAACTTCACCACATCTCTACGCATTCTTGGCCACACAAAGGACAACTTGATACGTTCCCTTGTCTTCTCTTCTCCCAAGTGTCCGCCAAATACTGACTCATGTGCCAATTCCATCACCTGAATTCTTCTTTCCTTCGGCAACACCAACTGATACACCAACTGGTCCAACATTTGATGCTTCTTATACATCAACCCATTCACCACACTAAACTCTGATCCTTTGTCTTCAGCTATCTTCCACCACGACCTCAGTGACTCGTCATTTCTCTGCTGCTCTTCAAATTTCTTTGCGTCTGCCAATTGTCTTTCATCACTCGTATTCTCGGCAAACAAATCCCTCATACTCGTGTCTATTTCACCATCACTCTCAGAATCATCATCATTATCACGTTCACATGCAACCATCTCTTCTTCAATTTCATTGTTTCCGGATGTTATTCCTTCTTCTTCTTCTTGAACGCTTTGTTCATCATCGCTTTCTGTGTCCTCAACTAGCAAACTTTCATTTGACTTTTCCTCTTCTCCTTCTTCCACTTCTCTTCTCCGACTCTGTGCTCTTGTAGTCACATTCGCTTGCAATTCTCCTTGTAATACACTCACTGGTGGAACCTCTTTCAGTTCTGCGATTATCTCTGGATGCAGCAAGAACTTTTCTTTGTTATCTTTGCACAAGACTGCCGGAATGCTGGCACACACCAAGGTTAAATATGGCGCGATATTTACTCCCTTGTCTTTCAAATCTCCTCCTTCGTTATGACAACTCATCCGCACTTCGATTTTCACCAACTTAGCTGGAATGGGTTCTCCAGCCACACATTGCAAATGTACTCTGCCAATTTCTTCCACTGTCGCTCCTTTCAACAATTCCTCATTGATTACTGGAATCTCAGTACCAGAGTCAATCAGCGCTCTGACTTGCACGGGATGACAACTGTCATCATTTCCACGTATCTCTGTAGCGATCGTAGAACTACGCTACGAGTTTCTGGTAGTTAATATTATTATTATTTTATTTAATTTTTGATCGATTATGGGGTTTCAGGGATCTGATATATTTGTTTTATTTCTGTATTTTTGAGCTGCCTTGTGTGACCTATATTTTAATGTTGATTTGCGCTTGTCACGGGTCACAGCGACCGCTGACGTAGGCAGCAGCCGTTGCTGTTCCATTAATTGGTATATGTTCACACGCTCTCAGCGATCGTCGGTCGCTGTCTTCAAAGGCCGTGCCGCTTGCAGTCGATGAGGGTAATTAAACTTTCGCACGCTCTCTGAGGTGGTCTGATGATCAGAGTGAGCGAGGAATACAGCCAGCCAGACAAGCACAGGCAGGGACACGGATTGAGAAGGAAACACCGCTGGCGTGTGGGTCTGTGTACGTGTGTTTTCTCAAGGTTGAACTGGTGCATTTGATGCCTACGTGATCAGCGGCAGATGGCGCCTTTCAGAAGGAGAGATAGAAGGAGAAAGATAGTGAGCTACAGACAGACGCAGAGATACACAGGAGAGGACGCACGTGGCAGCTGATTCTTGCCGCCTTGAAACAGCTGCGTTGCTGCTGGGTTTGCGCGCGCGGCTCGCTTGCTGGTCATGCGCAGAAAGGGGGACGCTCTCCTTGTCAGGCAGTAATAAAAGAGCAGCGCAACGCTGAGAGGCTCAGTTGCGCACAGGATCTCAGGGCGGTCGGATGTATTGCGGCGGTTGGTAGTTTTAGGCTCGATCAAGTTGGTGAAGCATGGCCAGGATAAGCGCCTGCTTGCACTAGTTGCGCATACACGGATTTTGTTGTCGATTCATTCTCTCTCGACATGGAGTCGATTTAATAAAAGAGTTTGTTTGTTGCGAGAAATATATCAGCGTTGTTGCGAGTTTTGCCTTCGCTTTCGCATTGGATCTACTCCTGGATTAATCGGTCAAGGCCTCTCTTCGCCCTGTCACACGGAGTGATTTATCGTGGGCTTCGAATCGTCAGCGCTCTGCTCTCGTTCTTCGAAATTGTGTTGCGAAGCGGTTGTTCGTATACTTGCCTAAGGGCGTCTTTCTCAAACGGCTTGGATACATAGCCGAAATTGTTGTTCATTGCGAGAAATCAGCGTCGGATTTAGCTGATCTTTTCGGGCGTTTCAAACTCGACGCCTTTCTGTGTGTTTCGTCGTCTTCGTCGCTGTTCTTCGCACACGATCGGCTTTGTCCCTTGTCTTCGGACATAAGGTACGCTTTATTGGGGAATTAATACGATCGGTTATTTAGATATTTTGGGCTGAACTGAAATTGGCTGTGGGACTTGAGAGTTAATCGGGATTTAATTTAGGCATACTCCGGTTGATAGGTGTTTGCATTGAATTGTTGCATTTGATTTTCATTGAATGTCTTTACAAAGGATAGGAACTGATAATTAAACTTACTGACTTTTATGTTTGATTGCTTTGAACATAATTGATGTCAATTGAAGATTCAATTGATTGTGAATAATAAGAAATATTAATTAAACTTCTGACTTTGATTATTGATGGCTTTGAATGTAACGGATGTGGATTGAATGCTTGATTTGTTAATAAGAATAACTACTTCGTTCACTGCTAGCGATATTGATTGTGAGCTATAAAGATAGGAGTCATTTCTATAGCGCTATGGAGGAGTCTAGGCCAGTCACTCCTGCTCAGCCTTCTAGGCCCCCTTCTTCTATGGAGATATTGCTCGAAGCAATTCAGACTAATGCTAAGTCTACTCATGAGGCGATGTCTTTTATGCAGTCGTCCATTCATACTAATGCTAAGTCTACTCATGATGCTATGACTTCTATACAGTCGTCTTTGCAACTGAATGCCAGAGAGACGCAAGAGGCGATTGCCACGGTGGAGTTTAATGTCCTGGCCGTGCAATCAAATGTTGGCGATGCTATTTCCTCAGTGCAATCAAATGTAAGAGAGGAGATCTCGGCTGTAAGAGATAACGTCAGGGAAGCGCTGACGGAAGTTGTGTCACGATTGGAAAGGCTAGAGGCATCGCCGGTACCCAAGCCTGCTGTGGATTTGAACCCTGGTTACCTCACCGCTATTACCACTGCGGACGCGCCATACCACTCGACCATCGGCCTGGAAGAAACTTTGGGTGCTAGGCCCAAAGATTTCACGCAACCTGGTATATTGCGAAGAAGTGATAGATTGGCTAGTAGGCCGCCAATTTCATATAGGGAGTCCGGCAGTCGAAATAACTGGCCGCCTTTCCATCGTTGGGATTCGAACCCGGAAGTCACCTCATCCTGTCCTCCCTCTATCTCTAGAGCTCGTCCACAGCAGCACGCGGCCATATCGAGCGAGGATCCGGAAGTGGCGACTCCGGGGAGGCCGGTAGGGGCGGGCGTTACATCTCTACATTGACATGCTGTAGTAAAGACTTCTTCGTACGTTGACATTCATCTTTGCTTTCTGTTTCTCGACCAGTATCTTTAATTGGAGCAGAATTTACTATTTCTCTCTGTATAGCAAATTGAGGCGTGCACTTCATCACTGACTTCACTTCCGTTTCGCGGTTGTCTTGTTCTTCAGACTGATTCGGTGCATTCATTACTTGTATCTGATTTACTCTGAGATTTTCTGCACTTCGAGTAAATCTATTTCTCAGATTTGTCATTCTGGGTGGTGCTTTGCAATCCTTTATCAGATGTCGGTCTGACTGACAATTATGGCAACGTTTCTTAACAATCCCTCTCTGTTCAGTGCTCTCCCGCCTGTAATTGTACGCTGTATTGTTTTCTCTTTGGCGTCCCATCACTGGAATTCGACTGTACATTTGTCTGTCACCCGTTGCTTCTCTTCTATCTTGACCAAACTGTCTTCCAGGAGCACCATCATTCCTTGCTTCGTTATTTCTGGCTTGGTTTCCTGTTTCTTTGTTATTACTATTCCACCTGGGTTGCTTCGAACTATTTCCCCATGCTTCATATTTCGGTTTGTCTTGAAACATTAGACCAATTCGATTGTTCACGTGTACGTCTGCGAGTTCTGCCACATTACTAGCTTCAAAGCATTCAGTACCCTCTTTTGCTAGTACGAACTGTAGTGGACCTGGTGGTAGACATTCTTTCAATTTATCCGCCACCAATAGATCAAATAACTTCTCGTAGCTTTTGCCCACTCGCCTACTTCTGACATAATAGTTCAACAGATTCTTCAATCTTGCTGTAAACATCGTGTATGTTTCTTCTGCCGTTTTCCTCGCATCTCCAAATCGTGATCGATATTCTCTCGCTGTCAATTTGAATTCTTTCAGTAAATGTTCTTTCACTATGTCGTAATTGTCTAGATCATCGAAAGACAATCGGTTCAACACCGTTCTTGCTCTTGGCGTCATTAGTGGCAACAGCAATTTGACCCAAAACTGCTTTTCCACCATAAAACTGTTGAATGCATTCTCAACTGTCTCAAAATATAATGGCACCTCCATCATATCATATGGCATCTTAGGTAATACGTGTTTCATTGCATCACCTATCCTTTTAATCTTGGACACCATTGTCTCACTTTCTCTGATCCTGTTTCGTTCTGACTCCTCACGGCTTCTTCTGTCGTCTTCATCTCTTTTCTTGAGTCTATTTTGATCTTCTTCCCTACGCAGTTCTTCTTGTTCTATCTTTTGCTGCAACAATTCTAACTGTCTTCTGCGTTCCTCCTTTTCTATAGCCATTTCTCGGAGCTGAGCTTCCTTAAGAGCGAGTTTCTTTTGTTCTAATTCTAAATGTTCTTCCCTTTCTCTTTCCGCTTTTTCCAAATTTTCTTTCTCCATTTTCAATTCTTCCTGTCGAATCTCTTCGGCTCTTTGTACTTCTGCCAAACGCATGGCTTCTTTGTCTTCCTCACGAATCTTTTGCTCTTCAATCTGTTGTTTTCGTATTTCTTCATCACCTTTCCTTGCCCTCTCGTATTCTATCATCAATTCCATTCTTCTTTGTTCTGCTTCGTCACGATCTCTTTTCAGTTGTTCTAGCTGAAGCTGGAACTGCTGCTTCTGCATCTCAATCTCTTGTTGTCTCATCCTTTCTGCTTTTTCCACTCTTTCTTTTTCCTCTAGTCGAAGCTTTTCTGTTCGTTCTTTCTCCTCCTGTCTCCGTTTCTCCTCTTTCTCTTTATCTTCTTGTCTACGTTTCTCCTCTTTCTCTTTATCTTCTTGTCTACGTTTCTCCTCTTTCTCTTTATCTTCTTGTCTACGTTTCTCCTCTTTCTCTTCTCGTCTACGTTGCTCTTCTTTCTCTTCTTGTTTTTGTTCTTTCTCCTCTCGTCTCCGTTGCTCCTCTTTCTCTTTCTCTTCCTGTCTGCGTTGCTCCTCTTTCGCTTTCTCTTCCTGTCTGCGTTGCTCCTCCCTCATCATCATAAATTGCATCAACGCCTCCATAGACATCGGTGCCGGTGGTTTTTCAATTGGTTTCTCCTCAACGCCACCCACTGCACCTTTCTCTTCAGCTTCCTTTTTAAGCCAAACCTCTGCTAATGCTCCCATCAAATTTTCTCTAGACATCTCTTCGACTTCTTCTACGTCTAGACCCTCTTCAATTAATAACTTTATTAATCGATCAGAAGACATCTTCTTTATATTGGCTTGCTTTTGTTCTGTAAGTTTCTCCATCTTTCTTCTTTACTTCAGTGATTACCGTGAAGAAATCGAGGGAGTGGCTATGACTATCTGTGATTGGCTGACTTTAATTCTTATGGCTCCTTGGGTAAACAAGCAAGTTTTGTATACCTCTCTCTGGCGTTGCGTTGTCGTAATGTCGTTCGTATGCCCGTTGTATCTTCTCACCAGTTGTTCGGATGCTCGGACTGCTTCTCCGATTGATCAAATGCTCAGTTTCCTTCTCCCGTGTGGTCGGTTCCTCAGATTGATTCGATATTCACCGTCCGTAACTTGGCGTCGAAAACGCTTCGTAAGCAAAATCCACCGAAAATATTCCTCCAATTGAAAATATTCCTCCGATTGAAAATATTCCTCCAATTGAAAATATTCCTCCAATTGAAAATATTCCTCCGATTGAAAATATTCCTCCGATTGAAAATATTCCTCCGATTGAAAATATTCCTCCAATTGAAAATATTCCTCCAATTGAAAATATTCCTCCAAATGAAAATATTCCTCCGATTGAAAATATTCCTCCAATTGAAAATATTCCTCCAATTGAAAATATTCCTCCAAATGAGTTCGCTATCCCAACGTCCTTTGCTTGAATTCAGTATCCCACCGCTGTCACCAAAATGTCAACCTCCAATTGACCTTCAAAGTTTTCTTCCTTTTTCTTCAGTGTTCAGTAGCGCAGCCTATGCCTAACCTAGTCACTGTACTTCGGTATCTAAAGCTAGTGTATAAGTTTCTAAAGTTCTTAACTTGTTCAATTACAACAAAGCTCTGTTTCTTGTATTTTCTTCTTCTTTCATAACAACGCAAAATAACACAACAACGGATCAACGACGACAAACGCTTGAATTCTACGACAGCAACGCAACTATTATTATCTAACTCCACTGTTCTCTAAAACGTCTTCTATTCTCTACTACCAACTCCTTCTTCTACAACTTAACTCACTGTCTAGACGTACACTCTTCCCCTTGCCGCTCTGTCCTTCTATCTGTCCGTCTGTCTGTCTGCCTATCCCTCTCTCTCTCGCGCTCTCCGGCGACGGCCGGCCGAGCCGCGCCAACTTTCCCGCCAGTCTGTCACCTGCAGGCCTAACTGTCTAGACGCTGACCTTGAGCTGGTCTATTCGTACGCCTAAACATCGACTGACCACATAGACTATACAACATTAGCTCACAGGCCCTTACAATGCAGAAATTGGAATGCGGTAGGCCCTATAATTACATTTATACTGTGGCGGGCGTCGGGTCGGACAGGCTTACCAGGAATGACCCTACCCGATACCGTGTTCAATTCTTAATAATAATAATAATAATATGTAGATTCTTGGGGTCTGGCTTCCCTAGTCTAGCAGAAGACTGACGAACTGGTTTTCATAACAATTTTCTTAACGATGAACTGACGGTTGATTTCAATCACAAGCAACAAAATCGACTGTTCGAAGTGTCCATAATTGTCTTTCATCGACGTTAGCAACGAGTTTAAACTAAAAGTTCGTAATTCTCTTTCATCGACCATAGCAACGAGTTTAAACTAAAAGTACGTAGGGCCTACGTTGATTAAACAATTAACGTTTCTAGTAACCTCAATCGAACTGTCCGACGACTTGACTTCTTATTCGACGAATTCTGACCGACGATGGTCTCCTCTCGACTAGTTGACTCGTTGGCTAGTTCTTTCTGCGACTGACTCTGACCACATCGGACTTTTCTCGGACTCTGACTGACTCGTGACGGCTGACTAACTCTCTCTTCGATTGACTGACTGTTCCTCTTTCTTCCTTCATAGGCCTCCAGCCCGGTTCGGAGGAGCGGACAGGCAGCCCTGACGAACTGGTTCGATTCAGCGGCGAGCGTCCTGAAGAGGCTGGTTCGAGAGAGCAGCTCGAAGAGGCAGCTAGCCGCTCGGAGAGGCAGTAGGCGACCCGAACAGGCAACAGGCGGCTCGGAGGGGCAGATTCGAGCAGGCAGCTCGAAGAGGTAGCGAGCGGCTCGGAGGGGCAGGTTCGAGCGAGCAGCTCGAAGAGGCAGCGAGCGGCTCGGAGGGGCAGGTTCGACTCGAGCAGGCAAACAGGCAGCTCGGAGGGGCAGCGAGCAGCTCGGAGAGGCAGGTTCGCCCCGAGCAGGCAGAAAAAAACACACAAATTAATTCTTCCCGCCAAACTTTCACAATACAATAAAATTATAATGGGGTTCATAGGCTATATTAGGCTACGTATAACCGATTATAGCTAGGGCCACAGTGTACATGTATTCCGTACTTACTGCTGCTGAAGTCTAACAGTGCTTTTCAATATGGATTGTGCAAAAGCGTCAATAAATGTCACTTACCTAAAGCTACACCTTACATGTTTGTCACTTTCTGGACCCCTTTCTTGCGGGGGCTCCCTCCGGTCGGAGGGTACGGATCGAGGGCGGTCGATCGGTATACGCCCCTAGCTGATGCCATCCTTATAATAATTATAATTATTATAATTATAATAATATACTAGTTATAATAATATAATAATTATAATAATTATGATGTCTTCCTTATAATAATAACAATAATAATAATGATGATGATGATGATGATGATGATGATGATGATGATGATGATGATGATGATGATGATGATGATGATGATGATGATGACGATGACGATGACGATGACGATGACGATGACGATGACGATGATGATGATGATGATGATGATGATGATTATGATTATGATGATGATAATAATAATATTATGGGGCACCTTCATCACACCCACGCTCGATATGGATGAGGTGTAATCGTTCCACAATAGATACAATTGCTTTTATAAACTGTAAGCAAAGATATTAGAGTTTTATTAACTCTAATTAATATCTTTGCTGTAAGTTCCTGGGGGAACGAAGTACCTCATGGCAATTATTAATTTAAAAAAAAATAAAAAAAATAATAATAACAGTAGTAATAATAATAATAATTATTATTATTATCATTTATATTATTATTTTTTTTATTATTTTTATAAATCGATAGCTTAATTTTGGCGCTATTTTAAATTTGGTAGGCTGCATCTGCAGTTGTCTGCAGACGGAAAAACTATTGCATAGACAATATACGATCGAGCCGATTGGACAGCGAAAGACTTTTATGTCAGTGAGTAGGCCTATAGGCCTAGCTAGGCTACTTTAGTAGTGCCTATAGACTACCGGATGATGCGCTTGCAATGCTATTTGCTATGTTGCGGAATGATGCCAGTGGCCGATAATCATGAAAACAGAATTACAAATTGGGCCCATCATAACACGCCATTCAGTGTAACTATAGTCCACGGTCCCTCATTTTTATCCTTGACCTTGCGCTTTTACAAATTTATTCAATATTAATATTATTAATAAAAAATAATAATAGTAATGAGTGTAATCTGAATAATTACAGACAATGTCCAGTTAAATTCATAGGCTTATTGAATTTTAATTTGCCGTCGCAATTTCATGTATATATATATATGCCACTAGCATATAGGCCTATATATATAGGTATATGGCCCAAAGCATCAAAAAGCTATTCAAACTGAAACACAAGTTGACAGCCTGCCATGGAATGGGCTTAATAAAACTTTAACAAATTCATGCATCAATTAAGTGTTGAGGCCTCGATCATTACTCATTGCTAGGTCTATATAAAATTAATGCTTGCCAGGAAAAATCGGCTTGACTTCTTGCATGCATTAGTAGAATATGTATTCGTTTAATTTAAAATCAGACAATTCCTGGTGACACACCGCATCCGGTTACACGTCAAAAAATGTAAAATATAACACAGAAATAATAAAGCATAGTTATAATAAAGTTTGAAAAAATAAAGTCGGAAGTCGGTTGTTTTTCTGCCAAGTCAGGTCAAGTCGTTTTGACTCAAAGAAGTCGACTTCAAGTCGTATTAAGGAAGAAGAGGAGTACGCTGTGCATAAATAAAACAATCGCATGTCCTCTGTGGGCTTCCGTAAAAATTAATATTCCATTCTATTTTCAATTAACCAATGACAGCACGCCAAAATTTCACCGCTGAAAGTCAAATATGATCATCTAAGAAGATGTACTTTACTACTGTTTCCAAGGACTCTTCTGTGATTTGATTAAATAAATGTACTATGATATATATAATAATATATATTTAAATACAATCCAATGGATTAAAGGTTTTTCAGAAAATTCGAGACGTTAGATCCACCGTTGATTTACCGCGGGTGGAAAGGTTTAGATAATGGAAGCGCCCGTACAGTCGACCAACGACCTACGAGGTTACCGGTAAGTGACGCCATTTTATCCTATCATATTCTAGTCAATTTTACGGACTTGTGGTAATCCCGAAGCCTGCATGCCTGTATACAGAAGCAAGATGGTTGCCGACGACTTGGCTAAAATAGAGCGCCACTACCTATCCGCCGCATCCCATGATGCAATGCGCTCAGTAAGCAAATAATTATATAATCAGGGGTGATCTAAGTAAAGCTGTTAGGTTAATAAAATTATAAATGAAGGGTTAAACCGTAGTTCAGGTTGTTAAATTATTTGAGCATTTTCCGAGGTTGTTAAACTTATATGCAAATAATGGTCACTTTAGGAAATAGGAAGCTTTTATTTGCAACTTAAAACGCTCAGCATGGATAGTTATATATCGGCAATTACAGTCAAGAAATGTGCGAACACTTCCCTCTCACCAACGTATCGACGATATTGGAATTCTTCAAAATATGAAGGAAAGAGTTGTCTGCTTGTTCCAAATTATCTGCGTACTTTACTGTTTGCAAGCATCGAAATGTTCTCTATGCGTTGAGTGTGTATTTCTGGATACGCCAGGTTGAACGAAGCTGCGCTCATATACTACAATTGAGTGTTCGTAAATCCCATTCCCAAGCTGATTAATGTTGCGATATGCAGCCCATCCGTCACTAATGATGTGTGTTCCTGGGAGGGTATCTTGTAAAATCAATGATTTTAAAGTGGCTGCACTTCTATCGTTAACGACAGTGAAGAAACATCTACGAAAAACCATTTCGTGGAAACCGTGAATATAGCACTATATATAATTGTTGCCGTCTTTCCAAGCTCTGAAACAGCCAAGGACACCATCACACTTTGCGAGAAGTGCTTCCTGCCCTTCAGAAGCCGAGCAGGATCAACCTCGCGCTTAAAGCTAACTTTTGCATACACATGATTGTTTTGAGTGTTTGTTGGCGTCTGGACAGTAAAGATCTTCTCGTCTGTGAACCATGTTCTGTCGATCTTTTAACTGTACATATGTATTATTTTGTTATTATCCAGGTAGTAATTATTATAATTGTTGCTATTTATTAAGTGTCACTGTCTAGTTGTATTGTATTGTATTGTATCTGACCATTTACAAAGTGCTTCTCGCAGCAAGAGCCTTTCAGGAGCGCTCCCTGTGCGTTTAACCACAATAGAAAACACAGGTTTTTAGATGAGAAAGATTACCAAAGAGGATGACAGAGCGAACTGATGTGGGAAGTCCATTCCATAGAGAAGCACCAATGCAGGCAAATGATCTGGATCGAGCCATGGTGATCCTGACTTGGGGGACGAAGAGGTTGAGCCAATCAGAGGACCAAGTGGCAGGAAGGAGGCGAAGCATACAGATACTTCGGAGCAAGACTCAGTTGAGACTTCAGGACCAAAATCAGAACTTTTAAAATGATTAAGTATCACTATCTAAGGACTAAGCACGGGTCCAGCTTTAGGTATAGCCTCACCATACAGGTGATATAGGCCTAGAGCGACATCTTCAAAGGGTGTCAAATTCTGGCAAATCAAAAAAGGTTTAGAAAAATAAGTGTGCTCTTGAGGTCTTGATCAGCATTTATGAGTAAAGGACCGTCATTTTATCCTTGCCTATATGGCTCAAACTGCCAGATGCTGCCACTGACTAAGCATCAATCGAAGGTGCAGAGCAATTGTGAGTGAAGGACTTGCCCATGGTCCCTACATAGTATCCTCAGGGGAAGTGGACTGAACCTATACTTTCCATGTTACAAGGCGAACTCTCTAACCAGTCTGCTTCTGTTGATCTCATTGTAATGTGTTTCCTCTGTGTTTCACAGGGCGATTGTGTTAGAGAATGGCCTGAGGACATTACTCGTGTCTGATGCACCTCCAGCTGATGACAATTTCGATGACGATGACAGGGAAGAGGGGGGTGACAGAGGTGACACAGATGAGCCAGGTGAAGGCTGGTATGATGACAGAGATACAAGCCTCATCTCTGCAAGAAGAAAAACAGGTGAATCCAGGAAGAGCAAAACGACGGCCAGCACAGGCAAAGTAATTTGTTCATCTATTTTTCAAGCTAGTTTTAAAATTATTTGTAATTAATGGTAGTTGCAGTTGAATTGACACCGTAGTTAATAACAGTCATTATGATGATAATTGCTATTATGATAATAAAATTAGTAGTTATCACTTTTAGTTGTTATTATTTTTTGTTCAGACGTCCTCAATTTAAATTCTAATTTGAATTAAGTTCATAAACTTTTTAAAGTTATGCATCCAATTACATTTAAAAAATAATTTCAGCTCTCAGTTGAGTTCTTGTTTGAAAATTATTTCCGTTATATGCTTCTTTACACAGTCACTGTTAAATTAGACCAGGTTCAAGTATTTTCATTATTTGATGCGTTTCTTTGATTAACTTTCGCATTCACTTTCTTCGCCCAACTGTTAAAAGTCTTCGCAGAAAAAAATATTCTTTCGATGTAAGTTTGAGAAGACAGAGCTGCAAATCTTCTGCAAGTTTGGCAGTACTGCAAGATCTTCTGCAAGTGGGGCAGTACTGCCTCTGACATGCCATCTTTCCCTCCACAAAATGTGTAATGATTAATATGCTATCAAGGCAATTTGAACTTTGGATTTAGTCCTCGAAGTGGACAGTTAACCATTGTTTACTGGATAGTCTGAATCCACTAACACACTTACAACACTTCTTTCTCTTAAATGAAAATGATTTTTATTTCCTGAAGTAAAATATCACTGCAATAGTTTCATGTTGGTTGCCTTTAATTTTGCTCATGACATCGAAGCAGCCATCATTCGAGCAATAAACACAAACAAAGTTCCTATTCTGAGCGCCATTGTTAGTTATTTGGAGATGATCTCAATAAGAAATGGCTCACACCTTATTTATTTATGCTCTATGCTCAGCAACTTGTGTCATCAGGCTTCTTCATCCAAAAAATTCCACTGTCATCTTCATCAAGGATGTTGTGCACATTCTGTCATCGAAGCCAGAATTGCAGGCCCTGTTCTTTCCAAAACGTTTCAATCTTCTGCGACTGTTTCTGGCAATATTAGTCACAAGTTGTACTGCACAGCAAAGCTTTTTTTGAGTTAGGCATCTAAAAACATTTCTGAGATCAACGTTGGCACAACACTGTCTCAGTCACATTGGATTATGTTTTCAGTATTCAATTTGTTTGTAATGTGTTACTCTTTGACATAATGATCATTACATTTTGATGTACTAATCAAAATTTTATATAATATTGTCATTACCCGCTCAGCTTCAGATGAGCGTCGAAGTACCGGTAAAGTGAGTGGTTACTGGGTTGGGGTAGGCAGGGTATCATCCATGTTTAGCTGCATTTTTCATTCAATGTCAGTCTCTGGGATGTTATGCAAATTATGTAAACCATACACTTATTTGATCATCGAAGACCCTAAAATGCTTTGCCCCAAACCCCACTGAGAGAGCTTACATTGCTCTCCTGACCAACTAGCTGCATTTATGCTCCACCTTTCCAACCATTCTATAAAGCGAATGCACTGCCTGAATGGGTTACCTAATGCTCTCATATGCTGATGCTAAGAGAGTGTAGTTGCTGACACTTCATAACCTTGACTGCCTCATGACTAGCTTAAAGGACTGCTCCTCTGCTTCTTTTGTAATTCTAGTCATAGTTATATTGACTATAATTTTTAATTGGTATGATAATTATCATTATTGTCATAACTATGGTTATCATAATTTATAGATGTTTTGTATTATAATTATTGTGGATATTTTTTAACTGTACATGTTACTGAGTCTGGCGATAATGTATTTGTGATTGTAGGCAGCCGCAAGTTTGTGCTTAGCTGTTGGGAATTTTTCGGACCCAGCGACTGTACCTGGGTTGTTCCACTGCCTGGAACACGGTAAGTGTGCATCTGTCTCTTTCTTACATTTTCTTTCATTTACTATAGCTGAATTTATTCATTTATTCTCTTTTTAAATATGTTTGACTGTTACGTTACTGTAGTAATGTGTATCCGGTTAGACTGGACACGTATTATTTTTTTGTTAGTTTTATTGCTTATGTTTGTACCACTATGCTGACTTGATAGTGAATACTTATTGTTTCTTATTGGGTCCAGTATTGCCTAATTTGCATCGAAACCAAGGGATATTTGTTACATGACTATAGTTTGGCATCATCTGTCTGATTCTAGGATAAATAGGTTGCTCTAGTTAAGCGATACTCGTGTCTCTTTTGGGTAAGCTCGAGAAGTTGTACCACTTGTTTTGTAGGCAGCATTGTTAATATAAGGAGCTTCTGTGGATAAATAAATCATATATTGGTTTGGTTGATAATCCAGGGAATCTAACCCTAAAGAAATACTTTGAGGGTGCCATATAAGTCAGTGGTTCCCAACCTTTTTTGACTTGAGGGCCACTTTTTCTAAGTTGGAGGACACAAGGACCACTTTTTCTTAGTTGAAGGACATTAGGGGGCCACAAGGCTAAAATTTGATTAACTAAAGCTTATAAAATGGTTATAATTGTATCAAAATAGAATGTTTGATGCTATTTATAGACGTAAAAATTAAAATAATTTGTAATGGAATATAATTTTGTGTTCTTTCCTGTCCAAATTGTCAAATTTTTCGTATATTTTCGTTAATTCTTTGAGGGACGAAGGCCTTTTTTAGGCCTGCGGGCCACGGGTTGGGAACCACTGATATAAGTGCTTCCATGCTTACGTTCTTGCGTCTTACGTAGTCCAGTGTAATCTAACGTAATTTGATAAAATCCAACATAATCCAGTGTAATCTATTCCAATCGAATCCAACCGTTGCATAAGGTTATCGAGGAGCAGTTTGGTTGAAACCTAGAAGAAACTTGTTAGCTGCTATCAGTGGTTGATTTTTAGGTTGATTAATTTATTGCTTGTTTGATCAAACAATTGAGTGACTGATTGATTGGTTTGCTTGACAGGATCGTTCAAAGGAAGTAAGAGTTTCCCGGGCGAAAGTGACTTCGACCAGTTTCTAGGCGAGCATGGGGGTTCGAGTGATGCGTCGACCGATTGTGAACACGTATGTGTTTAATACTGTTTTTTGTACATCATCACAGTGACACAGCTATTTCTGATTGATTGAGTGGGTGATTGATTTATCATATTACCTTTAATTTATGGGTTTCAATAAAGTTGTTAACATGCATTTTATGGAGCTTCTCATTCACTTGTGTTTTTTAATACAAGTTTGGTGTTAAATAATTAATGTGCTGTTAATTACATACCTCATTTAAGATTGCAGGTTTTGTTTGCTGTGAGTCTCAGATGATTGGCTTGTAAAGTTACCACTAAAATGTTTTGCCTTTAATATCCTATAGATAATTTTCAGTTATATCATACAGCTGAGGTAAAAATTATTGTTAAATATTGTTAAATATCATTGTTCATTTATTAGGCTCAATTATGTAATGAGCTTGCATCAATCAATGTCACTTATAATGACTTTTGAGCTAAAAACTTGCTCAAGTTCTCTACATTAGATGTAACGAACCCATACTTTACGTATTACGAGGTGAGTCTGTAGCCAATGGCACCTGACTATGCCCAAGACAAGGTAAAGTATTTGCATTTAAATTTGAAAGAATTTTGCAATAACGATTTCTTGTTAGTAGTTTTGTTTTATGTTTTTTTCAGACAACATTTTTCATGGAGGTGGAGGGGAAGCAGCTTGACGGTGGCCTCGATCGATTTGCGAATTGTTTTGTTGCACCACTGTTGAGAAAGGAATCGATCGACAAGGAACTGGAAGCCATAGAAAGTGGTAATTGACATCATTTACATCACCTAATATGTATTTAGTGGTTATACATTGACAAATATCAGTGCTGCTGTTGATTATAATTCATACCTAGAACATTCTTGTTGCTGATAATAATAATTTAGGGCTTCCTTTCAAGTAAAAATTGTAATTACGTTAATAGTGCGATTAGAATTTTTAATCGCATTTTGATTGCATGTAGGAATTCGTCCATACACAAGAGCGGCAGATTACGTGCAAGGAAGAGCATAATGCTAAGATAGCAATCCAACAATAGCCATCATATTTCTTACATTGTCTGTCCCAACAGCTGTCCCGGCTGTGATATCCCAAAGGATATGAGGTTACTTTATCATGAATAGCCCACGGCTTTGTCACTGCAATTTGCTCGACACAGGCATCAGAAAAGTGTTGTTCTTCCACGTTGAATACTGCTAATGAGTAAATCCCAGTTTTTGTCAATGGTTTGCAGTTACCCTTCCCCTTCTCAAGTAGACCTAGCTGTCATTAGCCACAGAGAACCAGTCGTTTGCCATTATAGGTACAGAAACTGCATCGTTGATATCTGACGAGCCTAGTCCTTTTGTTGGTACAATTGGCCAAAGATTCGAGCACCAACTGGCTTACTAGATGAAAGTGTATAAGACTGGCTAGCAGCAACAATGCGTATGACCATCCTGCAGGACCATATCTGTATGATGCTGAGAGTTCGACCATTCATAGCAATTCATTTTTCAATACCATTGGTTATGGCTTTGCATCTGCCTTAGTCCATTGGCTGAGCCATATCTCCTGCTGTTGAGTAGGCCTACTGTTTATTCTCATCATTAAATTTTTGAATACTCATCATAGATGTTGATTAGTATCATAGATGACTGCCTAACTTGATTGTTGAATTTTTGTGGCTCAGAATTCCAGATGGCGGTTCAAAAGGATGGAGCTCGTGTTGAGCAACTGTATTCGTCGTTTGCCCGAAAGACGCACCCCATGGCCAAGTTTCTCTGGGGTAAATAACAGTATCTGTAATTTTAATATTTCTATTGATACCATTACCACTACAACTATTATTATTGTTGTTATTTTATCACTAATAATTATTAATTTTATTTGTTTTTATTGGAGTTTTATACAGCACATTTTCAAGATAAATAGTTAAATACTCAAGAGCACTATAAATGTCATTATGAGGAAATGTACAAAGATTATGATATTACATAGTTAGCAAAATAGTGAGCAGTAAGCTTTAAAGTCATGATTGGCATTGACCAACCAACCAACAGATTTCCATTGACAGCTGACAAGTGACATTTATGTTTAAGTTAAGAAGGATATGGAGATGGACTGGTGACAGCTGACAAGTGGCATTGATGTTTAAGTTAAGAAGGATATGGGGATGGACTGGTGACAGCTGACAAGTGACATTTATGTTTAAGTTAAGAAGGATATGGGGATGGAGTGGTGACAGCTGACAAGTAACATTGATGTTTAAGTTAAGAAGGATATGGGGATGGACTGGTGACAGCTGACAAGTGGCATTGATGTTTAAGTTAAGAAGGGGATGGGGGGATGGACTGGTAGACTTTGACCAAGGCAGCCCGACATGGTGCAACCACGTTGTAATACTGGACCATTAATGAAAGACTAGAAGAGGAATCCTGTCTTGCTGTGTCTCTAGAGTACTGACCAAGAATGAAGGTTACAGAAATCAGGCTTTGGTCTATATGGTGTCTGAGCATTGAAAAAAGTATCAGGGCCCCAACGGTCACAAAAATGGACCAATAAATAATAGAGTTGTAATGTTTTAGTCTTGCTTTCAGTGTTGAGTAATGTTCACAGGTGTTTTTTAATTGTTCTGCTATTAAAAAAACTTCTTAAAGTGTACTTTCTGTTGCACAGAAAACAGAAAATGATAATATTATTACAATTTTGCTTGTGACCTTTGTCTAAAATTTGGAATACTTGTCATCTCATGTGACACACTAAAATGCTGGAATAGCATTATAATCTTATTCACACTAGTTTAGTTTATCAAATGGAACATAACTAGAAACTGTCCCATATAAATGCTAAAAATAAAGTGTTCAGCACCAACGTATTGTCTGTTTTGTCTACAGGTAACCTGGAAAGTCTGAAAAATCGTCCTCTTGCTGCAGGAACTGACATCCACACCGAGTTGAAAAAATATCAGACTCAGTATTATGTTGCGCCTTTAATGACCCTTGCTGTTGAATCGGACGGTATGTCGAAATCATTCTTTTCTGACCATACTCCATGGCTCCACAGTCCACATCATGAGTCATGTATGGCTATCAACTAGTCCCATCTTTCTGTCTAGATGCTGTTTGATGTCTCCTTAGCCTTCAATGAGGTCAACTGCAAGATACATCTTCAATGATTGCAACTAGCTTGCAATCTCGCAGATATACCTCTGTCAAGATGACTTAGAATTCTATCAATATCTAACACAGCATTTCCCAAACTTTTTTGGCTATAGAACCCTTCACATCTTGATATTGTCTTGCGGATCCTCAATCTCAACTAAACCATTGGGACACAGGCCTATAATTATGGCACCTGAGAATCATATACTAATACATAGACCTAAACACACACTATTGTATGAAGTGTATTTTTATAAGACCTTTCTCATATGTTTTGAAAACAGCGACTCGTGGATCACAATAGGCCTACTGGGCATAGCCTATGTATAGGCCTACATGAAGAACAGTGCCTTCAATTCTTCTCAAGCAATTTATCTATATTTAGCTTGATGCTAGAAAGCAATATTATTTAATCGATTTATATATTTTAATTCTGTTGCACTAAAATAAGAGAATGTAGTTTCCTGTAGCACATAGAGCCCACAATAATGTCAAAAGTGAATAAACCTCGGAACATTTAAATGCAAGTGGACATTGGATATTACATGCAAGGGAACTGAGACATGGGGCAGCTCGATGGGTGGAGTTGACCAGCAACTCAAGGTCTTTGAATAGAATGAAAATGCCATTAAATAGCATTTCAAATAATAAAAGTTTCTCAAGAAACTTGTGAAATCCTTTCATGATCATTGAATAAGGTTATTGATAAGCCAATTAATTGACAGTTTGGTGCTGACCAAATTGAGGTAATTTTTTGATAAAATCAAAATGATCTCTAATTATAATCTAACCCTCAAGACATGGGTGGAACTGCTAGAAATTGAGCAGAGTTTATGTGCTCATATAATACAGTCTTCTGGAATTCTTTCAGGAGCTATAAGTGCAATCCACTTCATAATCAGTTGACACCTCCATTGATGATTCAGAAACAATGGATCCTTAATTAATTATTGATGACTCAGTTGACCAGGTGCTCTGCCCAAACAATCACTGATGGCGTTCTGTAATGATCTGCTAGAGATGTTATGTTATCTTGTGGCAAACTGATTATCGGATTTAGAAATCCGATTTTAAACCAATTATCGTTTTTAATGAATACTCAGATTATGCATTATGCATTTTGTAGATTCTCTCGATGAACTCGAGAAGATGGTTCGTAAACATTTTTCGCCAATCCCAACATCGTAAGTGTGACCTAAGTTTTGTCATTCATTTTTGCATATAATTCCTATTTCTTCGAACATTTTAGTTAATGATGCATTGAGTCATTCTCATGTTCATTCTTTCATGCATGCATCTTGCATTCGTCTAATCATTCTTGCATTCATTCCCCCATTCATTCGGTGTCCAATTGTCCATTCATTCACTCATTCATGTTTTCATTATTTCATTGATAACTTCATTTATGCATTAATTTCCTCGTCGAATCATCATTCACTCATGCATTAATTAATTAATTTCTTCATTAACTCACCCATTAAGGTGATCATGTCTTTATTAAAATATGAAAATTATTAATTCATCATACATTCGGTGATCCATTTATGCATCCGTTTCTTTATCAAATCAAACACTCAGTGGAGACTGACACTAAAGTGTAGATGGTTTGACTGTTTTTTTTTATTTTAAGCTTTTCTTTGTATTGTGTGCTTTACTATTTTTCAGCACCGAGACGAAACCACAGTTTTCCCACCTCAATGTAAGTCTGAACTTGTACTATGTTCTTTAGTATTTTAAATTAGGTCAGAACACTATGAATTTAGGTCGAACTATGTATTTAGGTCAAATCATGTAAAGTCAAACTTTCATTTCTATCAAAAAAATCATTTATCTAATACTTTAATTGGGTTGAAGCATGCATTTCTATCAACATAGGACAATATTTACTTAGGTCAAAACCATTTGTAACGCTGGGGGCTAGAAACCCATCGCTTGTCGCTTCATAGATATTGTGTTAGAAGCTGGACTAGACAAGAGGGGTCAAGAATGTAAAGTATTCTTCAATTCTGCAGATGGCTATGAATTCACCTTAATTTGCGATATATAGTAAACCTGTTTTTATACCTTTTGTGTTATTTGATTCAGAATATAATTCTTTATCAAGCAAAATTGCAGAATGATCCAGTAGTGATCTCTTAGCCATTGTAGCATATGACTGAATAAAAAGGTCAGAAACAACATGTGATGGTTTTTGAGGCCCATGTGTCACATTTAGGTAAGAGTGTAGATTTAGATTAGAGCATTAGAATATGGCAATTTTATAGACGATAACTTCTGGCTAACTCCTATTTTATGTTTATTATGCATCGCTGTTATCATTGATTGCGGTTTGTCACTGGGGTTGTTAATAAACGAAGATATATATATAGATATACTTCCAAGGTCTTATACATACTCATAGGTGTAGGGGACATTTCGGCAGTGGGGGGGTGGCAAAGATTTAAATTTTGCCCAAAAAGTATACTTTAACAATTTTGTTGGACCACGAGTGACCGACATATTTTTTCGTTTCTTCTGACAAATTTTCTGATGACCTTTATTTTGGTCATTTTGATTTCCCGACTCGAAAATGACTCTTATTTTCCCCGCCGAAATAACTGATGACTTTTAAAAAAAAAATATTTGTTATAGTCATTTTGTACAAATCTCATATAGCTGTTTTACCCCTATGTGCCCGAAAAATTCCTCCCATGCCTGTTTGCACGAAAAAAAGGTTTGTCCACCCATACCTGTTTTGCCCGAAAAACACATTTGCCCAAAATTTGGGGGGCATTTGCCCCCCTCTGGACCCCCGCCTCCTACGCCTATGTATATACTACTTATATATGTATATATGCTTATTTTTCTGAGAGAATAATAAAAAAAGTTCCATTTGCACTTGATCAGTTCTGTTGATCCTCCAGGCTAGATTTGATTGTTGTTAAAGTGCTCGCTTACCAGCCAAAGAATTCTAATGTAAGAAACTATAGTATTTGATGATGATGTTTTCTTGATTAAATTTTATATGAGTTTGTAAATTTTTCAGCCGCCTTTTGACAATGTTTCGTTCAACAAGATCTATAAAGGTGAGCTCAGACAGAATCCATCTGCAGAAGTGAAAGGTTCCTTTAAGATAGCGCAGTATTATCTAGTTTGTTTGTATGTGCACTTGTTATAGCGCCCCTTCAAGATCTCCCTACTCAGAGGCGCTCCAGAATGCAGAGCGGACACTGCATCGGAGTTTCACGCCGAAGCGCTGAGCAATTGTGAGTGAAGGACTTGCCCAAGGTCCTTACGCGGCGAGGTGGATTCGAACCTCGAACCTTCCGGCTTCAAGGCAGCGACGCCACCACTACACCACCGCGCCTCACGAAAACCTTACACGTCTTGATGCTGAGAGTATGGATTCGAGCAAATTATCTGCTGTCTCTTATGGGACAAGGACTACCCGTACTATAGATCTTCCATTGTACTTAGTTACCAATGGCACTGCAAATGTATGGACACAATGTAAATTACCAGCAATGTTGGTTTACCTAGCCTAGTCTTATTGTAATTCTAATTGCCACTTTGGGAGTAAGAAATCAGAGGCGATATCAGGGCCTGACAGCACAATATGACGACGATCGTATTTTAATAGAATGGTATTCATGTGCTTTCGGAAACGAGGCAAAGAAGTGTGAGTCACAGACCTTTGACATGGCAGATTATTCCAGAAAGGTGGGTTGATAATTTCAAGAATTGCATGCCGAGTCACAGAAGTTTGGATTGGACAACCAAGCCACCTTGTACAACGGAATGAAGAAATCTGCGGCCAGGGAAGATGAATGAGACGCATCTCCCTGAGATAGGATGGGGCATGTTGAATTAAGATTAGGCAAATTACCATATTTTATGGTTCCCTACCTTTTGTTATCATGCCAAACTTCCCAACCTCATATTGTCATATCAAATTACCTTATGCTGTTATGCCTTATTATTGCTATGCATTGTAACCTAACTTTATTTGCCATGCCGCACGTCTTGATGCTGAGAGTATGGATTCAAGCAAATTATCTGCTGTCTCTTATGGGACAAGGACTACTATAGATCTTCCATTGTACTAAGTATTTCAATTTAAAAAGAAAAAGAGTTAATGCTGGAAATAACATTTTAAGATGTTATATCCTGTTTAATTTTGCTAATTTCAAAGAGCTGTAAATTTCACATAATGTAGACCTAGGCTGTTGCTTATCTTAAGTGTAATAAATCCTTAAACTTTTTGTCCAATATCTTTTTCTCAGATTTGCCTATACCCCTGAAAGGTTCTTAGGTCACAGTGCCTTATGGATAAAGCACCCTCTTCACTTGAGATGGTTACTGTTGGACCTTTGACAAGTCTTTCCCTAACAATTGCTCAATGGCATCAATTGATGGTTTGTCATTAGGTTGTGGTGGTTAATGAATACAGAATAATACTACTAATAATTATTATTTGTTGCTTTTTTATGTTTAGTGGTCCCGGTGAAGAATATCCACAGACTGAACTTAAATTGGTGCCTTGGAAGCCAGCGCAGTCTATACAAGTGTGTAGCATTCATCTTAACATATTCACTTAATGTCATGTTATGTAGGTTTTTATTAAAGTTTTTATTAATACAGCAAGTAAATTCCAATGTTGCCAATTATGTTAGGCCCTTCTATTGATGAGGCCTTGATGACTGCACATAAATTTAGACTTTATGATGAAACCAATGTACATTAAGATTTCATGATTTTCCAGTGGACTGACCTTCCTGGTGATTTAATTTGTTTTTGGAGCACCATGGATTGATGCCTTGCTCAGTAGTAGTAGAAAAGTTACTAATTAATAATATATAATTAATCACACTACAGCTAATAAATATGAAATGTCATACTCTTGCGATGATGATCATTACGATGATGATAAAAAATTGTCATCTTAATGATTTCACAATTGTGTAAACCCTTTCTGCATTTGGTTACAACAGGTAAACAGATAATGAATTGAATTAAATAATGTTTTGATGATTCATTATATATTATAATTATGATGATGATGGTCTTTGCAGGACAAAACCGCTGATGTATTTGGGTTGGCTGCTAGGGCACGAAGGCAAGGGCAGCATCTCCGCCTTTTTGCGTAAGAGGTGAGCAGTTCCTTTAACTGGCTTTATATAAATGACCAGCTACTTGCCTATTTGCCGGTGACCTCTATATTTCTAAGCAACAGCATGTAAAGGAGGGTTGACAAGGTGTCTTTTCTTTGTACACTGGCACCACAGAACTAACTTATTAATAATAAATGTAGTGGTAATCAATGGTCGGATGAAGTGAAATTGATGCGAAAACTATTTTAGAAGCAAGAGCTGTTGTTTTTCAGGCATTGTGGACTGTAGACCAGGGGGCCTGGAATTAAAATGCCCTCCACAGCAGAAATTCGTCTAACGATTTTGCTCCACATGTGTTCCCTTTGCCAACTTATCTCTAACGAGTGCAATGACCATACACTGTCCGTGAGATGATGAGACAGACATGGAGGTTACTGACCATGCGTCCACTTGTGCCAAGGTTAAGAAAATTAAGATGCTAACACTTCACAACCATGGCTGCCTGTCAGGGTTGGCTTAAGGTCTTGTTAATCTTCTGCTACTTATTTATGGGATTTATTCAAGGCCTAAACAGGTAACTTATCTCTTTTTCATCCAGAAATTGGAAGGAACACCTAGCTGCTGGTCCTGTTCCCGAGTCTGAGTTACTGCAAAACAGTTGCTGTTGTTTTATGCAAGTCTCGATTATTCTGACCGATGAAGGCCTCGCCAACATATTCGAGGTTCGTTCTTAACTGATATGCTTGAGTGTGTAGGTAATGAAACCTGTTATGAGGGGTCTGTACTATATGACACAGCCTTCTCTTCAAATGACCTTGCCTCATTATCTTATGACGATCTCATCATGTAAGCTTATAGCTCAGTTGCTGCTACTAGTAGGCCTAAATTGTTGCTCTGGTCTGGAATTTTCTTCGTGCTGCACCGACTCCTGTTCCTCTTCTCATTATCCACTTCCAACTCCTCTTCCTTCTCATCGTCATGCTCCTCTTTTTTTCCTCTTCTTTCTCCTGCTCCTTTTTCTCTTCTCTCTTCGTTGCATTGCTCCTTGTTGTCTTCCTTCTCTTCCTTCTCCTCTCCTCTCATCCTAGTGCATTTAAATTGTTCAGATCCGTAGCAATGATTTTAATCTCTTTGCTAGGTAATTACAATCATCTTCCAGTTCATAGCGATGCTTCAAGCACACGGTCCCTCACAGGCAGCGTATGAAGAGATGAAATACCTGGAAGATGTTCGGTTCCAGTGGAAAGAGCAGGTAACCTCATCCTTTTGATGACTGACATAACAAGTGTCTAATTGGTTGGAGCACTGTTTATGTTACATGGTTTGAGTATGGTTCAATCCGTGGCTTTAACTGTGTAGATGCATTGAGAAAGTCCTTCACTCACTATTGCTCAGTGCTATCTGTTGAATTCTTAATAATAATACTAGTGATTATTATTGCAGGTTCTGATAAAAAAAAATAATTGAATGATCTCATAAATTTAACTTTGATTTTTTAGTCCTTCTCGTGCAGGGCTGGATATCGGTTAATGCATCTCCTCCACTCATCTCTGTCCATCGCCAGCTGCTCCACCTCCTCCCACAACTTCTCCAGGCATCTCAAGTCGTAGCTGTTGCTTTCCAGCCAATTCTTCGTCGATGTTCCTCTCTTCATTCTCCCTCCAGAATTCCAGTACTTAATAGATCTGCCTTTTCTGCAAGTTGCCTTGTTACATCGCTTTATGGATGTGAATTGCCAGGGCCTGCTCGTAATTAGCCACTTTCCTGTTTAGAAGTTATTGGCTAATTTATATGACTTCGATTGATTTCTTGCTGTTTTGTAAATCGTTTCATCGTTCATGACTTTCAATTTGAAAAAACTGCTATAAAAAATAAATTGCCCTGTTGTAAATAGTTTCATGTAAAATATTACATAATAATTATAATAATTATGGTTAACTCATCTATTCAATACATGACAGCATTACTCTCAAAACTCAAATGCATTCTACCATTTTTAGGATGAGCAAGCATCTAGTAACAATAATAGTAATAGGTATAATTACGATGTATAATAATTATGGTTATAATAATAGTAATAATAATAGTAATAGGTATAATTACGATGTATAATAATTATGGTTATAATAATAGTAATAATAATAGTAATAGTGATAAAGATAATAATAATAAAAATAATAATAATAGTAATAAAGGCAACAATGATGATAATAATACATCTAACCACATGATCTCTTTACATAAAAAAACTCTTCTTTGCTGTCTATCCTTCAAAATATTTTATTGTACTTTTTAAACAGGCAGACCCTGTTGAATATGTTCAGGAGCTGTCACTGGCTATGCATCTGTATGAGTCCAAGGATATTTTGACAGGCGATACCCTGTTCATGGAATACAACGACCAGGTAGCCAGTGCTATTAATTATTATTTATTTTTTATTGCTATCATTATTATCCTTATTATTATGCATTTATTGTTGTTTTTGTTTTATTTATATTTATTATTCTTATATTTTTACAATTTGTTTCTTTATAATGAGAACATACTCACTAATTATTGATTTTATCATTATTTATTTCTATTATTTATTAAATAGTTATTTCATATTTCTTTTATTATTGTAATAAATAAAGAAGAAATAGCTGTTGTCTAAAATGAGCGTCAAAGTGGCGTTCGTGTTACGTGTGCCCTAGGTCTGGCTCCGCTCAAGTCGCTGAGTTGAAGCAATGGATTGTAATAGAGAGACATTATTATTCTTATTATTTATTATTATACTCTACACTAAGGTGCTTCAATATCATTGTTTAATTATTTTTATAGTTTCTTATAATTTTTGTTGTTGCATTGTTGTTATATATAACGATAATAGTCATAATAATATTATTATTGTTATTATCGATCCATTTTTGATGAATCTAAAAGGGAGTGATTGATGATGATGAGTATCAGTGCCTTTGAGTAGTTTTTCTTCATATAATTTCCTGAAAGACTGAATCAGTGTGTTATGAAGAAGGCACTATACAAGGCCTGAGATTTGATTTAGAATAATCCATGTTTTGTGGTATCTTGACAGGACATAAGGGAATGCACAAATGCTTTGACTGCAGATAAACTTAACCTGATGATCCTCTCACCAACTTTTAAGAACATTTGTGATATGCAATGCGAGTGGTTTGGAACAAAATTTACACGTGAAGGTAATCATGTTGTCCTTTCAGTAATAAAAATTACTTTTATTGTTGTTATTGTTTATTGAATTGTATTTTTTTTATTATTTGTGATAACTGTTAATATTATTAATTTGGTCTGCGTTGCAATTTTTAATTGCAAATTCACTGCTAATTAATTGCACTTTAAAAAATGAATTTTTTGTGTTACTCTAATTACTTACCTTCAAGCTTCAACAAAAGCTTTGTTTTAAAATCTGATCTCAGCAAAAGCTTTGTTTTAAAATCTGACAATCACTCTCATCTTTATCTTCATCATGTTTTAAGTCTCTGATCAAAGGTCATTTCAAATATTACTAAACTTCAAAATAATCATCATTAGACAAAATTCACGAGTTGTTTATGTTTCTGTCATAGCTGCAAATCTACACAGCAATGAAGTGTTTTTAAATGGATTCTGTCGTATTTAGGAAGAGTTTGTTCTTTCAAGTAGAGAGTGACACTGGAAGACAATCTCGTCCCCATTTCTGCCCCTCCGCTGTTTTATCCTCATTGCCACTGGTTTTCCGCATATCCACCTAACCCGTGCATTAAACATTACATTCCTTGCAAAAAAAATCACCAATTAATATTTTAAAAAGCAATTTTAACTATTTGTATTGCTGGTTGCATTCTTCTTCTTCTTCTTTGCTCTCTTTCGTCAGTCGTGCGACGACGATGAGGCTCTCACATGACTTTGCCAGACTTGTCTATTTCTGGTGAGATCCTTTGCTCTTGACATGCTAATATCCATCACCTTCAGATCTTCCCTGACGTTGTCCATCCAAATCTTTGTTTGTCTTCCTCTGCTTATCTCTCCTTCTACATGCCCGTGCAAGGCCACAAGTGGTACTCTTTTTCCCTTCATTCACTCCACATGACCGAACCATCTGAGCCTTCTTTTCCTGATTTTGTCTACCATCGTTTCTTCAGCACCCAGCTTCTCTCTTGTCTTCTCATTCCTGATTCTCTCCGTTCTGCTCCTGCTCCTGATTCTCTTCAGCCAGCCCATTTCAGCCACCTGCAATCTTCTCTCGTCTTCTCTACATAGACACCAGCACTCTGATCCATACAGCAGTATGGTTGCATTAATAAAACACAAAAGAAACATATAATCTTATTGATAGTTTATATTACCTGGTAATCAGACCATGACTATTTCTGGCTAGTGCACAGCTTCAGGTAATAAAAAATCTCCATCTCAAGTTCTGAACATGCCCCTGGACAAATTGTACTTGCAGCTCTCAGAATGACTATGCTATGTTAAAAATTTATTCACCAACATGGCAAGCTGATAAAAATGATCAAGTCTCTATTTTAGTTGAACTGCATTTGATTATTCAAATTCAGTTTGCTTTTTCATTATTTATAAGCAATTCTATTTTAAAGAAATTAAATACAGTTCCAAATTCTATTCTGTTTAATTGTTATTCTTTTTGTATATCTTTGGCATGCATATACATCACAGTCTTTACTAAAGAATACTTGTTGCAGTAGTTTGAAGACAGTTGAATCCTGGCATTGCAGTTATCAACTGGTCAACTTTAGAGTTCAAGGTGTGAGTGCCTAATGATTTGTCGGATTTCAGCACTGTAGTTCAAAGGGTACTCGGTTGACAAATTATGAAACCACAAAAATCCATCAGAATAGACATGTTAATAAAATGGCAAAATATAAGTTTTAGTTGAGCTGCAATTACTTTTAAAGCAAATTATGTCTCAAAAATGTTTTGCATGCCACCAGAAACAATTCCAGAAACCAGAAGTGCAGATGATGTGAACCTGTAGTGTCGAAAAGTAATTGAAATTCAAAATTTTAGTTAAGCATATTGCACTATGCTGTATATGTAATTATGTATGTATGTATGTATGTTCACTTGTTATAGCACCCCTTCAAGATCTCAGAAGCGCTCCTGACTCCAGCACGGACACTGAATCTGAGTTTCACACCGAAGCGCTGAGCACTTGAGTGAAGGGTTTGCCCAAGGTCCCTATGTGGCAGCTTAAGGCAGATTTGAACCTGCAACACTCTGGCTGCAAGGCAATTATAAGACATGATAAATAAATGTCCCCTTTCAGAGATGATAAATAAATACCCACTACACCAACACGCCCAACGATATATAGTGTGTATATATATATTTACATATTATGTAGTATATAGTGTGTACACTTTGTACACTATAGTGTAATATAATATTTAATAGTGTGATTTACTTAATTTAAGTTTCTAGTAGAGCTATATAACTCATCTCCATAACACCAATACCACAGTATTACTGCAACAGTTAACCCGACTACTTTCAAGCAAACTGGCTTGTTCAGATCAAGCGGTGCTCTTTCTCGTTAAATATTTATAAGGAAAACAATCGTTCACAAGGTACTGTTGCAATTGGTTTAGACAGAAACAATTTCATGACTAGTCTTGTAGTCTTGCCAAAATTGGTGGACCATAGCCTGTGACTTCCACCACTGAAGTTGTTTTTCATTGCTGTCTGTATAATGTCCTTCAAGCCTTCATCAGTGGTAATATTCAGTGCAATTCGTTTTGTGATACTATCAGAATTTTTTGGTTCATTGGCATGTCTAACAATCTTTCATTTGTGTTCACTACGAAAGTCTTTGTGCATGTTTAAACACTTGTTTTGAATGCACACTACATAATTCAATGAAGAATTACTTCATCATACATAAACTAACCTTTGCAATGCTTCTAAATCAGGACTGTTAATATTATTTTGGTGGGAAACCAATTATCAGATTTAAAAATCCTATTTTAGACCGATTATCGGGTTTTTTAATTGGCTTTTTTGCAATCGACAGCATTTTTGACGTAAGAACGCGTTCTGCCATTAACTCGTCTCATTCGCTCACAGTGAATTTTATGTTGGTTTTAATTTTTGTTAAAAGTGTTTAAAATTTGACGAAATGTGTGATTCGAATTGCTGCATGCCATAAATCGATATCCATAGCATCGTGGGTCAACGATCTCTTATATATAACGGGTCGTGGGTAATGCAGCATCGCACCTTCCATTTATTTGTTGCAATTAGTTTGTTCTTCTTTTGGCAACGTCTAAACTTATAGTCAGCGCAAAGCGCGAATCATCTCTTATAAGTTATAATTTGCGAAAATGAAAAGGTTATCTAAACTGTCCAATTTCATATTATTTGACCACATTAAAAATTCTGATTGGTGATGAAAAATTATTAATCGCCATTAAAAATTATGGGTTAATCAAGGACATTAATGGAGAGTAATTGACAGTACTAATTATTCATTCTATTATTTTTATTGGTATTACTACTAGCATCTTACTAGATTTATAGTTTTTATTTTGATTGTTCTGCGTTTCTTATGAGTGACTAACCATTGATTGAAAGTACTGATTAATATGAATGAAAGGTTGTACATTTTTAGTGTACTTGGAGTGTTTTGGTGGCAGTTATGCTGTTATAGTCATGGTTATTGTGGACAGCCCTTGTTAACATTGATGTTACCTGCTTTGTAGATATTCCTACGAATTGGCTTCAAACGTGGGCAGGTCAGTCTCTGAATAGTCTCTATATAGGACATTTCTTTATTTAGTTTAGCAACCTGTTTTGTAGGTATCCAGGGCTTAAAGTGTGCCTGGACGGTCATGGACGGCGTCCATGCACTTATTTTAAAATCTGAACGCCGTCCAGCCACTTATTGGTCAGCACAGCCTGGAACTGTAAGGGGCGTCCAGGCACTTCTTTTGGAAAGGTAAGGGGCGTCCAGGCACTTATTTTCCTACACTTTAAGCACTGTAGGTATCCCTAGCATATGGCTTCAAACTTGGACAGGTTAATCGTAATCGTAAACTCAAAGTTTCTAAAGTGCCACTCAAAAGCCAAGTGCGGGGCACCAGCTTATTCATGAGCATTGCGTTGATTTAGAAGGGTTGTCCGTGAGAGTAGTCCGTGGTGTTCCGAGTCAAGGCACCATAGGATCAGAAGGGCTGAACAGCTGCTAAGGTGGGTGTCATCTGGGCTGGGAATTGGAGGGTGGAGGATCAGATGAGACAGGGTATGAGTTCGTAAAAAGGAGTGAAAAGGTTAGTCTCTGTATAAGACATTTCTTTAATTAGTTAGCAAATTCGGTAATTGATTCACTTGCAGACTTCTTAATGGTCTAAATTACGGACAGTGGCATACCAAAAACCAAGCTACATAATCAGACCAGGATCCAGAAGGTCAGGCCCCTATAGAGGAAAGTCTTGAGTAGGTCATGAAAAAGAGTTAGACAAATTCCACAAAAGGAACGCAGGCCAGAGGGAGGCTATTTGAAACAGAGGAACCCTCAATCGAGAAAGTGAGATTGTGTGTATACATATAAAATCTGTAATCATTATCATGGCTTTCTTTTGTTAAATTGGTTGTTTGTGTGTCTTGTTTTGTTTTCTAAGTTTTCTTGTATTTTTTGCCAAAAAATTTCAGCACCTGGAATCAATGATGAGCTGCACTTTCCGTTTCAAAATGCATACCGTGGTGAGTCTGATGGCAATACATGGTAAAAACTTGCAGCTATAGTTACCTAAACAATTCTGTGTATTCTTGCCATAGCGACATCGTCTGAGAAGGTGTTTTTAATAGCTGGATGCACTTTTAAGGATCATCACTCTCAACTTAGTGAGGATTTGGTCAGTGAACTGCTGTCCCTTCGTGGACTAAATTATTACAAATTGTAGAAATGATCAATAGTCCAAAAATTTATAACTTTTTGTGTATACAATTTTCTGAATCAATTTTTTTAGCATAGTAGTCATTTGTCATACATATAGCTACAAGTACACTCTCAAACCAAGTCCAGAGTAATGTTGAGGACCTGAGAGCTTTTTCATTTGCTTTAGTTGTTTGCTAGTCAGAAATTGTCAGGAATTAGTTAATGTGATTTTTCATTGAAAAGATAATCTGTTTTTTGCATGCTCTTTAAATTTATTTGTATTTAACATTTGGATGGAATGTGATGTAATCCTGTGTAACGGAAAGAAAGCCTACGGGATAAGGACAAACCATGGGGGATTGGGGAGGACTTGCTTTTTGCAGGCTGGGAATGGGATGAGGTTATCTCCCTGCATCACTCTATACCAACTGTCTTTGTGTGTGTGTAATTTTCAGTCACCAATTTTGCAATCAAAGAAGCTGACATTGATGATTATGAGGTACACACACTCAAAACAACATCAGTCGTTTTTAAGTGCACTTGAAAAACACACCTTGGAGAGGTTTTTAAAGATTCTACAGAAATGTGTATATAATATGTTGAGACTTACTTACTAATGCTTTGTGGACATGGGTTGTCATTTGCTATAAATAGTGCTCTCATCCTGCGATGAAATGGTTGCTGTGTAGGGACCTAAGTTAGCAAATCTGTCTCTCACAATTGCTGAGTTTTATCGATGATCTGTTGCATGGTCGACTGGTCGTTTTTACACTTATGAACTTGGGAGGAGGAACGCAAAAAAATGCAGTTGCAAACTATCCTATCACTGTATATGCACTCACTTGTTGCCCCTTTCAGTCTGCATATCATAGGTTTCAATCAGAAGAATCTGCACTTGGTAAATGGACAGTGATGAGGTGATAGCATTTGTTCTTCTTGAATTGTCTGCTGCTTTGATACTGTGGATCATTTTCTTCTCCATTGTCTCAAGCACTGGTTATGGATTTCTGGGCCTGCTCTAAATTGATTTAGTACATGTCTTAGTCCATGCACACTCACTCACTGTACATATATATATATAAATGACTGTTTTGTGCACTTAGAGACTTATTGACATATTGACTTATTATATGGTGTTTCATAGGGTACTGTTCTTGATAGTGATTGTATTCATTGTATTGTATTTTATTGTAAGTTATTGTATTGTTATTGTCTCAGTCACATTTTTTCTGCATTTCAGGTTCCTGTTGTTTTATCGGCTTCGACATTCAGCCAGTTGTGGTACAAAAGGGACAACACATTCGAAGTCCCTCACAGTAAGTGGCATTTCCAGAGGGTGTCACTGCAATTGAATTTATTTTTTTCATAATATATCACCTCTCCCCGTAAACCCGTCAGAGATGCTCCTAATCAACTCTATGCTCTGTGTTTCTCTTGCTTTACCTTACTTTGAATTGTTGCCGTTTATGCTGAAAGAGGACGAGTAAGTTGGAGGAGGAAGAAAGAGCAGTTGGAAAAGGAAAGAGGAAGAATAAGAAAGAAGGATGAAGGAGGAGGAAGATTAAGGAGGCAGAAGGAGGATGAGTTAGGGAGAAGAGCAGTCCCTTAAGACTGCCTGAGAGGTGGTGGTGGTCATCATGAAGGAGGCAGAGGCTGTTGTATAGGTGACCGTGGAAGTGTTAGAGTCAGTTATTGCGTAGTTGATGGTGCCATTTAAATATGGAATTGACGTTGTCTGTTTCAGCTGTTCTGTACGTCGGCTTTGACTGCAACAGCTTCAATCAGTCAATTGAAAGGTAAGCAATTTATTGATCAATCAATCAGAAATCTATCAATCAGTCAGTCATAGTACTAATCAACCGATCACTAGCATAGGCAACAGTTTGGTGAGGTACTCTAATGTCTAGATGGGTATGTCATGGGTGAAGTAAATCGAGTTATCAGTCAACCAAGCAAGCAGTCAGTCAGCCACTCAATCAAAAAAAAGGAATCAGTCAAATACTCATCCAATCAAATAAACAATCAGTTGCTCAATTTAAGGAGTCAATGAATTGAGCTAACAATCAAATGAGCGATCAGCAACTCAATCAAGCAATCATTTGGTGATTCTGTCATTACACATGATTAAAACTTACTGGTAATGAGTAGTTGATTGGGTACAGAGACTGGAATGCTGAATGATGTGTCTGCATGGGCACACCCACCACTAATGACTCTTCTCGTTTGCTGTGTTTTTGCTAACTGATGTGATATTCTAGTTTATAATGACATTTGTCATCATATGGGCTAGCACAACTTTCTTGTTAGCAACTCTATTTAAGTGTTAAACTGCAATTATTTTGTTAATTATTTTATTTTAAGATATTCAATGAATCAATTGGTCAGTCAAGCAGTTAGTTGACGATTCTATCATTGCTGACATCAACGCCTTTTTTTGTAAATTTTTTTAAATGGTCATAAATTTTTTGTTTTAGCATCTGTATGAAAGAACTGCTGGTTAAACTGGTTGAAGAAAGCACAACAGAGCTGAAGTATGAGGCTCAGGACGCCGGACTAAGGTAATAAGTACTAAAGTGCATGCTTAGTAGCAAGTACAACTATTTTTACCGATTAACAAGTACTTCATGTAGGTATACTTAGTGACAGGTATAGTATACCATATATGTTTAGTGTTTTAACCAATATTTATATATATTATATAATTATATTGATTATCTATCCGCCTGCTAGGTCGTGGGCAAGGTTGGATTTATCATTTCACTCAGTGTTGGGGGGCCGCAACGAGAATCTCCTGCTACTGTGAAGTGATGATGCAACTATGATGACTTCAGCCACTCATGCACATGCAAATTCAATGAGAAATGGCGACCATCCCTCCTTGCTATGTACAGTTGAATCAGACCAGCCTTGCAAAGCCCCACGTCATCGACCAGCTTAGTACTGATCTGATCTCATAAGTCCAGATGTGGCAATATGCTTTGACTTTGAAAACTGGTTCAAATCGTGCCATGACAACTCGCAATTCTCATCTTTGGGTATCCTGTCTTCCGATTCGACAGGTAAGGGTGATGTGGTGGAATAGCCGATTGCCACCCCATGTTTCGGGCCTTTATTATAGCGCTGGACTCTCCCTACAGTTCAGAGTTAGAACTGCTATGGATGGTTATTGCATGCAGGAATCAACATTGCCGCATGAGTAGCCTGTACCATACCTACATGTCAACTGCCAGCCTTTCTGATTTGCTTTCCTACAACATTGGACAATTTTTTCGCTTGCATGTCATTTTCACAGTGATATTGACCAATGTCCTGCTAAGAATATTCTCGGATTGGATATCCAATGAGGAGCTCACTGACCCCATCCATCTCAGATGCCCATTAGATCTACGCCTTGGGGTCAATGCACAGTGATGCTTTGCGATAAAGTCATCGATCAAAACCTTACATTCTGCATTTCATGCTAACTCTGAAGCTGGACCACAGCAGCCTCTGGCAGTCAACCGCAAAGCCGAAACTTTTGGCTATGGCCTGCGGATGCTCAACAATGTTGCAGCACTCCACTCCTACACTGTGAATCATCCGTAGAGTTTCATCACTGATGGCGCCTCAGTTGAACAAGCGTTTGTTGACTTCTCTGCGTTGATGATGATGCACTGAAGTGATTCATTCCTTCAGAATTAGAATTACGAGGAGAAAGGATTTGGCTTACATGACCCCTACTTGAACTTCCCGCTGCATCATAGAAACATGCTTCTCTGTTGTATCATGGAAGAGGTGATTCTGCTGATGCTGTCGACGTATGGATCAGATACTGTATTGTCAAATTTGATGCTGACTCCTTCTGGCACCTAGAACATGGCTCTCAGAAGCTCTGGGCTGAGGTTAGGTGACTTCTGGACATCAATAAAGTTAGCCCTGTGATCGGTGGCATAATGTGCAAGATACTTATTGCTCAACTAACATTATCCAAATTTAGGTTATAATTTTTTTAAGCCATCACTTAAGCTGCTATTAACCTTGAACACCCCATTGTTATTACAGAATTATTATCTGTTCGTGGAGTTGGAATCTGTGTGGGGCCCTCAATTGGCACTGATGGCCCTCTTGAAAATTTCTCAACTATGCCTTATCTTTTCTCTGCCTGCTTATATATCCTTTCAATATCTCCCTGGCTTCCTCTTGCACAGTGCCCCAATGTTGCTAGTTGTATTATGTCAGTCTATAAAAATGTGAACTTCCACCATTTAGCAAACGTTAAGTCTATTTATAAATATTACCTTTATGCTATGTCACATGCTGGAGAAAGTAGTTGGGAAAAATTATGTTTCTGAATCTTCATCTATCCTAGGCAAAGTTAGAACCTTGATAGAGACACTTATATATATATATATATATATATATATATATATATATATATATATATATATATATATCTGTATTTGAATACGATTATGCTTGGGATATTGTGATCTGTTTTTAGTGTCTCAGTACACATGGAAGACAAAGGCCTTGTGGTGGAATTCAATGGATTTGATGAAAATATTGGAGTGAGTTTTTCATCTTCCTCAGGCACATGATAGCTTACCATGACTCACTTTACCATGGACCATTTATTACCAGCACATGGGAGCCCCATACAAAATTGTATAAACTGAAGAATTCGAATGAAATAGCCATTATCACTTAATATCGACATTCACTATGAAGATTTAAAGAAATGAATGAATGTCTTGTAGGAAAAATTTGTTTACTCTACTCTTCTGATCTGCAGTAACCTGACTAGAAGTTTGAATTTGAATGGTAATGCTGGAACCACAGCACCATGCAGAGTACACTACAGGCTTAGAAACACATATATGCCACAAACATAGCATGTTTCTTTGAATTGTTCACACTAAGCGAAAATAGAAAGCCACATTATCTGCTAGAACACTGATGTCAGACAGTGCACATATGGGATGTCGAACACATGATCTAGCTCCAACTAAAATTATAATTTGCATCACTAGTTATCATAAGCAGTATGCACTATAGTAGTAACTGAGATGCAGGAGCAAGGTTTGACATCATGCTAGTCACTGTGTGCTGATGTACCGGTCTAGGTACAAGTTGTCTCAAGTGTTGCGTCTTCGCTCACTAAATAACATACGAGTTAACTCATACTATGCGGTCAAAGTGTTAACCTATGCTACCTTGGCTTTCCTGTCCTTATCTACCTCACCTTACTGTGCCTTCTTTAAAATTGCAGAATCAAAAGTCCCATTATACTCACATGGTGCCTTGGTGAACCCAGACCCTTTTCTGAACCCATTTCTGCCTCCTTTTAGGACACCGCTATTGCATGCATCCAAGACCAACTGATCAAATTGTCCCATGTGTGGACAACTTAATGAGTAAAACTTTTAATAATAATTCTTTATAATGCTTAATGTTGTGAAAACCAATGTGGCTATTCAATTGAATAAATAAAGAAAATATACTTGCTTACTTACTTATTCCATTGCATGCCTTTCATTACCTTTCACTTGCTGATCTATGCTGGCCTGACATTCTGTCACTTACCCTCCTTACCATTCTATACCTTTGCTTTGCCTTTATTTACTGATAATTACCTTTAGCAAACTGAGTGTGTTCTTTTTGTCAATTGTAGCTGTTATTTAGACATGTCATCCAGAAAATCGTTGACCTGCCGGATCATGTCGATGAGCTCTTTCAGCCAATTGCGAGTGCATTACGATCGACATATTTCAACGGCTCCCTTGATCCGTCAAAATTCAACGAGTATGATTCTCAGCCGCCACTGGCGTATTTCACTTTGGATTAATATTGGAATGTCATTTATATAATTAGTTAATTTATCTACTATTGTCGACGTCTTTGTGGCATTTATTCTTTGCATTAGTGATATTATTAGGCTGAATGATGCATGCGATCACTCGTATATTGAAAAACGATCTGGAGAATACATGAAATTATTAAATTATCTTTGCTAGTTTCATTTATTATTCTTATTCTTAATATTACTTGTAGTATTTTTAGTATAGTGTTATCATTTTGTTCTATTATTGTTCCTTATTATGTCTTTTAATATAATAGCCTATTATTTTGTTCATTAACGTTATTTATTGTGATTATATCTTAGTATTGTTTTATTTGTATGTTACTTTTTTATATCTTAGTAGTGTTTTATTTTTGTTTCTTTTTAAGCCCTGGTTTTTGATGTCTTATGTGAATTTTATGTGATAATTGTTTACCAGAGTGTTGTTTTGGTGACCTCTTATATAACTATAACATAGTGCATATTTGTATAATTATATACATAATTATATATATAATATAGTATATTTGTTTATGTATAATATTATATATATATATATATATATATATAATATACCTCATGGATCCCTGCCCAATAAGGACTGCCGCAGGGATCTGTTCTTGGTCCAATTCTGTACATAATTTGCACTTCTGATCTTGCCTCTCTTCTTGTAACACATACAGTTTTGGGTCAGCTTTATGCTGATGATGTACAAGCCTACAAGCATTGCCTATCATCTGGCACCATATCGGTGGCCTGGGACATGAGTGAGACCTTAACTGCCTTAGAAACATGGATGTCGTCTAACCGACTGCGCCTAAATCCAACTAAGACTAAATTTATCTGGCTAGGCAATCGTAAGCAACTCGCTAAAATTGACTTTGATGCACTTGTCATTGAATTCCCCATTTACACTTTCTCAAATACGGTCCGTGACTCTGGTGTCCTGTTGGACCAAGAGCTCACATTTGCTCCTCACATTCACCGACTTGCTCGAGACTGTTACTATCAATTGCGTCAGCTTCGCACAATTGCTCGTTCACTGACATCTATTGAATGAATGAATGAATGTACATATGCATATATATATATATATATATATATATCATTTGTACTTACTAAGTAAACTACTGGTTACTTTCATTTTGAAAGATTGAGTAATTTAAAAATCACTAACTGAATTTTTGTGATCGTTCCTAAAAAAAATTTCAAGTGTTGCATTGGTTGTCCAATGTCCACGTAGGGATCTGATGCTGTCGGTTCTGGTTCACGACTACTGGACGAGGAAGGAACGTGAGGCCAAACTTCCATCAGTTAGCGAGATCATGTTTACCAAGTTCATCAAAGAATTTCTGTCTACTGCAACCTGTGAGATACTTCTCCAGGGGAACTCTACCGCACAGGTACTATTATTTACTATTAATATTATTACTAGTGTCTTGTATTATTATGATTATTATTTTATTATTATTAATACAGTTATTGTTATTATTATGCATGCTTCTAATTTCACTATTATTTTGCTATTATAACTACTGTTATCATAATTTCTGTTCTTATTATTGTTAATATTGATACTGCTCTTATATTGCTATTGCTATTATTATTATTATTGTACATTCATTGAACTAATTAAAGAATTTCTATATTTCCATGTGATGAAAGGTGTGATGAATTTGCATGTATGGGTATTCGATTTGTTAGAGTGCTTCTTGTAACACGGAGAGAATGGGTTTGATTCTGCTCCTCAGATGTGTAGGGACCTTAACCAAGACCCTAACTCGCTATTGCGCAACGCCATCGTTCAATGCGTGATCTTTAGATAGTTAAAGTGTAATAAATGCTTAATATTAATAAGACTGATACTTGTTGTATATTGTATTGTATCTGACCATTTATAAAATGCTTCTTTCAGCAAAAGCCTTTTAGAAACGCTCCCAGTACGTGCAACCCCAAGAGAAAAAGGCAGGTTTTGAAGAGGAGGAAAGGTTACCAGATAGGATGACTGAGCGGATTGATGGGGAATTCCATTCCATAGGGAGGGGCCAATGATCTGGATTGAGCCATGGTGGTCCTGACATGGGGAACGAAGAGTCAATCAGATGATCTAAGAGTATGCAGCGATGTGGCAGAAATGAGGTGAAGTATCAGATCACAAAAAATACTTTGGAGCTAGACCCAATTGAGACTTGAGGATCAAAATAAGAGCTTTGAATTTTATATGGGTTGAGAGTGGAAGCCAGTGAAATTGTTCAACAAACCATGAATTATCTGTAAATCTTAATCATCATCATGAACCGTGGGCTCAACGCCCGTAGGTGTCTGACGCCATTTTAACCATGTTCTTCCATTGTTCTCTTTCCAGTGCGATGTGGCTCAGCTTTTGCAGTGATGTTCCGCACCAGTCTGTTAAATCCTCCTCCCATTCTCTATGAGGTCGCCCTCTTTTGTTTTGTCCGTCCATCATTCCAAACACCAATGTCTTTACTTTCCTGTCATTGCTCATTCGGCATATGTGACCGAACAGACCCAGTTTCCTATGGATTATACTTAAATCTTAATGACGATGGTAATAACAGGAATTTTATTACCAGAGTGCTATTATAATAATGTTTATAGTTGTTATCAATTCTTAAAATGTGGTGTATCATCATCTTGTCTTGTACAGGAAGCCATGGAGCTGGACGGTTGGCTTGCGAAATCCTTCAATGCATTTAATCGTCCATCGTCATCGTCCACTGTCGCAAAGGCAAGGAAATATTTATGTTTTCGCTACGAGCCTTCCAAATTCACCAAATGGTTGAGGAAACTGGTAAAATACTATGCCAATTAAGGCAGGGCATGTTAAGGTAAGATAAGGTATGTTAAGGTTAGATTAGATATGCGAAGGCTAAGAAAATAGGATGCAAGTTAAGGTACAATAAAATACATTGATTAAGTTATGATAAGGTTCAATAAAAATCCCTCGAGGTCTCTGCCTCAAGGCAAGACAATGATACATGAATGATAAGGTAAGACTAGATACGATAATTGTGAGAAATCAAATCAATCAGCACAGTTACAAAGCTGTGACTGATGAAGGTCATGGTGTGGCCAGTAGCGACATATGAATGCAAAGCTTGGACGGTAAAGAAAGATCAAGAGAAGCGCATCCAGGCTTTTGAGAACAAATGAATCAGAAAACTATTGTGTATCTCATGGACTGAAAATTCATGAAGACAACAGAGCAGACTCACAGGAACAACCAGCGAGTTACTGAGTCACATTAAATCACTCAAGTTGCATTATTTTGGGCATGTGATGAGACCATAACGGGACAGCATAGAGAGCAGCGTGATGAAGTCATTAGAAGTCATTAACCTTCATGCTTCAGTGGAGTTTATCACTAGGCATTTAAAGAACTGTTACATTTACTTGTAAATGTAACAGAAGGCAGACCAAGAATCTGCTGGATCAAGGCCTTAGCCAGGGGTGTTTTGCAATGGAAAATGTAAAATATAATATAACGCATTTACTAGCACCTTATGTAAAAACCACGAAGTACAACCATGAAAACACCCTTCGAAATGAAAAAAATAAAAAAATAGTAGTATGTATTTACTAGCACATAATGAAAAAACATGAAATTAGGCGAAAAATGGCAAGAAAGCCGTTTCTGATGACTAAAAAAGGTCTTCAGAAATTCTTCCCCGAAGAAACACCCCCGAAATCGAATCGTAGCTACGGCCTTGTGCTGGATGGACAATGTTGAGGCACGGACTGGGTTATCAGGGGTCAATCTGCTTCGCGCCGCATGGGACAGACAGCTTTGAGCAATGTGGATCCATTCATGCAGTCAACCGTCGCTAAGCGACGGTGACTGAATGACATGGCATGACAGATGCGATAAATACGATATTATATTAATTGAAGTTAGATCACTCAGATGTTTACAGCAGTTTGATCGCTGCTGTATTCTGTGACACTCTGGCACAGGGAGCACACTGATACGGTATCGCTTCCTGCTGTCTTCTAGAAAGTCCACTCAGCCTTTCATTCGGTAGTTATCATTGGTAAACTGAGTAGTAGGATGTGATGAGCACCTTGCATGGCTGCCAGCAGTTAATTTTGATTCCTGTTATATATAACTTGTGATCATCATACATTCATTACTGATTGTAATCATACGGTGTTGTGTCAGTTTTGAAAAACAAATGAAGATTATTATTATTCTTTGTTCTTTGCCTTTCTTACTGCTCTTCCTCCTCTTCTTCCCTTCACCTCCTCTTCACCTTTTCTTCCTTCTACTCTTTGTCTTCCTCCTTCTGTGTCTTTGGTCCATATATATATGAGCAGATGATTTACATGACATGATCTTTATCAATTTCAGGAACCGTACTATGTGACAAAACTGCCAGTTGGATCTACCGTTCTACGAAAAAGGAATGCTAACGAAGATGACAACAATTGTGTCATAATGAATTACTATCAGATTGGACCAGCTGACCTGCACCAACTGCTGATGATGCAGATATTCATCGTATGTAGTCTTCTTCTGACTTTGGACCCTGCAACTTCTATTCCTTGTTTTGTGACCTTCACCACTGCCTCTTGTTCTGATTCCCTCAGCTGTTATTATTATTGTTACTATTATGGTCTTTTTATTTTTATTATTATTTACTTGAGTTATCAAGGATCCATTGGAGTTTGGGGAAAAAATTGCTATAAAGAGCATGAAATATGTCAGCCCTCATCTTTTTGTGGTTATTTTTATTAATATTATTATTTTGATCATTATCATTTTTCTTGCAGAGTGAACAATTTGGCAGGGTAAAAATGAGGTAAGGCAGATGGAAAACTAGACAGCTACCAATAAAGTCTTTGCAACAGGTAGCTTGTCTCAAGTGTTAACCTTCATCCCTGTTCCAACACAAAATCCAATCCCAAGCTCCAAGCATAGCTGAACTCCAGTGCTACCACCACACAAGCATGTGTTTATGTTTTTGTGGCGTTTTTAAATCGTTTGGCAGTGGCTGCCTGGTTTTTGGTACTTCACTCGCTCTAGTTGATGATGCCTTCATACATTTAGCTGCTCGGTGTCACAATGCATGTCTGACAGCGTTTCATCTGGTGCCTCTGTCTTTTTTTTTAAGCTATCGGATTTGTCCCATATTTGATTTTTGTTAGCCTTGACTGGTTGACACTCTCTAGGATTGGATTAACCCTTTTACTTCAAGGTTTATTTTTCGAAAATAGCAATAACAACTCCGATTATTTTGTTACACTTTTGTTCAGCAACACTGTCAGGCATACAAAGTGTATTAGAAAATTTTAAAACTTCATAGTCATTGTTGAGACAGATACTTGGGATGAAATTCAGTCCAACAACCACTAGACATTAATGTTTCAAGCACTCTAGGTAACCATACATCAGTAGATTTAGTGACACTTTAAAATGCAACTGATGTACCTCCGCAGTTGGTAAATCCTATATGAGTCCAAACCGAACAACTCCAGTTCGTAAATCCTATATGAGTCCAAACCGAACAACTCCATTTTTCTGGCCAAGTGTAAACTTACTCTCAAGATATAGGTGAACTGGAACCTTAACGCCAACTTTAGTCTTTGTTTCCTGGCATGAACACAGTCATACCAACCAAAACTTTTAGTTCCACTCACACATTCAGACAGGCTAGTAAACACCTACCTAATTAAAAAAATTAAGTTCTACACATTGGTGAATCTTGATGGGCATAACCATGATCAGGACACAAATGCTATTTTTGCATGCATTTTGAAGGAAAGAGTTAAGCAATTTTTTCATGTGGAGGACGAGGTTACTATCGGTCCCAATAGAAATTAAGTTTTTGGAGTTTTGTGGTATGGTACCATCTGAATCTGCTTCGGAGCCTGCCAGACACATGGAATTGACTTCCACAAACAACGGTTAGAGGTTGCAGGTAAATGTAACGGTGCTTCAAAGTTCTGATAAAATCCACGATAGTTGGAAGTGAGAGTTAGACTATTCCTTCAGGTGGGGATGAGATTACTATCAGCCCCAATAGAAATTAAGTTCTTGGGGTTTTGTGGTGTGAATTTCATCTGGATCTGCTGCTGAGCCTGCCAGACACAAAAAAATGACTTCGACAAACAATGGTTATGAAATAAATCCTCAGCAGAGCATACTGATCCAAAATCTTTGGGTCACAGATTGTTCAACAGAGCTGACGGTTGTTTATTATTTTTATTGTTGCTGTTTGTTATTGTTACTGTTGTTACTGTTTTTCATAGTTGTTAAAAACTTTTTTTCGCTTTTTATTCTCTCCCAAAAAATGTTGGTTTTTTCGTTTTTTATTTTTCCCATCGTTTTTTATCGGTTTTTTTCGATTTTTATGTAACTTTATTTAATTATTTACTGTCTAATATTATTTTCCTTAATTTAATTTTTTCTGATATTCCATACGTTTTCACCGTACTATCAAAGATAAAGCTAACTATATGGTCTTTATGTAATTGTTTAAGTCATAATTTTGAGAAATACATGTAGTAGATTCCGATAAGAAATGAAATGTATAAGAGTTATTTTGATAAAAAATTCTTGGGCCTATAATAAATATTTATAAGTAACAATTTTAAAACAAATGTACAATATATAATTTAGTAAACATCTGTGGTTTTTGCTTCTGGTTAGATTTTAATTGTGTTATGTCGATCAGCATAAACTTATAATGTGGACTTATGTCTACAATTTAAATTTGAAAAGATTTCAATACCTTTAATTTGTCCGAATTTCTTATTAAAACAAAGTTATAAGGAAAAAAAACTGTGGTTACTTATACCAATTATTTTGGCCTAATAATAAAGTTGTGTTATTTGTGGTTTCTTGATAAAATTGCATAAGCAAGGTTTGTAAGCTGAAAATGAAATTTCAGATGTAACAAAGGCAAATTATTTTCCGTTTCCGTTTTTTATCGTTTTTTTGTCGTTTTTTATTATTTAAAAAAAACGACGTTTTTTACCGTTTTTTATTTTATTTTCATCGTTTTTTACATCTATGCAGTTTTTTAATGTAACTGCTTATTATTATTACTGTTATTATTATTATTTATGTTGTTCAGCATAGTTTGTTTGTATGTGCACTTGTTATAGCGCCCCTTCAAGCTCTCTACTCAGAGGCGCTCCCGACTACAGAGCGGACACTGCATCAGAGTTTCATGCCGAAGCGCTGAGCAATTGCAAGTGAAGGACTTGCCCAAGGTCCCTATGCAGCGACTTGAGGTGGATTCGAACCTGCAACCCTTCAACTGCAAGGCGATGAACATACCCACTACACCACCGCGCCCCACAAGTTAGCTAGCATACTTGTTGTTAATCAAGAGGTTGAGAGTTTAATGCCTGTGTTTGATTGTCTGATGTACAGGATTATTTGGCAACACCTTTGTTTGAAGAGCTGAGAGATGAGCACGAATATGGGTACGATGTTTCCTGTGCATTAAAGAAGCTTCATGGAACTCTAGGATTTTGCATAACAATCTGCAGCCAGTCAAATAAGTTCAGGTATATTTGAAGTTAACAGGTAAAGGTTGCAGGTAAATGTAGCAGTTCCTTAAATACCTCTGATAAACGGTGGCAGGACAATTACCCCCAAACAATTACCCCCAGACAATTACCCCCTCCCCGACAATTAAACCCTAGGACAATTACCCCGGACAATTGCCCCCCCCATGCTGAATGTATGTATGAAGACAGTATACAGAAATATGTATGTGTATGCATGTATGTATGTACATTTGTAAGTGTGTATGTAAGTTTCTTTGTATGCATGTATGTATGTATGTATATTATATGTATGAGTCTATACTCAATGACGCATGCTGCATAGATGTATGTATGTATGCACGTATGTATGTAAATATGCATTAATAATATGCCATGTATGGCATTGTATGCATGTTTGTCTGTGTGGACGCTCGCATGCATAAATACACACAAATACATATGTATGTACATGTACATACATGCATATGTACATGTATACATGCATGCATATGTAGTGACGCTGGTCGCTCAGCCCGTACAAGTTGTCAACCAGACTGTCGAGGAAACAAGACTCAGGATGTTTAGAGTTTTATTGTTCATGACAATAGCAGATGCATTGACATTGATGACATTTTAACCAATCAACTGGTCAACTATTACAAGATAGACGCCTGACGAACCGACTGAACCAACCCATACGACTGACTGAGCCCAACCAACTCCTCTCTCTCTTTCTCTCTCTCTCTCTTTTTCTCCCTCTCTCTCTGTGTGCCTGTCTCTCTGTTTCTGTCTGTCTGTCTCTCTCTGTCTCTCTCTCTCTCTCTCTCTCTATATATATATATATATATATATATATATATATATCTGTCTCTCTCTCTGCACTATCTTACTTATTAGACTCTGACCCTCCACACTACATATAGCACATGTATGCATACATACATCCACACATATTTATATATTATATGCACATGCACACATACATATATGCATGCATAGTTGCATACATACGTGCAACGTCGTGCATGCATGCATGAATGCATATATTTGATGAACAAACAATTGTCTAACATGTGTGTATTCGTGCAGGTATGTATATATATATATATATGTGTGTGTGTGTGTGTGTGTGTGTGTGTGTGTGTGTGTGCGTGTATGTATGTATTCGTGCATGCATGGGGGTGGTAATTGTCCGAGGGTAATTGTCCAGGGGTAATTGACGGGGGTAATTGTCCGGGAGGGTAATTGTCCTAAAGCCCTGATAAACTCATCTGAAACACGAAGGTTACTTGCTTCCTTACATGTTTAACTCCTTTGAAAACTCGTGATATCTGACTTGTTACTTGCTAAAGTTAAGCTGGAGTTGGAGTCTCTCTCGGTTGAATTCCTACTTTTCCTTTTTTTACCTTGGTCCTCAACTTAGGACCAAGAACTGTCTGTTATGGAGCACTTTATGGCATTGACTAATTCCTGTAATTAATTACATGCACCAGTGGTGGATTGTCAGGTCGGCTCTCTTCCCCTGCTCACCGCTGGTACACAGGTTCATTCTTAATTAATTGTATCGCTGTGGTCACATGTCCATTGGCATTCTTTGGAAGGCATTTTTACTGGTAGCTACTCATTTAATTGATGGGTGTCTGTCCCTAGGTTCGGCCGCATCTCTGCATTCATACATGATGTCCTCCACTGGCTCCCAGTCCAGTGGCACATCCATTTTTGAGTCTCCCCTATCATCTGGCACTGTATGTTCTAGGCAGAGCACTACTTTAACTTCAGCCAACTCTGGTCACCAATCTTTGCGCTCGACCTCTAGAGTCGACTTTATGGTTCTGCTTGCTTGCTCTGCCACTAGATGATGGTGTCTGGCTTTCTCGATCGTGGATCCTTCTCCCCTCTGATGTGCCTTCTCTCTCATGAGACCTATCTGGATCTTTCTATAGACTACTTAAGACTTTCCGTTCTGAGTTGGGAGCTCCTCTGTGTAGTTATCATGAAGTGCACTTTTTAAATTTCATAGATAAATATGATAGATGTTTCCTGTCAAGTAAAGCAAATCATCTGTTTCATTCAGCTATGACTTTTAAGGCAGAAGATTTTAAACAAACTTATTTGTGAGAAATGCAAGACTTCATCAGAGACATTCACACTAAGAACTATCTTTTAATTTTTTTATTATTGATTATTTATTATTTTTTGTAATGCATGTACAGAACTGTTTTCTTTGGCCTCGACTGTAGTATGACACAATACAAATCATTCTTGTTACTTATTCTGTGTCTTAGCATGAGGAAACTAGACGGCGGAATCGAACAGTTCATGTCAAACCAGCTCAACAACATCAATGATTGGTGCAATGAATCATCTTTCCAAAGCACGGTCAGTTATTATTAATTGGAAATTATTAACTTCTGTGATGCCGGTGTCTAACACAAGACATCAGACGTAGTTGCAGGCCATAATTAAGTCAACATCCGGATCATGAGAAACAGAGACTGAAACCACATATGGTAAATTGTTAACTTCATCCTGCCACTGTTGATTTCAGTTAAGATGAGAGTATGCTTATTATACTTGAACTTGTATCAACATTATCAATCAAACAAACAATCATTGAGTACAAACGAAGCCCTACAAAGGCAGCAGTTTAAAAGGGTTAGGCCACGATTTCCAGTATGCTACTGCTCATGTTGGTAGGCCATAATTGCTGCGATTATTTTAAAGATTTTGTTCAACTGTGCAGTTTCTATTACTATTGTTTTTGACCTTATACCCTAACATTTTTATTGACACCAAGTATCAACAGCATCGACAAATTGGAGCAGTACATATACACTTACATTTAAGCTCTTTGTTAATTACATATGGCAGCATTATCTACCCATAGCAATCAGTTTTGTAGTGTCAAAGGCTTACAGGAGCAACAATACTCTAAGGCTAAGAAGTACCTTTTTTCTTAATTTTCAAGTAGGGTGAAAAGATGTTCAAGCAGCAACCATTATATCTTCAATGGCAATTTTTAATCCGTTATAGTTGATTCATTTCAGTCCAGTAAGATTTTATTTGAGTATGTTTTAAATATCCCTAAAATAGGCACATAATTAATTAATGAAAAGAACAGGCAGCAAATTCCAAACACAGAAGTGCACAAGGTCCACAATAAGAGACAAAAAACCTGTCTAGTTTAGTACATCTTGTCTTAAGTCGTCTTCAATCCAAAGGTTGACCACACCATGAACCGTCTCCAAATGTATCTTTCCTCTGTCATCCTCAGTAGTTCTGGGTTTAGTTCAGTACATGCAAAATCGTTATGGTAGTTATTACAGGATCTGGTGTACCGGTAGTGATACTGTTGATCTGTATTCCATTGGAAGTAGCTAGCAAATAATTCCGGTAATTGCTTATGTTTAAATCGATGCGTGACTGTCCCCAATCTGCTTCTCAATTATGTATTCTAAGTTTCTTGAAGTTTGTGAAGGTACTTTGATTATATGTGGCACAACAAATAATAAGGACAATGCACTTCTGTAGTGTCGTGAATCTAGTAAAGTTCGAATGATAGTTTGAAGTCCATGTTATATTGCAAAAGGAAAGTAAGGAAGAATGAGACCATTATAGAACTTCATTAGCATAGCCGAAACCATTATTTGTGAAGAACTTGCGTAAGGCCCCTAAGGTAAGTTGATATCAAACCAGCATTCTCCACATTACAAGCTGAGTACTTTAACCAATCACTTGCCACTAATAGCTGGAGAAAGTCACCATTGTCTGGCTGTCTCACAAACGTAAAACCTGACTGGTCGTGTACGATGTGGTGTTGACAGTAAATGTTCTGTGTCTTTTACAGCTGCAGTCCGAGATTGACGCTCGAAATGGTGACAGCAGCCTTGGCGAGGAAGCAGCCAGAAACTGGACAGAGGTGGTTGGGGCCACATGGGAGTTTGGCAGGAAGCAAAATGAGGTAGATTTTGTAGCACACACCTTTGTTAGATTTACCATTTGTATATTATGCCTGAAAAGATAAGCATTGTCTTTTTGCCTTAGTTTTGGAGAGCATCAGGCATTGACGCAACTGCACTTATAAATTGCAATTTCAATTGTCAGATTTGATTAATTATTAGGGATCATTATTCGTAAAGGAATTCCACAAAAGTTACACCAACAGTCCAGTGGTTAGCATGCCAGACTCTCGACCGAGAGGTCAAAGGTTTGAATCCCCAGCAGGGCAGAAATTTGTGCTCGCATTTCTACTTGACGTACATCGCCAAGCCATCAGCTCTAATGAATACAATGAATACAATACGTTGTCGCTTGAAAGAATAGATGGTGAGAGAGAGAGAACTGGTCACCCATCATACTCTGAGACTGAGAAAATGAAGTTGCTAACACTTCATACCCGCAACTGCCTTAAACGTTAACCTCCAAGGCCTAGCTCAAAAGCCTTTTTCTGGGTTAATGAGATTTATCATTAAGGTGTCTTCTGACTGCTTTTGACAGATTAATGAGCTGCAGACAATCTCCTACCAAGATTACTTTGCCTTCTGTCAAAGCTGCCTCGACAAGACCTCTGAACGAAGGAAACTCAGCATACAAGTTTGTTTAATTCTTGTTTGTTTTAATGATAATCATAATAAGAAGAAGAAGAACAGCAACAACAACAGCAACAACAACAATTGTAATAAAATAATAATAATAATTATTATAATTATAATAATAATGCTAATAATAATAACCTCATGGATACTTTTTGTCTTGATTATTGCCCAGTATAACTTTCAACTAGTGTTATACTTTAGTAAACATAATAAGTAAATGCCACTTTCTCCATTAATCATAATCACAAGAACTCTGCAGCTCTCAGAAAACAGCGTTGTAGCAACTCGCTTACAGCAAGAGGTGCTTTTGTTGAAAGAAAATCGGTTGGCAGTGGTCATCATGTAGGGTCCATGGCGTTGAGCAAATTCATCACTCAATTGCTCCATCGATTGATGCTTGGTCATTAGATTGTGGCTCTTAACAATTGCATAGGAGTAATAATGTTCTCTCTCCCCCTCCCTTCCTCTTTCTCACCCTCTCTCTCTCTCTCTCCACCTCCCTCCCTCCCTACCTCCCTCCCTCCCTCCCCCCTCTCTCTCTCTCTCTCTCTCTCTCTCTCTCTCTCTCTCTCTCTCTCTCTCTCTCTCTCTCTCTCTCTCTCTCTCTCTCTCTCTCTCTGACTTTTATGATGAGTGTGTACAGTGTGCCAAAAGCAACTGGCAAACCAATGCAGACATTGCAGGTCAATGTTAAAGCGTTAAGGATGTTTTCCAGGATTTCATACTTTGAGTAATTTTTTAATAATGCATTTCCTGTGTTTGATGATGTTTTCCTCACTCTTTCGGTCTCATCCTTGGGGTTTGAAATAATAATAATAATAATGATAGTGTTATTTCAAACCATTAACATTGATCTGTCTAGTAGAAATTTTTCTGCATATTGCCCTGTCAAAGCCCAATCTAGCACTAGACTTTTTACTGTTGAATCTTTTGACACCTTAGTATGGAACACTATACCAATAGATATCTGTTACTCCAGTAATTTGTGAAGCTTTAAAAAGAGACAGCATGTTTTTCTTCTTTTCGCAACTAAACCAGCTTGAAAGTGCACATGACCGTATTTAGTTAAAATTTTAATTAAGTTTGTCTCATTGCTTGTTTTTTGGCAATATAAACTTTGTTGCAATCTGTCATAGCTTAACTTAATTTACTTGGCTATCTTGATTAACTCTCCTTGGTAATTTTTTACTTGAATGACCCTCCCCAGCGGAATCTCAATCCCTTCTAGGCCTCCCTTTGTAGCCATTGCATTCTTATTTTCTACAGTTGCTGTCATTTTGTGTACTCTGGTTGCGATAAAAAAAGAATTGGATTCAATATTAATAATAACAAATAACAAATTGTATTTTAAATCTTGTGCAGGTTGTCGGAACATCAACAGCAGCTGCACTGAAGTCATCTGGAAAGAAGAAGTCGTCTGGCAGAAAGAAGCGATACGGGAAGAAGTCTGCAACCACAAAACGGGACAAGGATGCCATTCCAAAGGCATGGAAAGACGCTTATGGAAATACATTCATCAAAGACGTTTCCGAGTTTAAGGCGTCTTGTGAACGATACCCTGCGTCACGTATTGATTAGCAGTCGGTGGGATGGTGTCAAAGACTTGGTTTCTGACATATAGAATGGAACACTTGGTATCATAGGACAGTACAGACATGGGCGACCACATGTAGAGGCAAGAAGATCCTCCCGTGTAAAATTGACACATTTTTTTACTACTTATGATGCACAAAGTGAAACTATGAATTCTAAAAAAATATACATGCTTATAATTTTCTGCCTTGCATTTTTCAGGCTCTTACTAAAAGCTACCGATTTGGGTTCTTTCCACAGGCACCCCCATGCAGTTGTATTGATTAAAGCCTACTTGATTGAAATCTCGCTGCTTGCAATGCAACATTTCACTACCGAACATATTATCAATGACTTACACTAATGTAAAAATTTTAATTTTTTTACAGCTAACTGAAATTGTGTTAGGGAGGCCTGGTTATTCACCATCTTTATTTAAGTATATATAAAATCAATCTTGGTATAATCAGGCTTTTTTGTCCATTTTGCTGCTAGTTTAGAATCTATGGAGGTCAAGATGTGGACGAACATATATAAGGGACTCCTTTATAATCACTACTTGGGATTTCCATTCAAAACTGACATCTTGCCTGTTCAAAAAAATTCGTACCCCTACTTTTCTGATCCTCAGATACTTAACCTTCCAATCCGAAATGACGCATACCTACTCTGCTTCACCTCTATCCCTCTGGCAACTGGACTTGAACCTCCTTTAATTCTTACTACCCTTTGAACAGCACTCTGCCTTTATGCAGCGCCTATGAATAAGTTGGTACCTGGAATTGACTTTCGAGTGCTGCCTTAGAAGTTTAGAAATTAAAAATTAAAATATAGAAGTATCTAGGGGAGCACTTGCCCCTGGAAAACTGACACCTATGTTTCTTTCATTTATTTATTCATTCATTCTATTTGCACCCCTTCTTTTCAACTACTACATTTTGATTCTTTAATAAATTTCACAGTAAGAAGACTATGAAATATACCCATACTTGTTCTTAATTTCCTGTGTTTGCTGTTTAAATGGGTAATGTGAATAAGCAGCACGACCCGTTCATTGTGAGAGAATTATGAATATCCTTGGCAGGACAACGTCTAAGTAGATATGCAGAAAGGGACAATGGCACATTGGAACTTTGTTTTTGTCATATACTAGGAAATACTGAGATAGCATATTTTCCTTAGCTAATTAAAATGCTGTATTGAAAAGCATATTTTCCTTAGCTAATTAAAATGCTGTATTGAAAAGGCACATGTTTCAAGGATTAAGCATACTTTGAAATGGGAAATAGGTTACATGTTCTCAGCCTTTCGCTCACCAAGTGCTGTTCTATTTGAAGTACGTGTAAGGGCTTCGTGCGTGTGGTTAGATGCCAATTGATTGTGGTTGAAATGAGTTCATGTGTAAAAGTGTGACATGTTCATTGTGAGACTGAACTATATATAGCCAATTCTGCATGTAGTGTAAATTGGTATGTAGAAAGGGACAGTGTTGCATCAGAACTTTGTTTTTGCCATGTGCCGTGAGATAGCATATTATTTCTTGGTAAATTGAAATGCTGTATTGAAAAGGCACGCGTTTCAATGACTGAGCACACTTTGAAGACCGTATCCAATCGAAAATAATACATTGATTTTGTACATATTGATGGACGATGATCAATTAGAAAGATCACCAATTGAAACGAAGCATGTAGAAGTCTGGTGAACAAATACGAGAGGTGAATTTGTACAGTGACTGCTTGCATTTATGTAAAATAGGCTACATGTTCTCAGCCTTTTGCTCAGCATGTGCTATTCATATTTTGTGTAGGGATCTGTTCAATTTGAAGTACGTGTAAGGGCTTCGTGCGTGTGGTTAGATGCCTATTGATTGTGGTTGAAATGAGTTCATGTGTAAAAGTACGACATGTTCATTGTAAGATCGAACTATAAATAGGCAAGACTGCGGTTAAGTAGGTATGTAGAAAGGGAGATTGGTGCCAAATTTTGTCACTGTCCCACAGCTGGTCACCTGATCACTACAACTGTTCTTAGTGATTTTTTCTCATTTTCTAGTCATATGTAGTCTTAGCATGTCTTGAAGATGTGAGACGTCTTTAAAGGCAATGCATTAAACGCTCAAGCTTTAATGATAATTTAGTGGGAGTTTCTAAGGTCAGTGACTCCATTTGGTCAGTCTTCAGATTTTGTATTAATTTTTTGTGTGGTATGTAATACGTTGTTTGGCTGTCAGTGACCGGAGTAATCAGCCATGGTGATATTTTAATATGTGTGCAACATAATATTGTCCACCACAAGTTGAGTTGTTGCTGTGGCGATTGCTACTATTGTATTATATGGTTGTGCTGATTAGAAGTCCTTGTAATGACTGTTATCATGACCATATGTAGAGTAAGTCAAGTTGCTTGGAGATTGGAGGACAGCTTTGTTCTTGATTCAATTAATTTTTTAGATGTCTGGTTATTTTATTTCTGTTTGGTTTGTATAGCTTTGTTAACTGAGATGATTTGTTATCAGAATGGAATTGCACATGCCAGAGATGGAGTTAAGAAGGATCTGTGCGTGAGATGCATGTGTGTCTGCGTGCGTCTGTGTGTGTTTTGATTGGTTGATTGGTTACCTAATTGATTGTTGGCTTTGGTAGTTGGATGATGTGGTGCTTGTCAAGTTGGTTGGTTGTTGGTATTACCATAGTTGATTGATTGTTTCGTATCAAGGTTTGGTAATGCGCTGTTGTTTGACGTAATGATAATAGGAGAACAGACATTTGTGATTAAGTATTCTTTGCTCTGGTATTAAATTCCATATCTTATCTGTTTCACAGGACTCACCCAGTATCACTTTTAATTGCTGAGCCCTCTTGTCCTATGTGCAACTTTGATGTAATGTAAAGTTATGCTATTTATCTAGCAGTATAGTTGTCTGCAAGGTTTCTGGATGCCAGTGTCATGTTGATGTGGAGCCGGAATGGTGCTTTAAAAGGCTGGAACATCACTGCTTCGCTGGTAACTCCAGTTGACGCAGAACAACAGAGTTTTATTTTTGTTCCAAACATGTGTAATCATCATCTACATTGTCGTCATCTGCATCATTATCATCCTGCCTGCATGTGTGTGTTTGTTCAGTCACATATACAGCATTCCTGTCTTGATAAGTGTGATCACATTACTTTGATCACATTGATAAAGTAAAAATACTGTTAGGTTGTGCCGATGGCAATGCTCTATCGCAGTAATGCCATCAAGCATTAAAGTGTTTGATCCCAGTTTTGCTACCTCCTGCTTAATAGTTTGACCACGTTGAGCAATGGTTTTCAATCGTTTACCTGCACAGTAATGGTCTGCTTTTTCTTTTATTTGCATTTTGAAAGTACGTTCTCTAGTTTATGTATTCCAGTGTTTCCCAAACTGTGGGTTGCGACCCAAAGTGGATCATGAAGTTCTGTCAAAAGTGGGTCACCATATTTGTTCGGCAAATATTTATTTTTTCATCATTTACTGGTATTTTCGAAAAATTCATGTCATAGACAGCAGAGCAGCAACATTAATTTGAATATGATTAGGCTATGACTGGTATGGTAATAAGCCTATGTGAAGTTTTAAATGGTGTCCTTAAGTGAGCATATTTCCATGACGATTTATGACGTAGAATTCAGTACACAATGTTTAGTTTTATTTTAGCGGTTCTTGAGACAGCCATGATATTTACAAGTGGGTCCCAACCCAGGCAAGTTTGGGAACCACTGATCTATTCCATACTGAACAATGGTGCTGCTTACCTTATATTGTTTTTTCACAGTACTTATTTCTGCTGAATGAAGCACAAAACTTAAAATGAATGATAATTGAATAATATGCATAGTGAATTGCAATATTAATGAGTTACAAATGAATGTAGTTAGTCACAGTATTATTGAACCTAGCATATCACTATGAGTCACAATGTTACTGGATTGTGCTAATAAATTGAAGTACATTATATCGGTAAATCACAATACCAATGTTTTGTAAAATTGCAGACACATGAAACCACTGAATCTCAATATTGCTCAGTCACAATGCTGCTTAATCTCAATGTTTTCTGCAGTGCTGTTAGTCAAAATTACTGCAGTTGGCAAACGCTTGTGCCTTGTTTCAACATTGTTGAATGAAAGATTTTATTCTTTGTTTGGAATACTGTTCTGTTGCAATACTGTTGACAACTGTTACCAATATGTGATTTCCTCTGGCAGAAGGAGTCTGTTGAGTAAAAATTAGTTTACGGTAGTATATTTCGGACTAAACATTATAAATAACAATTTCTCTTTGAAATTGTTTGAAAAAATTGTTGTTAATGGTCTCCAGAGATATGATTTTATTAATAATGTTTTGCTACTTCGAAGTACAATTTCGTGAAATGTGCATTAAAGTATTTGAATACAAAATGAACCTGCGTGTTTGTTGACAACTGTTAGAACTTTAGTTGGTAATAAACATCACTGAAATGTATTTAATATTTATTCAGTATATTTTTATAGCACCCTTTCGATGAACCTACTCAGAGGCACTCCCAGCCCAGCTGCGGCTACAGAGAAAGGTCTTGAGCAACTGGTAGAAAACAGACATATTTTTCTGTGGTAATAAGCATAGCACAAGCGTGAGCCCATTCCAAGTGGAGGGCAACAACTAAGAAGACTTGAGGCTGTCTGATCGAGGTGTGGGCCCAAGGGATCGGATGCTCTGCTTAGCCAAAGAGCGCAAAGTTTGACAGGAGGCTAAGTCGTAGCTCAGATAAGTAGGACGAGCACTACAAGAGAAACACTGCCAGACAAGTGCTGCTACTATATCGGAAATCCATTTTGAGGCTGAAAACCAGGGCAAAACATGCATGTTAGCAGAATCCGGGACATATTTTGAACGAATGACTCGGTCAAGCAGTGTTTAATCTCGATGTCTCTGGGGGGAAGTTCCTTCTGAAATGACGCAATTCCCCACCTGAAAATATTAAAATCTTGAGCTGTTGTTCACATGGATATAATTATGTAGGCTACCTTTTCTACACCCACTCCCAAAATTCTGCTTGGAAGAGCCTCCCTACCCCCCCCCCCCCCAGAAGAAGCAGGCATTAAAATAAGGTAATCAAATATAAGAGTAGCAAAGCGTGTTGTCGGTATCTCGACTCAGCGTCTTCCCAAAACGGCCGTTTTTCCGCCGTCCCCCCGCCTCCCGAAACCGGAATTTTCCACCTCGGAGCGGGGAACTAGATTAAACACTGCCGGTCAGGAAGCCCTGCTAAGCCGGATGGGTGACCGAGCAACAATAATCAATTCGCCTTGTGGCAAATGTGTGAATATGAACCACAGCAGCATCATGAGAGAGGGATTGCAGGACAACATGCAACTGACGGAGCTGGTAGGCCTAGTAGGCCTATTATCTTCGCTTGATCAAGTTGACGTCTTGCGAAGGAGTATGTTTTTGGTCTGGCGTCACCATCATGGGCGGAGTTTATCAGGGTCTAGAGGGGCTAAGCCCATAGGCGCAACCACCCTATGGGACCCACGGGACGCGTCCCCCCAACTTTTGAGTGGTCCCCTACCTTTATTATTATGGTCCCCCAACTTTTAGGACGTGATTCATTATGGTCCCCCCCAACTTTTAGGACGTGATTGCACCTGTGGCTAACCCCCCAAGAAGGCCCAAAATATTTACGAGGAAAAATTTTATATTTTCTCTGTTTTCTCTTTTCGTCAGATTTCGGACCGAAGGACTAAAAAAACTTCATCGGAAATTTGGTCGATGAAAATATTGTGTTGGCGCCGCTCGTTTCGGATTTGGACCAAGTCACAAAATAATATTATATCGCCCCGAATCCCAAGTTATTTTGAGCCACCCCCTCGCAAGAACTGAAACCAAACTCCGCCCATGGTCACCATCCATGTCATGACGGAAATGGTTTACTCCCTTCCCATCAATCAGGTTTCGGTAAGAATCATTCTACTGAGACTTTTACTTCGCGTGTTATCTGATCTCTTTGGTGCCATGTAAACAGGGCATAGGCCTATCTCTCTTCTCAGTCTTCTGGTTTTATTTTCTGTCAGCTCGGTTTTTGACTGCGTTGTACAATGACCATAACATCGGCTACTCCAACGTCTTTTGGCCTTGTAGATCAGCCTCTTAAATGGCTTCGTTCTTTCGTAAGCACCATTTCCCTGGTGCTGTGATTAGGCCTACCATCAAATGGCCCCTTCTGAGAACCCATGGCAGTGCACCGTTCCACCACGGACATAGGCGCAACCACTCTATGGGACCCACGGGACGCGTCCCCCCAACATTTGAGTGGTCCCATTGACTTTATCATTATGGTCCCCCCCAACTTTTAGGACGTGATTCATTTGGTCCCCCAACTTTTAGGACGTGATTGCACCTATGACCACGGACATAATTTTATTTATTACAGCGAACCCAGAGGCGGACCAAGGCATGTTCAATATTTTCCGCCGTGCAGGGTCCCACTCCAGGGCAACCGAGAGGGGCGGGTGCAAATGCCAAGGGGCCCGGTGACTTTTAAGAACCCAAGCTAGGTAAATAGGCTATATAGGCTAGGCCTATATTCGTTCAAGGTTTATGATTTGTACCTTTTTATATATTAATATTGATGATGATGATCATGATGATCATGATCATCATCATCAGATACGAATGATGATGATGATCATGATGATGATGATTATGATGATGATGATGATGATGACGATGACGATGACGATGGCGATGTCGATGACGATGACGATGACGAAGACGACGACGACGACGATGATGAAGATGATGAAGATGATGGCGATGGCGACGACAACGACGACGACGACGACGATGATGATGATGATGATGATGATGATACTCTGGACGAAGGCAGGTTCATTGGCTTTTACGCCCCCTGGGGATGAGATGATGGGTAAGCAACTTGCCCAAGGTCGCTCCTCAGCTTGCGCCCCTGCGTCCCACACGTGCTTGCCCGAGATATCTAAATCTCTGAATGTCAACTACCAACCCGGGGCTTGAACCGCAGTCCGGTGCAACCAACAGACGTATGCCGCTCTCGCTTACCGGTTTAGCTAACTAGGCCAGTATATTAATATTACAGAGAATTAATTAAAATCAGTTTAACTCTCAAATTAGCAACTGAATAAAATCATATTGTATAGGTCTATATATAGATATAGACTGTGTAGGTCATACCTGTAGGCCTACTTTTATTGTTTGATTTGTTTCAATTTGTTTCTAAAACAATTTTTACACGAAGCCTTAAGACAGTTTATTAGGCGCTCGAGATCGTGACTGCTCTACCCCGGGGGAATTTCTCTCGTCAGCCCTATCCACATTTAGGGCTCCACTTATGGAAAAGAAACAAAGTTTTCAATGGTCTATTATTGTAATTTGTTAATTCTATTCGTAAAAAAGGCCAACAAACTACGAGCAAATTATTCAAAACCACTCATATTAGTATAGACCTAGGCCTATGCTCCTTAAGGCAAAACTATAGTATCGGGAACCGAAAGACGACACTAATTCTAGTGAACCTAACCGACCCTCACGACGCCTAACCTGACCCTTGCCGAACACCAGGACGCCTAACCTGAGACATATATATATATATAACCGACCCTCACGACATCTAACCTGACCCTAACCGGCACGTCGATCCCCGATACTATAGTTATGCCTTACGTAACTTTCATACATGAGTCACTTGACCTTGTGTGAGCCCTATTGCGTTTCAATTAAAATGCAAATTCATATCTAAATCATCCAGTAAGGGGCCGTCCATAAAGTACGTCACGCTCCAGGGGGAGGAGGGGTGTAAGAAAGTGTGACAGGGGGAGGGGTCAGGCCATGTGTGACGTCACACATTTATTTTTTAAATTCTTTATTATTATTTTTGTTTTTAGTACCTAAAATCCGACCCGGCCCGGCCAGGCGTGTCTATAGAAACCCGGTCTGGCGGGATAAAAGTTTATTTCCCGTCACTATCAAAGCGTTTAGGGACACACGTCACTATCAGAGGGATTAGGGATAGTATCCTAGGGTTGAGAGGGTTAGGTAAATGGTTGTTTTTAAATTTTTTGTTCGAAAGTGTGACGTACTTTAGGGGGGGGTCCGAGATTTGTGACAGTTTGTGACAGGGGGGAGGGGGTCAAAAATGGTCAAAAATAGCGTGACGTACTTTATGGACGGCCCCTAAGCATAATTCTAGTTAGAGTTATTTTTCTTGTTGAGGCTATACGCTTACTGTAGCCTACCTCGCCTGACCGGAACTCGAGTGCTATATATTCGGCCTATTATAGGCTTACAAAATTAGGCCTACACTGTGCAGCTGCAGCAGAAGTCGGCAGCACCTGGCCCGTGAGCGGGCTATGGGTCTACATGCATGTGTTAGTGTTAGGGCTAGTGTCGTCATTAGATAGCGTAGCTACTTTCAAAAGATACTGCATATGCTTCGATCCCCGAGGCTGCAATTACGCCTGGTTATAGCAGCCCTACTTCCTCGCCATTTCAATTCCAAACATCCTCCATTCCTCCCACTTGGCCGTCCGACTGTCTGCCCGCCTGATTCGAATCTTGACTCTCCCGTTGTCTATCTCTTTTTATTATGATTCTGTAGGCTGAGACCCGCGGTTTTACAGAACTGAGCCACCACATAATTATTTTGTTTATTCGGCCCTGATTGATTTAGCGATAAGTAGATTAATGACTCTGTTGTTGGTCATCATCCCTAAACAAACTGTGTGTTTCGGTGTCAATGACGTCATCATACCAAAGTTCACCAAATCATGGATGGATGGATCCGATTTGACCAGGGTCTATGACAACAAAGGCCGTTACCCTGGACAGAAATTTCATACTGTGCCTTTGGCTATATATAAGTCACGTGGTAAATGACATCACAATGTAATTGTCCTATCATTCTAGCTCAGAGGCGTATATTTGACATTAGACACGTGATCAGTTCAACGTTCTCCAAACACTACTGTGCTGCTGACCATCAGTCACGATTTTTCTCTGTCTAGGACTCTAAGTGTAGGCCCTGTAGGGTTTGAGGTCAATTGCTGCGAAGCTGTGGGTGTTCATCTATTCGTGTATGTAGGCCTATACTATACGTACATATATAGGCCTGCATACACGCAACCTCCCATAGTCCCATAGGCCTACATGTAGATAATAATCGGCTTGAACATTTAATTGTGACCACAATAATCAACCTCCGGGAAATTATTACAGATGGAGTCAGAAGACCTACAAATGATGTCACACTTGAGAAAAAAACAGCAGTTTTTTTTATATACACGCCTATTCTCTGCACATATAGGCTACGGTAGGCTATTATGGCATTCATTGCACGTGAATGGTTATAATTTATAGACCTAGACCATGCTGCAATTTATGAGCTCTACTGTGGGCCAAAATGGAACCTGTCCGCTATTTATGTATACACATAATTTTATTGTGTCTTCTCAGATTAGACATTGAACAATCCATACAAGTCTATGTTCTAACCTATCAAAGACGATCCTTGTTTTTGCGGTCAATAAATTGCGATATTCTTGTAACTAAACTTATCCTCAGTCATTGAGGTATCTCTTTCAATTATTAAACCAGCCAACTATAGTAGGCGCAGGCTCGATGGACTTGTTTGTTGTTGACTAACTGGCATTTAACGGTCTCCTTGTCTCTTTCCAACATAATAATGATATTAGGCATATATAGATACGTAGAAATAAGTTTTATAAGTTCATTCTTTGTACTGACAACTGTCTAGTAGATATAAAAGCATATAGTTCTCATAAATTCGATGGAATTTCCCTGGTCCGTTGAGGCGGAACGAGCAGGATACTGTTGTCGAGAATGTCTTTATCTGTAATGACCTTTAAGCGCAGTTGTGAGTATATGATAGAATGATACAAGGTCAACTTGTCAACCCCTCAGACATCACTGATGTCGCCGACGCCCGTCACACTCATATCTTTTCTGTCTCGGCTTCCGATTTTCTCAGTCAATCTTCATTCTGTCTACCTTATATTGTGACGTCATAGGCCTACTGCCGCCTACATAGACGTTTTGGATATTGATAATTTTGACTATCATTATTATCGATATCAGACAGCTTGGCTCTAGTGAACCATCCACATACATTCCGAAAACTCTTACAGACAGATGTAGGCCTGCGTCTATGGATGGTAAGCTATTTCCAGAAAAACTGGAAATAGCGCCGTCCTAATTAAAGGCTACTCGAAATTTTGACGGCAATGGGAAGTTTATAAAAACAGTTAATTGATGCATCCTAGAAAGGATTTAGGCCTAGGCCTAAATCAACATTTAACACTGCTGGTGTTAAATGTTGATTTAAGCCTAAATCTTTTCCAGACTGTGAAATCTTTGATCAGTCATTGATTTATCTTTGCAAGCACGGTGCTAATTATAAGCGGGTTCACCATCTCAGTGACCCTTCGCGTGCGCGTGCGCAGTGGTCAAGGTCAATGCTACAATAGATGGTGTAGGCATAGGTGCAATCACGTCCTAAAAGTTGGGGACCAAATGAATCACGTCCTAAAAGTTGGGGGGACCAAATGAATCACGTCCTAAAAGTTGGGGGACCAAATGAATCACGTCCTAAAAGTTGGGGGACCAAATGAATCACGTCCTAAAAGTTGGGGGACCAAATGAATCACGTCCTAAAAGTTGGGGGGACCATAATAATAAAGTTAGGGGACCACTCAAAAGTTGTGGGAACGCGCGCGTCCCGTGGGTCCCATGGTATCCTATCATTTGGTCGAAAGTCATTTCGTCGAAATCATTTCGTCGAAATCATTTCGTCGAAATCATTTCGTCGAAATCATTTCGTCGAAATCATTTCGTCGAAATCATTTCGTCGAAATCATTTCGTCGACGATCAAAAAATCGAATGATCATTTGGTCGAATGATCATTTCGTCGACAATCAATTGGTCGAAATCATTTGGTCGACGATAAAAAAATCGAAAGATTTGGTGCAGCATCATCATTTTCGTCTACTACTACTACTACTACTACTACTACCACTACTGCTACTAGTACAACAACTACTACTGCTATTTTTATTACTACTACTTCGTCATCATCATCATAATTATTCTCATCATCATTATAACTACTGCCATAATCACTACTACCGTCATCATCATTATCATTCATTCATTCATTCATTCATTCATTCATTCATAGCATTTATATAGTGCCCCTTCAAGAAAGTACTCAGAGGCGCTCCCAGCCCAACCACGAGCAAAGAAAAATTGTCGTCATCGTCATCATCGTAGTCTTCGTCGTCAGCATCATTTTCATCTATTATCATCGTCATCATTTGTGGGGCGCGGTGGTGTATATTGGTGGCGTCGTTGCCTTGAGGCCGGAAGGATCGAGGTTGGAATCCACCTTAAAAACGAACAAATGGGTGTTGAAGACAATGGGAATACTAGAGTGAAATATCTTTAATTTGATGTATAAAGTATAAATAAATCTTAAAAACTGGCGAAGTTATACGCGTGCAAAGTCGGGACATTTATGCTGGGCCACCCTGTAGTAGTTGTAAAAATGACAGCTTAAAATGCTGAAATTGCAATGCAGAAATTGGAAGAAATTCTTGCGGGAAGGACCCGGAGAAGAGCATCCCTCCCCAAAACCTCCCCATCTTAGAAACCTTCTTTCGCCAGAGGAATGGACTAGATGACATATTGCGGAGAGGGAGTGCCTACCCACGAAGAGAAGGGAAGAAGATGGATTGAGCCCGGCTGCTTAGGGGTGGATAGAAGACCCTGCATGTATGGATGTATGGCATATATACATTGTATTATGTATGTATATATGCCATGCATACATTGTATGTATGTATGTAACTATGTATATATATATATATATATATATGTACACGCGACGACTTGAGGTAGGTTCGAACTAATGACATGGGCGGAACAGAGACTCCACATGGGACGATCTGTTTTGGATTAAAGTTATCATTTAACGGGTACAGTTCCCCCATTAAGTTGCTCTGCATGGATAAACAGCCTTCGCCTTGTGAGGTAGGCCTACTGAACATGTGCACGCACGTGCACACATGGCCATGCGCTGTATGCATACATGTGCAATGTACATGTGCATGTGTATAGATAGTGGAAGACCCTTCGGAGGCAGTCCGAACCTACACCAACGGATAAGATATTAACGTGTTTGACTAACTTAAATATCGCTCTGTATCTTACCATCTTTATGCCTCTGTCTCTGTCAATTTCTATGCTTTGTCTCTATACCCATCAATGTCTTTGTCTCTGTCCCTCTCTATGGCTCTTTATCTTACCCTCTCTATGCTTCTTTCTTTATCTATTTCTATGCTTCTGTCGCTGTCCATTTCTATGCCTATATTAAATGGAAAAAAGACGAGTCAGTGAAGAGAGATTATGAAGGGAGATAAACTGTGACATGATGATGGGTATGGTTACGAACTTAGGCGCGGGTACGAGGGTATGAGAAAGGGTAGATTAATGGGCAGGAAAGGCAATGAGTGAAACCCGCAGAGTTTGCACCTAAACGCGGAAACGCAAGACGACACTAATTATCTCATCACGACTGGTCATCCCAGCTCCGGGCAAACCACGGAGCGATTATCATCATGACCCCAACATATGGGGTACCGATAATGACTGATTTGAAGGAAGCAGAATCAAGGAGGCAGCCGATGCGTTAGGATAAAGACGCAGATATACAAATGAACACACAAACGGCAGGACCATGACGGAGGCAGGTGAAAAATACATAGCCGGAGCGGAGGGAAGACGGGTACATACACAAAAGTACGATAGCCTGCTCTGTGGTTGACCCAGTGGCCTGGAATGGCCGTTCATTAGAGCAACGTCTACACCAGGAGCGCATGTAGATGCCCGTGCAAACTGATCATTTGGCCTATCATTAGGCCAATCTCCATCTGCAATGTCATCTCCATCTGCAGTGTGTTTGAGGGAAGAGAAGGCTATTAGTGTAGTACATGCAAGGCAGTATATAAACAATTGTTGAACGCATTTTAAATTGAGGTCTTGTCTAAGCACTATAGTGGTTTCAGAAAATAAATATAATAATGACTTTAGTATTCGTCAAAAGCAACCGTGGTGCGGATATGTTGGTTCAGGACGGTTACTCATTTAACAAAGATAAAAGTGCAAACAACAAAATTTATTGGAAATGTTCCGAATATAGCGAGACGAAATGCTTGGCTCGGTGCATTACAGAAGACGACGTCGTAAGAAAGTCGCCATGTGAGCATAACCATGTACCAAGTTCAGCCGAAATCGGTGCGAGAAGAGTTGTAGGTGATATGAAACAACGGGCGCAAACCACTACGGAAGCAACACACAGTATCGTTGCAATTGCAGCAACTGGTGTGGGAGCTGGAGTCACCGGTAAGTTGCCAACTACCGTCAACTTAAAACAGAGAATAAGACGCGTTAGACACAAGTATCAGGCACCTTTGCCTAACCCACTAAGCTTGTCGGAATTGAACCTTCCAGACGAGTATACGAAAACGGCAAAAGGCGACAATTTTCTCTTGCACGACAGCGGACCTGGGCAGACGCGATTCCTGGTGTTTTCAACAGGACGCAACATGGAGTTACTCGCTCAAAGTTCGAACTGGTACGCCGACGGTACGTTTAAGACTGCTCCACCACTGTTTCAACAGATATATACCATTCACGTCCTTGCAAATAAAGTCGTCATTCCTTTGGTATACATACTCATGAACGAGAGAAGTACCAGCACGTATGTGAAAGTTCTCACGGCGATAAAGGACTCTCACCCTGGCTTAAATCCAGAGACAATAATGACCGACTTTGAGCAAGCAGCGATCCTTGCGTTCAAGACTGTATTCCCGAACGTTGTTCAACAGGGATGCCTGTTCCATCTAAGCCAGTGCATTTGGCGCCGAATGCAGCAAATCTCTGGTCTGCAGCAGCGTTATTCTGCGGATGCTGAATTTGCACTGGGAGTGCGGCACTTGGCTGCCTTGGCTTTTGTGCCAACTGCCGATGTTACCGCTGTTTTCGATGAACTTATGGAGTCGCCTTTCTTCACAGAACACTGTACAGAATTACGGGAGTTGACAAATTACTTCGAAGACACTTGGATCGGCAGGCCGGGGCGACGAGGAGGTCGAGATGCGCCCATGTTCGCTATTCTTCTTTGGAATGTGCACGCGCAAGTGACAGAGGACATCCCAAAAACCAACAACTCAGTGGAAGGTATGTCCTATTATCTTTTTCTATTATAAATTACACTTCGTAGGCTATGCGGTTTTAGGCCTACTCTATGATTCAGCCTGTTACAGACGTCCAGAGATTTGGATGCTAGGCCTACATCGAGACCAGCCGATTATACTTATATACTGGACTTATTATGCTCCTTGGGAATTACCTCCATGCTTTAATTGGATAACAAGTAATTCCATAATAATTAACCTTCCTGTTTACCATAGGCGCAACCACCCTATGGGACCCACGGGGCGCGTCCCCCCAACTGTTGAGTGGTCCCCTAGCTTTATCATTATGGTCCCCTCCAACTTTTAGGACGTGATTCATTATGGTCCCCCCCAACTTTTAGGACGTGATTGCGCCTATGCTGTTTGCATCCTACTGTCAGATGGTTTTGGTATCACTCTGTTCACCAAATGCGTTATGTTTTGCTTTTGTTAAGGTTGGCACCGCGGGTTCTGTCAGCTGCTTGGTGCCTATCATCCTTCAATATGGAAGTTTATTGAGGCCCTGAAGAAGGAGCAAAGCTTGAATGAACTGAAGCTGGAACAATTCTTAGCTGGACAACTTCCGCCTGCGGGAAAGAAGAAATTCAAGGAATGTGCTGAACGGCTGAAGAGAGTCGTAGCTGAGTATGGAAAGCGCCCGAATATGGACTATTTGAGGGGCATTGCTCACAACCTTGAGTTGCAGGCATAGGCTAATAGTGACATTTCTTATATGGACAATCTTTATATAATGACGCTATAGATGTATAAAACTAGCCTTAAGCATTGAATTAGCATACAAATGATAAAACTTCTAGTAAAATCGTTCGATTTCTATTAAACATGCTTCATTTTCAATGTCGATCCTTTGATTTTCGACCTCATGATTGTCGACTTTTTGATCTTTCGATTTTTTGATCGTCGACCAAAGGATTTCGACCAATTGATTGTCTACCAAATGATGATGATGATGATGATGATTGTGATGATGATGATGACAATGACTACGAAAATGATGATGCTGCACCAACTCCGGCTGCTGATGCTGACAACGACGACCACGTGGAATTACGAGATCCATAAAACGATGATTATGATGAAGACGACGATGATGAGATGTTTGTGGTGGCGGTGGCGGTCGAAGGGGTAGGGTGATGTTGGCGGCATGGGTATATGTATGTATCATGTATGAATGTATGTATCAGGGGCGTAACAACTAAGCCGGGGGCCCGTGGACATTCTCGGCTTGGGGGCCCCTATCCATTAACGAGACTAAACAGTGAAAACAATGAGATAACTATTTTAAAACAAGAGCGCCTATTATATCTGAAGTAATTTTGGTAGCTCAATTATAGTATACATAGGACTACTGATGAGTTTTCATAAAGTTTCGCTTTATGAATGTCAGTATTCAACACTGTCATCAATAATTCATTGTTAATACCAGGGGTTATTTTAAGGAAATTTCTCAACTGCACATAATTGACAGAATCAGCGGCGGCGCCAGGATTTCAGGTTTTTTGGGGGGGGGTTAAAGGGGGTTAATCGTCAATTTTTTAAAATTTTTACATGGGGGAAAAATGGATGACCTTTTTTAGGGGGGTTTAGCCCCTTAGCCCGCCTCCCCAGCGCCGCCACTAAACGTCCGGTTAGAAATTTGAGGCATTACCGGACATGTGAGGCGCGGTGGTATAGTGGTGGCGTCATTGCCTTGAAGCCGGAAGGTTCGAGGTTCGAATCCACCTCGCCGAGTAAGGACCTTGGGCAAGTTCTTCGCTCACAATTGCTCAGCGCTTCGGCGTGAAACTCCGATGCAGTGTCCGCTCTGCATTCGGGAGCGCCTCTGAGTAGAGAGAGCTTGAAGGGGCGCTATAACAAGTGCACATACAAACAAACAAACAAACAAACATGGCTGAGTCCGGTAAATAATTATTGCTAGCAACAAGTGTTGGATACTTGGAGGGTAGTTTCTTATTGGGGCCATAAAAGACGTCTACTTGAGATTTTCCAATTACATTGCCGTTTTTCTAGCTCCTCAAGTGCAGTCAGCCTGAGATACGTGGTAGGTATACACGTTGAGACAGATAGATTAGATGATGTTGCTTACTTTGACTGGCTACATAAGTATACAACTGGAGATAAGCCATGCAGCCATTCAACTGTACAAGTTATCCGATATAGGCCAGCCAACATGATGAATGTCACTGACTCACTGCTCCAGATTTCTTCATATACATGATGTAGGCTATATCTCAAATTAGTCGTACCCGACATATTGTGATCTCTCCTAACATTTTACTTAGTAGGCTACTTAGTCCTCCCCGCGCAGGTCTGCATATCGGGAAACGCATCAATCTACTCAATCCACTCATCTCGGCCCATCGCCAACTGCTCCGCCTCCTCCCACCGTCCCAAGACTTATAACAACATCACAAGCATAAGAGTGGCATCTCTCATCAGACTATTCATTTATCTACCACGCACAATCAGCTTTTCATGCATGACGACAGGGTTGCAGTAAATCGAATTTCTAGCCGTTGCATTCTAGATAGGTCTACGGACCTCCCATAAGCGAAATCACGGACGACACTTTTTTTATCTACATGTTAAGCTGGACAGCTGCCACGGCATTACGATATATATATATATTTATATAACGTGCTCGCCATAGTCCGGTAATTTACTCAAGGCTGCCTGGCAACCCTACGTATACCCTACATAGCACGTGTGCCACGTGACACGGTCCGAGTTTCTAGGGTTTGCGTCAATTGCGTCTTTCGCCTTTTCGCAGTGAAAATGAAAAGAAAATCCGAATTTAGAAAGATAGAATCTTTTTTTTATCAAAAGGTAGGTAGAAGGCAAAACACTGGCTGTACGATGACTTGCTGGATCCTATTGCAGGATTCCTTGTGTTCCTTTCGTTTGTTTTAATTATTTTTAAAACTGTTTTCCGTTTTCACCGTGTGACAAGGCTTGGCCTGCAGCGGAATACATGATGTCATACTGTAGCTGTAGAGGTACATGTATATAATTGTAGTGTTATGTGTTTTACTGACTGTTACATATTTATTATTATAATCAGGTGCAATAAAATTTAATAAGCATCGATACAATCAACGTAGGCCTTTAATTATGGCATGCCCGAGATTGTCTTTGTCCATTACCTATTGAATTTAACCGATGATTAGTGTCGTCGTCGTCGGTGCCTCATTCGTCACTCCGAACATTGGCGGCATCATAGACAATCTTTCTCGGAAGTTTCGCCAGAGATCCTTCTGCTGTGTTGCTTGCATCACCCATTCACCAGCTCCATTGACAGTCCCGTACATTCCAATATTCCATCACGTCGTCCATTCACATTCTTCGTGGTCATCCTCTTCCTCTTGAGACTTGATCCTTCAGTTTCACCAATTATTATATCTTTCTCAAGGCAGTTTATTGTCTTCCTCATTATATGTCCGGAATACTGCAATTTCCTTTTAACTATTACGCTCCAGAGTTCTTTTCCACCCACTTCTCTATTAGGATTATTAGGATTAGTGTAGGCGATTTAATCACTATAATATAGTCATTAAGTCGCCTGCACTAATCCTATTTATTCTTCTTAATTATCCTAACCCTATAATATCACTCTTTATATTATATATAATTTATTATTATAGATATAATTTCTGAGATTGAGATTATCTTATGTTTTTGTAGGCTACAGCCTACAAGGCTAATGAGATTAGATAATTAGTCAACATTATATCTATGGACGACATCAATGACAATGAAGGGGGCTTCTTAGACTATATAACACGTGTGAGACTGTGAGTTGTAGTTTCTTCTTAGATTATAACACCTGTGAAATGTAGGGATGTATTGGTTCCTGTGCAACTGTGTAAGCTTATATAATTATAGTCCTACTTCCGTCTGTGGTTGCTTATTATGATAGTCAAGTATAATAGTCCAGTTGCAACAGAACTGGGTTGATGAACTTGATACCAGTACATAAAGAATTGCAATTATAATTAATATTTATTGCAATCTTGAAGGTCTCTCTTTTATCAGCACTGAAATAATAGAGTGATTTTGTTAAGGTGACAAATTAAAAAGCTACAATATTATTATTAGACCTAATATTATTATCATTACCATTGTCGCTAACATCGTTATCGTTATAATAATTATATTATCAAGTCCCGATATAACCTAGGGTCCTGGACAGGTTTGTAGGCCTAATTAATTCTATTCTGCTTTAACAGAACAAAGGACGAAACTAACAACCCACCTGAAAATCACAACTCCCAAGTTGAGGATGACCATGAGACACGCAACGAAGTGGAGGTTGCTGTTTATGGTGACGGGCGTTGTTTTTTGCGATGCCTAGCAGCAGTGCTATATCCAAGTTTAGCATGTGCAGAAAGGTTTAAATCAGGCCAAATCCGTTCAGTCGATATCGCTGCTAAGGAAACAGTTGTCGCTGATTTACTTAGAAAGGAAATTTGTAACGTTTTGAGAGAACACAGAGATGTGTTGCATGAAATGGCAGATAGTCTGCCGTTTTTGCTGGACAATACTGTTGATCGCAGATTTCTTTCGATTGACGATCGAATCTCGGCAATGTCACACCCTACCAAATATGTTGGCAATGTTGAGATACTTGTTGCAGCATATCTTCTACGTACACAGATACACCTTTTATGTTCCTCTCCAGATGGGTTGAAGCTGGTCGCCAAATTGCCGCAGACATTATACATGTACACTCTCAGCAAACCTGTACAACTGATGTACAGTGAAGACAGTAAAATCCAGCCCGGTCATTTCAGTTTGCTGATCGCTGAAAAAGAACTACATCGTGGAGAAAATGAATGCGATTTCAAGCAGTCATTGAAAGATGTATTATCCGATCCTAGCAGACCAACTGGCCAAGACGGATGTGAAGCGTATTTCAAAGACGTTCTGAACGACCATGCAGGTGTAAGCAGTTTAGCAGCAATCCCTCAACAAGAATCATTTCAGGATGATGCAGTCGATATAACTTTGACAGAATCACGAACTTTATGCCGCAGTTTGTCTGAGCATAACTTGCACAAGAACACTCAGTTGTACGAAGAAGCCAACATTTCGACGTTATTATCATCTGGGAAGACAGAACTCACAGAAGTACCAGAGTGTGACCCAGCAGCATGCGTTAGCTCATCTGCAATGCCATATGACTATGGTATGGATAAAAAAGAACTCAGAGAAAAATCTTTGGAAATTAGACCGGTGCAAACCACCAACACTTTACGTCATTTTCGACGAAACGGCCGTCACTACGTAAGCTGTACAGCTTGCTGTAAGTTTCAAGATTTGGTGAAAAGACTTTCAGTAAAATGTCAGGTGCCACCTATTGCTATGGAGTGTGGAGTAATTTTTCGAAAAGAAACGGTACGGAAGCACTTGCAGCAGCCTTATCATTCTCAAAGCTTGAAGGCTCATCGTATGACAACCTTATCTCCGGTAGACGCTGTGAAAATGTCTGATATGGGAAGATCAATCTCAAAGGTCAATGAGAAACTGGCAGAGAAAGTCGGCAGTCTTTTCGTACACGCATATGGAGATGCAAAGAAATTAACTCTGAGTGCATTTTCATTTCCTGCAAGAGTTGTTATCAGTACTATGGCATCTGCTTTCTCATGGAATTGCGGTAAAATGACAACTGAGCAAGATTGGAACTTACAGTACTTGACGCCAGCATCTCACAAAGAATTTTTGCAATGCATTGTACAAAGTCACCAAGAAATTCTTGCGAAAAAGCTGACCAATGATGTATTGGCATTATCCATACGATGCGATGGAACCGTAGACAGAACGCAAATTGATAAAATTTACGTTATGGCGAAAGTGGTCAGAGGGGTTGGTTCAGAGGAACAATACTTCTTAGGTGCCAGCGAACCTCGTTGCCGAGGCGCTAAGGGGATTCTCGAAGCTCTGGAAGAAGCATGCATTAACACAGTTGGAGAATCTGCTGCAAAGCATATACTAAGACACGCGTCCTCTTTGGTGACGGATGGAGCGTCTATCAATACAGGTGAGAGGTCTGGCTTATGGACTCTATTTCGAGCCAAAATGAGGGATCATCAATCAACATCTGTCCCTTTGTTAACAATCTGGTGTGCAGTTCACCGTTCGAATTCGGCTTGGAAATCTACCAGCAACTCTGTCAGTGAGATTGGTCATATATTTCAGAATCTGGTAGCCCTGTCCACATATTTTCACACATCAGGTCTCAGATCAAGGGAACTTCGGGAAGTCGCAGATCTTAACAACTCTCACCTCGTTGCGCTTCCTAAGCTTTTTGAGGTTAGGTGGTCTGAGTTTTCATACGCATTAGTAAATTCGGTTCTGGTATCATGGTTTTCGCTTGTTCTTTATATGCGGCAATCCAAAGATAAAGCTTCAAGTGGTTTTTTGGCATTTCTTCTAGATGAGGATAAACTCGTACTCCTGTCATTTTTGGCTGATGTTCTCACTGTCTTCAGCAGATACCAGAAACTGCTGCAAGGAGATGGCATCACTATTCTCGACATTGAAAAGACAACTAAGTCGGTAAAAGCACGGCTGTTAGCTTTAACAGAAGATGACTTACCAGGAGGGTGGACTAAGGCTCTGAAGAAGGAACTTGTGTTACAGCCAGATGGCGTAACAAAGATCCTGAAAGGAATTGAGCTAATGAGGACAAAGAAACGCCGCAAAGAACACCACCAATATGTTTCCGATTGCAGGGATGTCAATGCTGTTTGTAGAGAAGTGGTTGCCTCGCTAGTCGAGTTCCTTGACCAACGCTTTGATGTGGATGCTCAACTGATGCGTACTGCGAAGTCCTTTGCCACTCTACAACCTTCAGCAAATTTGGAAGGAGTTCACAGCATGCTCTGTCCTGATCTCGCTTTGTCCGAGCTATCTCTTGAGTTTTGGGAGTTGCTTGAAATGGACAATATTGAAGCTCTTAGACAGATGACACTGGCACAAAAAGTTCGCTTTCTTGCATCATCTGACTCATACAGAAGTGTGACAACGGTCTTGGCCCGTCTTCTGGCTGCTAAACCTCACAGCGCAGACGTTGAACGTCTTATCAGCACAAGCTCCGCTTTAAAATCTACCGGCAGAAGCAGTATGTCGGTCAACTCCGAAAATGAATACTTGTACATTTATCACAACATGCCGCCATTGATAGAATGGGATCCTAGGGCGTCCGTGCTTCTGTGGCTGCAAAAGCGAGTCCGTAGAATGAGGGACACGCCAAAAGCATCAAAACAACGTTGGTTTAAGGGAATATTTACACTTTCTGCAAGCGAACAGGCAGAATGCGATTACTCTTTTAGTCAAGATATCACCTCTGATGTTGCAAAACCAAAAGCATTTTGATCTCTAAAGTAAGTGTACGTGACCCGCCAAGGCTCGTTATGCGAGGAATAGCTGAATTGGGGAAATTTTGATACGGTCTAGGATTATTTGCGATCCTTCATGTTTATATGCTTTAATTCATGTCTATTGTTTAAAATGGTTGAAGTTGTAAACACAACAGCAGAGAAGCCCTGTGCTCCGCCTGGCTTTCGTTTTTAACTAATTATTTTGTTACAAACTGTGAATCTTGCATTTGATTTCGTTTCGCTAAGCGTTATTTGACTTGCATCAGACAGCTTGTTTGAATATGCCATGTCTTTATCTATAGACTTGTTTTCTTGTATTTTATGTCAATAGAGTTGTCGGTAGAAATTTAAAGTTAAATTCACGGCAAAAATGTCTTATAATCTTGTTTGTTGCAATAATAGTTTAATTAAAATATATTAGCTGCTTATATTGTTTATGCGATTGTATGTAAAAAAGTAACTGCACAAAACCTGATTTTCAACTGCACAAATTGGTTTTCCAACTACACACTTTGTGTCTAGATGCGCGTTAAAATAACCCCTGGTTAATACACATTAATGGTTCAATGCAAAACAGGAAAACGGTTCCACGACAGCTGGTCTACAGACAACTCGTATTGATGAAATAGAAACTGGATTTATGGGGGGAAACGTTAAATGGTTTTCTAGCTTAAATAGAAGCTGGATTCATGATTTTTATTCATGTATTTCACCATGCATCCAGCTTTTATTTCAGGTCTAAAAATGCCTTCATCCAGCTTCTATTTCTCATTCGTTATTTTCGTCAATCCAGCTTCGATTTCAGATATAAAAATACCTTAATCCAGTTTCCACTTCTTAAGCGTTTTTCATCAACCGATCTTCTATTTTAGATCTAAATTTATACCTTCATCCAGCTGAAAAAAACTCTCATCCATGAATGATCCAGCTTCCATTTCTCAAGCGCTGGACCAGTTGTCTGTAGACCAGTTGTCGTGACATCCATACAGGGGTCCATATATACACACACTACGTGCCTGTAGTGTAGACTCACTGTTGTCTGTAGTTCTTCGTAGAATTACTTCGTGAATTTGGCTATTCTAGCCTTACTGTTCGCAAACGCAGAAGCCTCAAATTTTCGATTTTTCTCAGCTCCTTTAATAATGACTGCCAGAACTGTACGTGCGCTTCATAGCCTATGGCATTCCTATTAGATGATTATTTTCGATTAGGTACCGCATTAGGGGTCATCCATAAAGTACGTCACGCTCCGGGTGGGGTCGAAGGAAGTGTGACAGTTTGTGACAGGGGGGAGGGGGGGGTCAAAAATGGTCAAAAATAGCGTGACGTACTTCATGGATGAGCCCTTAGTGATAATCCAGATAAAAGTAACTGAATTGACGAATGACTTATTATGAGCCCGAATGAAGGTGCAGTGTGTATAAGTTACTTCAAAGCTTGGCTTGTATAGAGACACTGACAGAGACACATGCAGAGACAAAAATAGGTACACACAATGCACACACCATTGCCGTTCCACCTCTCTGGAACAAACTTCCGCCAGCACTTCGGCAAACTTCCGACCCATCATACGAACTCACCAAAACTCCACCTCTCGCTATCTCCCCACAGGTCTTTCACTCAAAACTGAAAACATTGCTCTTTCAAAAATCCTATCCTGATTCCTCCTCTTCTCCTTACATCCCCCGCCACTTCAACTCTAAACATCACCCACCTTAGCCGTCCATCTATCTGCCTGCCTGACTCTCCGGACTTGACCCGCTGCCTATCGATTTTGTTTTGATTGAGCGCCTGTGAATAAGCTGGTTCCCGCGACTTGGCTTTTGTGGGCGCTGTAGAAGTTTCGAGATTACGATTACGATTACGATTACAGAGAGAGACAGACAGACATACCTCTCTCTCTCTCTCTCTCCAGAGAGAGAGATAGGTCACACACATCCGATGACCCATATTTCTGTCTGTCTGACAGACAGGAGAAACAGACAGATAGACACACACACGCGCACACGCACACACACAGCCATAATTAGAGGGAGCCGGAAAGAAATCAGATACTATTTCAAGCATCATTCCTTAACGCTGGATTTGACTGATCGGATAAGGACGAGTAAGTGATGTGTGCACCTCTGGTCGCGCACTAGGATGACCTCCATGACCTCCGTATACCCTAGCCGTAGACCCCGCCCCTAATGTACAACTAAGTGTTGATGTCTACTACGGGTCAAATGCTCTCACATCCGATGACCCCAGACAACGACACATGCGTCTCATTTATCATATCCGTCGTATCCAAGCTAGGCCTAGACTCTACAATCTGAAAGTGACTAACTGAAACTAACTATAAAACGGAAAAACTCCAAAAAAGTACATGACACTTTTTTACTTAATAAGCTTGGGGGCCCTTTTGGATCTCGGGGGCCCGTGGATTTTGTCCACCTTCTTTATATGGTTGTTACGCCACTATGTATGTATGTATGTATGTATGTATGTATGTATGTATGTATGTCTGCGTGTATGTATGTATACATGTATGTATGTATGCATGTATGTATGTATGTATGCTTGTTTGTATGTATTAGCCTAAAGGTTTTCCTCTCTTTATACTGGCACATGTGCAATGCACATGTAGGCCTACGCAATGAATACTCCTCCCTCCCCTTAAGGTCACTCCATACAATACTCGACCAAGGCCACATTATTATATCTAACCCTTCCTAGAGTTGACTCTTTTGCCAGAAACAGTTTAATTATGCGAATGTTATATAACTTTGCATAAATGTTCTTTATTATTTATTTCCTCTGTAAGCTACTGTGCGTTTGCTGGTTGTATAATAAAGAATATTCGTACTTCTTACTTACTTACTTATGTGTGCATGCAAAATGCACATGGACAGTAGTCCTCTCCTACAAGCCGTTGATGATTGACCATGCACCGCGACATAATCCTACAGTCCGTTAGGTCTATACACTCTCCTTGATTTTATTGGCTAATTAATTTTATTTTCATTTCACTTTCTGTACATCACAACCTCCCTCTCTCACAGACTGATCGGGGTTCAAGTGTGTATGTGAGTGTGTGTCGGAGTGTGTGTATGTATGTTTGAGTGTGAAAACTTCTAGTAAAATCGCCCGAATTCTATTAAACATGCTTCATTTTCAATTTCTATCTTTTGATTTTCGACCTCTTGATCTTTCTATTTTTTTGTCGTCGACCAAATGATTTCGACCAATTGATTGTCGACGAAATGATCATTCGACCAAATGATCATTCGATTTTTTGATCGTCGACGAAATGATTTCGACGAAATGATTTCGACGAAATGATTTCGACGAAATGATTTCGACGAAATGATTTCGACGAAATGACTTTCGACCAAATGATAGTAAACCGGGTCCCATAGGGTGGTTGCGCCTATGCACGGGTGTAGGCCTATATAAAAAAAGTTCGGAAATTTAAAGACTCGTGCATTGTGAATTTGCAATTTTTATATAATAGACCATCTATTGTAGCGTTGACCTTGACCACTGCGCACGCGCACGCGAAAGGTCACTGAGATGGTGAACCCGCTAAAGTCTTATTATAAATTTTCGCAACCTAAGAAACAGTTCCAGGATGTTTTAAATCGAAAGTCTCTACATGTAGGCCTAGATACATGTAATAGGCCTACGTCTATGTTAAAAGTCATGCTTGGAAAGCTTAAAACGTGCCAAATAAATAGCCAAGTTGGTTCTACCTGCACGCTTGTATAACAGGTCTACAGTAGGCCCTACCTACACATGTTAGAAGTTGAATAAAATGAAATAAACGAATTTATCCCCAATGATGAAGGTAGTTACCGGGTAACCTTTAGTAGCCTATGCGAATCTGCATTCCGCTCACACCTGAAAAAGAGTTGGGCCTATGTTATACAGTATGCACTTTATGCATACGCCGGAGAGATTTGCAATGCGATGGCTAACTAACTTAAGCGAAATTACAATCATGCATGGTCCGGTGCTCACCGAATGACGTTGGAAATGATCACTCAATAAAGAACTCGGTGATACTATAGGGCGAATCAGTGGCGGCGCCAGGATTTCAGTTTTACGGGGGTTGAAAATTTTTCCATTTTTACCGGGCAAAATTTCCGACGACCTTTTTTTTTAGTCATCTGGTAGAAATCTCGTGTATATGGTTTCAGTTTTTAGGGGTGGCTGATCATGGAAAATTTTCATTTATACATGTTAAAAAAGCCGGATGGCCTTTTGGGGGTGCCTATAGCCCTCTACCCCCTAGCGCCGTCACTGAGGAGAATCTGTGGATCTAAGAAAGTTGAAAGTTGTCACTGCGTTCCAGGCATGAGTGTTTCCTTTGGAAGCATGGGCGGAGTTTATCAGGGGCTAGGTGGCTAAGCCCCCAAGAAGATCCAGAGTCATTTTTACCGTGTAAAATGTAAATGGTATCTTTTCTCGGGCTTAGCCTCCCCCACGCGAAACATACAAATGGGTCGGGAAATTATTTCTCGTTTTCTGGACCGAGTCTCAGCCTCAACAAATTTAGTCTCTCCAAGAACGGAAACCTAACTTCGCCCATGTTTGGAAGTCGGCATTAACGTGGACCGTTCTTTGAACTGGGGTCTTTGAACTCTAGTTTTCTTAATAAGTTCTCAACTCAATAATAGTGCATCCATGGACTTTCTGGGCATCAGTCTATAGCTGCAGTCGATCGTAAAGGAAATAATGGATTGTAAAGCTAAGACAACCTGTCAGAAAGTTGATGCAAATATTGTCAAAGGCCTCTTTATTGTGAAAATCTGTGCAGTTTGAATGGATTTAGATTACATGGATCCTCAGAAAAACTAACGTTTACACGCATGCAATACTTGAATGCCTTCGACATTTGCGTCTGTCTTGGAAAATACAAACCGATTTTAAAGAACAGAATGCATATAAAAAAACACTGAGGAGGATGCAAGGCACATACGAAGGGATGATAAAACTGAAAATCAATAGCGATTCTTTAGATCTTTACCGCCGATCAAATATGAAAAACCGGGTTTCCAGAGATGATGAAAGAATCAGGTGGAAGTACTTCACAGGACTTGTTTCGTGGAAGCACAGTCACAGGAAAAGCTTCCAGTGTGACCAGGTTTCTTGACCGATGAAGGAAAAATCTATGTCGAAAATGCGCGACAAGTGATTCTCGCGATAATTATTAGGCCTATGTTATACTGTATGAGTGCTATGCTATAGTAGCCTATCTGCAATGGGAGACTCCACATCGGCTTGCATGCGTGCTGTTTACAATATCATAGGCTTAATTGCCGCAATCCACATAAATTGAATCTCAATGTTTGTATGCAACTGTCAAAGCAGTAAAGTTTCTGCGATATCTTTTATTTAGTATCTGATAAGGAGAAAAAGAACGTAATATTATAGAAGTAATCTGATAATTTATCAGTCAACTCTAAGTTGTCTATAGGAATTTGCTAAAAGCGATAAAATTCAATCAGAATACAATGTTTGATATTTTATGTAAACGTCCAAATAAAAATAATTTGCAATAGAAAAATAATTATGCATTCTATCTTGTCCAAATTATAAATTTGTGCATGTTTTTTTTACAATTCTTTGATAGGTTGAGGGCCATTTTTTGATACATGGTCGATCACATTTGGCCGGTGTCACGAAATAGAGTATCCCCCGTATTAATTGTATCCCCCCAAATTAAAAAAAGCCGAAAAAACCGCTTCCGCGTGTAATTTTTTTGGCAAATTAATTTTCATCTGCTTTGTTTTGAACAATGACACTAACAGGTATGTTTATTCCTACTAGATAATTTGTTTTGCCCTGTTTTTAGAGCACTTAAAACATTTAAAACACTTTAAAACACTCAGAGTCTCTAAATAAATTCCAGTTGCCTTTATGTGAGCATTGCTTAGGACACTTAAAACAATTAGAGTCACTTTAAATTTTGATTACAGCCTAAAAAAATTTATTATGCGCATTTTTCAAAAATGGGGATAGAATGGTTTATCCCTCCGGATAGCATAGACCGGTTAATTCCATCCAGGGGGATAGATTAATTCATCCCCCAGGATAGCTTTCAGGGGGGATACTCCGTTTCGTGTCACCGGCGGGCCACGAGTTGTGAACCACTGTCTTACACAGTGGCGTAGACAAGGGGTCTCGGGGGTTAAACTCCCATTGACTTAGAATTTAAAAAAGGTTATTTAAAAAAGAAAAACAAAACAATTGTCTGTAGTAACAATTGGTTTTCTTACTTTACTCCCTCTGTTACTTTATTCCCTTTTTATTTACGCTAATACTGTTGGGTTGGTGCCAGGAAGGGCATCCGGTCAGGCTGTGAATCCCCATCCTAAATTCCTGGCCACGCCACTGGTCTTACATGTATATCGGGCCTACATGTCCGTTCGACACTAATCTGTAAGCAGAAATTCAGTTTAAGATATTCGATCATTCCGTCATCTGGAGTTCATCTGGAATGGACAATGCTGGATGTCAAGTTAGGCCTTCAAGTTGGATGTCGTTCAACCTGATGGAATGCCTTCAGATGTACAGAGTAGACCTGCATTACACTAGAAAGAGTTTAATGTTAAGAAGTTTTCTAACAAAGTCATTTACAACTCGGACCAGCGAGTGGCTGCTCATGCAAGCTACGGTGAAACTGGGCTGACTTCAACAGCAGAGCCAGCACATTTTATGAGAAAATGACACTATGACAATTATATCTTTCACGGATCAATAAACTTTGATTAAATAGATTACATTACAAATTAAATAATAAATTAATTTAAACTATATTTCTGTAGTGTAGTGTTGCTTTCTTTGGAGATGGTCTTCTTAAAGTGGGGGAAACGCTACGCCCCGCCTACTCCTTGATTGACATCTGGTTGGTGCCCTTCCATTTTCTCCCCTATAAAAACCGTGAATTGCGACTTTTTGTCAAGACGTTGAGATGCCACGCGACCGCCTCTCGCCTTCACGCGCCACATGCACGCGTCACGTCCAGGACATGGCCGACTGAAGAGTTGCCACAGACATGTTATGCTGAGGAGGAGAGGGAGGAGTTCTGGTTAGGCTTTTTAGCAGGAAAATAGTCCTTCGATCAAACACACCTACGACGGTCTATATCGGGATAGGATTCACTGTGGTAATTTGGAGTTTGTAAGTATAGCCTATGTGCTTTCCCAGTGTTTAATCTAGTCCCCCTCCTCTGGGGGGGATTCAGGTTTCTGGGGGGGGGGGAAACAATTGAGTGTCCGAAGGACGCTCACCGGGAGGGGAAGGGATATGGGGAGGAAGATGTGTCCCCTCCCCATCAGAAATTTTTTGAATTTCCACTTTGCAATGACAGCATTTTAAGGTGTCACCTTCACAAAATACCTGTACTTTTTCAGAGCCTCATCAGAAACTTTTTGAATTTCCACATTGCAATGGCAACATTTTAAGGTGTCATCTTCACAAAATACCTGTACTTTTTCAGAGCCTCATCAGAAACTTTTTGAATTTCCACATTGCAATGGCAACATTTTAAGGTGTCATCTTCACAAAATACCTGTACTTTTTCAGAGCCTCATCAGAAATTTTTTGAATTTCCACATTGCAATGGCAACATTTTAAGGTGTCATCTTCACAAAATACCTGTACTTTTTCAGAACCTCATCAGAAACCTTTTGAATTTTCACATTGCAATGGCAGCATTTTAAGGTGTCATCTTCACAAAATACCTGTACTTTTTCAGAGCCTCATCAGAAACTTTTTGAATTTTCACATTGCAATTGCAGCATTTTAAGGTGTCATCTTCACAAAATGCCTGTACTTTTTCAGAGCCTCATCAGAAATTTTTTGAATTTCCACATTGCAATGACAGCATTTTAAGGTGTCATCTTAACAAAATACCTGTACTTTTTCAGAGCCTCATCAGAAACTTTTTGAATTTTCACATTGCAATTGCAGCATTTTAAGGTGTCATCTTCACAAAATACCTGTATACTTTTTCAGAGCCTCATCAGAAACTTTTTGAATTTCCACATTGCAATGGCAGCATTTTAAGGTGTCATCTTAACAAAACAGCTGTACTTTTCAGGGCCCCATGGGAAATTTTTTTAATATCCACCTTGCAATGGCAACATTTGAAGGTGTCATCTTAACAAAACAGCTGTACTTTTCAGTGCCCCATGATAAAATTTTATTACCGTTAATATCCACCTTGCAATGGCAACATTTCAAGGTGTCATCTTAACAAAATAGCTGTAGTTTTTCATTGCCCCATCAGAAACTTTTTTAATTTCTACCTTACAATGGCACCATTTTAAGGTGTCATCTTAACAAAATGGCTGTACTTTATCAGTACTTATACGAGTGGTATAAGACATGAATAAATATACACAATACTTAATAAAATATTTTTGTGGGAGTTTCCACACTGTCCTGGAGAGAAGCTATTTGGTTGTACAAAATAGTATTTGTACGAATATTAACAGTAAGTTATACTCATTTTGTCAAGGTTTGTCATGTATTGTAATAGTAAAAAAATTACTATAGCCATATAACAGTAAATAATATTACGGTATATTATTATAACAATGTATGTAGGCCTAATGCGGTGATGTAAACAGCAAGTAAAAACTATTATCAGGAGCCACAAGCTGTTTAAATCATGCATTCGTACCTCTACAAGTACTAAGACCTCTAAATTTTTCTTGGATTTTCTTTGCTCTAGGAAGCGTCATCTATCGAAAAGGTTGCGAAACCATGTTTTCCGAACTACCTCTTGTAACGTCATCGGACGTGTATGAGAACGTGAACCACAGATTCCTGGAGCCACCGAAAAGAACTTCTACATCACCGATGAACGACTGTGCTGCAGCTACAGGCACCAGATGCCATTCCATGGACGATACAAGCATGAATCAACCGCAAGATGGGGTCATCAGGCGGAAGAAGTTGACCGGACCTGCTCTGCAGAGGCTGAATAAATCGCGGCGTCTGAAGGCCAACAACCGCGAGAGGGACCGTATGCATAACCTCAACGCTGCCTTGGAGCGCCTTCGTGAAGTCCTGCCTTCGGGGGCCAAGGGGTCCGGCGAAGATGGGTGTTCGACGAAGCTGTCCAAGATCGAGACTCTCCGATTTGCCCACAACTACATCTGGACGCTTTCGGAAACCCTGAGAAGCCTTGATCGCAAAGAATGGCTGAGAAACTTCGATGGATTGCAGATAGACGGTTTCTTGAGGACACAGAGTCGAGGATACTGCGGAGAACTAGACCCTGTACAGATAACTGAATCTCAATGGGCATCGAATGACAGAAATCTCGTTCGTATGACACCAGAAATGGGAAAACTAAGAGATCATCACGTTGAAGCGCTTCGTCCGTTTCCGTCAAGATCTAGAATCGACTCAACCTCTACTTGTGATGCACGACATTCGCACGACATTCAACTTCACGCTAGGGACAGGTCTTCACTGAGTTGCCAGTACGTCTTGACGGATAAGACGTACAAAGGATTCAGGAGGACGTCATCAGCTTCATCCTGCTGCGCATACGTCCCACGTCAGCGACAGACGACTACGCATGCGTGGATGGACACGTGGCCCAACGCCGTTTCCGGTTCTTTGCAGTACGGTGATGACGCTCAGTGCTATGCTTGGAATAGTTTGCGATGCTAAAATGAATTCTACTACTATGTACCGTATGGTCAATGAACAAGGCGTTTAGCACAGTTCTCTTTGCTACTTTCGCGTTACACAGATGGCATTCTTTTATTATTAAACCCGACAATGCAGTCTAAACATTCCCTGGTTTTGACACAGGCCTACACTAATCATAATGAATGGCAGCGAGGAATTTATTGATTAATAGTTAACATCGTCGAAAATATCTAACTGTTTGTTAAATCGGCCTAATTATATGAAATATCGCGCAGCATGTCTATTTTAATGAAGAATAGGCGTTGAATAGGCGTTTAATGAAGAATAGAATAATTTTAATGAAGAATATTTTTATGAAGAATAGGTGCATCAGGTGGCATCGAGAAACCCTACTACTTAAAACTTTATTGCTGTTTTTATTCCCCCCCCCCTCCGATTTGTGATGGGATCGAGTTCTGAACGAGACGTATTAGCCTACCGATAACAAGTCAAGGTCATTACAGATCGTGAAAGCGAACAAAACTGTTTTTTTTCAATATGATACAATTCTATTGGACAATGACACCATAATCAGTGGCGGCGCCAGGATTTCAGCTTTGAAGGGGCTGAAGCCTCCCGAAGGAAATCTTCCATTTTCATCCGCCAAAATTTCTGACGACCTTTTTTAGTCATCCGGTCAAAAATCGTGGAAAATAGTTCATTTTTGCATGTAAAAAAGCCCCGGCTGGCCGTTTTAGGGGGTTTAGCTTTTTATAGGGGGGGCTTACCCCTTAACCCCCTAGCGCCGCCACTGACCATAGTGTTCAGTGGCGGTGTCAGGATTTCAGTTTTGGGGGCTGAATCCTCCCCAAAACTGAAATCCATTTTTCCATTTTCATCCGCCAAAATTTCTGACGACCTTTTTTAGTCATTCGGTCGGAATCTTAGGAAAATTTTCCATTTTCATCCGCCAAAAGTTAAGTTTTACGTGTCAGAAAAACCGGTTGGCCTTTTTCTAGGGGGCTTAGCCCCCGGATGACCTTTTTAGAGGGGCTTAGCCCCCTTAACCCCCTGTCGCCGCCATTGATAATGTTGGATTATTTAGCTATAGGATAGGTCCCACATTAAAAGTAAATATGGCGCAATCAGAACGACGACTCAGCTGCGTTTTTGAGCATTATCGTGCTCGACGTATTATAGGCTATTAGTATTTGAAACTGAAATCGTGTTCGTTGACCGTTTCTCGTATACATAAATCATCTATGTCATAATTAATCGCCGGAGCGACGATCAACGTTCGTCACCGTCAAAATTAATAGGTTTACCTCGTGTATCTATATAATATGTGACGGTTTTCATTTGTGTTTTGCGTTTTTTAATTCCGCTCGTGTGACAGCTGCAGATGTGTCGTATATTAGGTTTGGATGGTGGCGCAGTGGCGGCGCTAGGGGGGCTGGGGGCTAAGCCCCCCCTACAGGAGGCTAAGCCCCCCCTAAAAAAATGGCCATTTTAATTATTTTACATAGAAAATCCACGATTTTTGGTCGATGACTAAAAAAAAAAAAAAAAAAAAAAGGTCGTCAGAAATTTTGGCGGCGAAAATGGAAAATTTTAATTTTGGCGGCGAAAATGGAAAATTTTCCCGCGGGCTTCAGCCCCTCCGAAACTGAAATCCTGGCGCCGCCACTGTGGTGGCGTATTATAAAAGGTGGCTAGAAGGGAGTGGGGAGTGGGTGACATAGACTAGAGGAGTGTGGCGACGTGAGGGGGACTGGTTAAGGGAGTGGGAGGGTTGTGGTAGAGACACAGGGGTCTATAGCGGACGTATACCCTTCTTTTGAGTTCATTGTTATGAGCTTGCTTGTACGAGCGTGTGAGCAGTAAATAACTTAGCTTACTGCATTATATGGTTAGCGTGAGTTGAGTCAGTTGACGTTACACGCATTAAATTCACACAACGATAGAATTATTCTATTATTCATTTTCACCGGCAATCACTAGCCTCGTATACGCGCTGAAACGTGTCAACAGGATATTTGTAAAAAATAATGATAAATATACGAATAGCATGGCTTATGTACACGGTGTTCGAAAAAACCCGAACCTCTATAATAAATAAAGAAATTGGCAACAAACATGTAAAAATATTATTGAGAATAGAACTATTTTATTCCCAACTATAAACTTAGCTAGTCTTTATAATTATATCCTATTCCAGTTAAAACTTGAAGTAATTTAAAATGTTTCAAACAGCGTATAGAGCGACTGAGCTAACGGTGGTAAACAAGCAGGCACGGCTTGAGCGATCAAGACAGTTGTTAATGCGCTATTGCCTGCAAACTTGGTAGGCCTACATTTCAAATAACCTAGACCTTAATCCTGTGCACTGAGCTAACGGTGCACTATAAAATCTGGTATGCGATTCAAGAAAAAGTTTGTAAGAAAAGGTACGCGATGTCGGAGAACTACGTCAGCGTATGATACAGGAATGGGACGAATTTGATGAAGCTGTAATCGATTCAGCAATTAATCAGTGGCGAGCGCGTATCTGTGCGTGCGTTGAGGCCGTGGGACGAAATTTTGAACATACATTATAACTAACAAATGGTACTTATCTGATTCTTGTCCTTTAAACTGAAGTTTCTCCATATTTTTTTAAATGTACAAATTATTACGCAAATTATCGTATCAATAAGAGAGGTTCGGTTTTTTCTGAACACCGTGTATATGTAAATATAATTTTACACTATGCTGCTTTTCAATATGGGAAGGAGATCAGCAACCGATAGGCTACATAGGTCGCATATGACGACCCCTTATACTAACTGCCATCTCAGCAAAGACACAAGCAGGCTTGGCTTCGCCCATGGTAAATACACACGAAGAGCTCAGAAGAAGCAAGAAGTAGATAAGAACCTCTTTATGGTTTCTGTTAACAGAATCTATTTTGCGAAAATGTTCAATGTTACAAGTGTAGGCCCTAATTGCAAAAACACTTTGTATAGGAACCATATACGGCCTCGTATTGTGTTGTATAATTACGACATTGTTAGGCTACTCGTGAACGTCGTGGGCTCCCCTCATTTGTAACTGAATTGATGGGGGGAGATCCATCAACTCCGTTGCCCGTTTCAATGGACGAAAAGATAGCTAAGGCTCCGTGTATAATATAATTAATAATTATTAGACAACCATTGGCTGAGAACAAGGGCAGATACAGAAATTTTCGAAGGGGGGCCAAAATTTTCGGTCTTGGGACAGGGAAAAATTTTCATCTTGGTTGCCGAAAAATCTGATGACCTTTTTTTAGTATTTTGTCTCGAATTCCCAGAAAAAGATACCATTTTATCCGCCAAAATAGCTTATGACCTTTTTTAGTCGTACGGAGGACCTCGTATGCGGACCTCGTGGGCGTGGGGAGGGGCCTGCGAGACTACTCATGGGGGGGGACCCACGTCAGCTTTCCAAGCCAGAATAGCTGGTCAAAAATAAAGAAATTTCTAAATGGTGGGCCATGGCCCGATTGGCCTCTTGGATCCGCCCCTGACCGAGAGTCTAATCTCTAGCTAGCATAAGCCTGCAGCATGACCAGCATCTGAAGGCAAACCCGGATGTTGTCGCACAGAGCTTATAGGCATGGGACGTACTTCTATCGAATGGACCATGCAGGAGAACGAGTCAAAGCATCCGTCGCATTAGGTGCAGAAGGACAAGAAATGTGAGGCAGCAGTTCATATTTCGGACTGTAGGCTAAATAAAGACTGATCGCTGACCTCCAACATTCATAGACATTCAACGCAACGTACGGTAACCTGTAATATCTAAATATGACCATTCTTGATGACATGCAAAAACCGAGCTTCGTTGTGACTAAATTTATTTGCGCTTTCAAACTGAACTGAAATCATTGTGTGGCGAAACGGGTTTTCGGCCACAGGTCTGCAGTCGTTGACCTACATATGCATATGTGTCTGCGTGCGTGTATGTGCATAATTTATACAGCGCTATAATAATTTGTATGTAGGGTCGAAAGAGGCGACAATCACTCGTCCTGCTCATCAATAATTCACTTCTCCACCTCCGCCTCTCCGCAATTTATACAGTAATTAAAGTGCGTTCAAGTGCAATGAGTATTTTTAGGCTAAATCGTAATTGAAATCGTAAACTACAAATTTCTAATGCATCACTTGAAATAAACAAATAAATAAATAAATAGAAGATGAAAATTAATTAATCCTGTTTCTTATTTGACCATAACCGTAAAATAATAAAGACCACTTAAAAATTAGGCGCAGCTGGGCACCAACTTATTCACGACCACCGAAGGACTATCCGACACTATCGAAATCCTTCCTCCGGACCCAACGAGGTCCAGCCTGCCCACGACCACTTTCACCGCTCGCTCCAGGATCCGGAACGAAACTCCGAGTGTTCGGTGTAAAATAAACAGACGCTGTCAACGGTTGAATGATTTCGTGTTGCAACGCAGCGTATTCGTTGGAGCGGAACGGCTGGAGCCGGTGGAGCAGGGAAGGTGGTGCGTGCAGAGCTGACATTAGATGCAGCCTACGTAGTTCGTTTGACGCTCGGCTGAGATGGCAGAGATGCTAATCGGCGTCGGTCGATAATGCACAGTGTCTCTAATGCACAGTGTCTCTAATGCATGTGGTTCATCGTTTGTCAGGTGAAATATGGGTCTGACGTTGTATGCTGAATCGTGTCTAACATTTGAGAATAATTGTGCAATGACCACTCGGTGGAGACAAATAATTTATGTATAATTATTATTCTAATGGTGCATCTAAGACAGGGGCGGATCCAGGGGGGCCAATCCGGCCATGGCCCCCCATTTAGAAATTTCTTTATTTTTGACCAGCTATTTTGCTTGGAAAGTAGACGTGGTCCCCCCATGAGTAGTTCCGTAGGACTTTGGCCACCCTTCTAAAATTCATGTATCCGCCCTTGATCTAAGACTCGAATATACTTCCCAACTGACTGTCTAGACTCTAAGAGCGACGTTTTGCAAGCACCGATAGCATAATTTATGGCATGCATGTACATGCAGGCCTCTGTATGTATATGGGCATTCACATAGCGCCTTACAGTAACCTCACGAGGACACAAACTGCTGTATAACTTAAAAGTCAACAGACATTATTTAGTCGCCGATTAACGTGGTCGCTTTCAAATTGACCTTTGTTTTCATCACAATTTTCGTCTCAATTTACCCTTCTTCCATGCTTGCTATGATAAAATAGTTTATTGTATTTCTCATGCTTTTTAAAGCGCACGACTTTTACTCTCCTTAGCAGCGGCACAACTCAGAAATTTTCCCAGAGCAACAATGGCAAGTTGATATTTATCACTCCTAGTGACGGCATGGAAGCCAATTCAATAATTGTATTCATCTGCTAAAACAATAGTCAACAAGCCACCGTTAGAACTGTGTTGGCCTTGACGACAGCCTCTCTATAGAAGCTGCAGCGCCTCTAGCGACGACGACCGGCGACATTTGCATCTAATCAATAACGTGTACTGCGTCGATGTATACGTCGCCATATTTAAAGCCCACACGACTCATCCATGCTGCGACCGATCAGTTACTGTGACGACGACGGCGGAGGAGGTGGAGGAGGATTCACGTGACCAGCAGGCAACCAGCGTCGTCTGTGGCTCGCTGATACAGCCGCCGGCAGATACACAGACAGACAGCGCCTGCAGAAGGGAGATAGGTCGACTGTAGTAGTAGCACTCCCTCCTGTACGTCCGTCCGTCCGTTCGTCAGTCCGAACAGTCGGACTTAACGATTCTCCGAAATTCTTCAGAGGTTTCAATCTGCTCTGTCTGTTTGATCTTCTCAGTTAGCTTAGCACGCTGGTGCTACAAAAAGCAACGGACTGTTTAAGGAAAAGAAATGGCGCTGGGCTGTGACGCCGTCTCATGTACATGACTACTGTCGCTGCTGTCGCTGCTGTCGCTGCTGCTGCTGTCGCTGCTGCTGTCGCTGCTGCTGCTACGTTGATGCGTCTTCAATGGCGTCAGCCTAGACAAACGCGGGACTAGTGGTGTAGCCGCTACTCTGGTAGAGGCTGAATCAACAGCAACACGACGCAGGTAGCAGTGGCTTATTTGGACACTAAAGAGATGTTGCTGTGTCGTTGCTAGTATTGCAGCAGCTAGAACATACTGTGTGTGCTCTGCCAGCAGCAGCTGTTCATCTGCTGCAACGACCACTATCTGCAGCAGAGCTGCTTCTGTTGACATCCGCTGCCAGCAAAATACAGGTAAGCCTCTTGACCTCTACGCATAATGCTGCCGCCTCTTCATGAAACTATAGGGTGTCCAATAAGTTCGTGAACGATTTTGCTTGCAGAAAGCAGACATTTTTTGCAACAAGCATTAATAATGCTTATGTCATTTGAAAGAGCTTTATGTCCCGAAACCAAAAAGTGTAAAAAGTGGTAGTTTTTTGCAACGAGGAAATGACGTCATCAATTTATGCTGAAAGGCTATTTTTTAGCGAATTTTATGCAGTTCGCGATCGTTTTTCGACACAGGCTGCTATTAAAATAATCACAAAGGCGAAATACAGACGAGGATTTGGATTGAGACAGATAGAAAAATCTCTCAAGGCAGGTGGACTGAAGGGCAACAAAGAAACAATCAGAAATTACATGAAAGTGGAATTGAAGTGGAGAAGTTGGAAACGCAGAAAGGCGCCATTGCTAACAGATGCTCAGAGGGGAAAACGGTTGTTATTCGCGCGGCAGCATAGACATAAGAAATTTGAAGATTGGTCTAATGTTCTGTTTAGTGACGAATCGCCGTATCAAGTGTTCTATGCTCCAAACTCACGCAATGACACCGTTTGGGGTTCGCAAGAAACGACGAATATTCACTGACAACGCCGTTAGCGTTTTCCAGCAGGATGGTGCGTGAAACGCATGGAATTCGATATCGGGTGAAACTTTTACAACCTCATCGAATCTTTGCCCAGACGAATGAAAGCTGTTATAGCCAGCAAAGGCAACACTATTGCCTATTAAATGGTACAATAATTATTGATTTTTGTTGTGTATTTCTTTTTTAACAAACTAGCAAAATCGTTCACGAACTTATTGGACACCCTGTATAATATCTGCAGAGTTTGCAGGGCCGGATTAAGGCATGTTCAACATGTTCGGCCGAACAGGACCCTCACACACTTTAGGGGCCCCACACACGCTGGTGAAAAAAATTTCCGACTTTTTTGGATTGTTAGCAAATTTCAACCAAATGACTTTTAAAAAGTACATTTTTTGGAGGGAAATAATCGGTAAGTTCTACAAAATTTTCGACCAAACGACTAAAAAAGGTCATGAGAATTTTCGGTCAAATTAAGATCCGCAAAAAAATTCCCGCAGGGCCCCACATTTCTTAATCCGGCCCTGAGTGTTTGTGCACATCGTGCCACTTGACAGTGTTGTATATTAGACTTATTTTCAGGTTGCATGCTAGGCAATATCTGCAGCAGTAGCCAGGATTTTATTGGGGGGGTGGGTGTTTCTGTACTGGCAATTTTTTAGGTGAGTACATCATGCTGCGGCCGGAAAAATCTACTTTTTTCGGGCAAAAAATCGCGATTTGCTGCGGGTTCAACAGCTTTTGCGAATGAACTCCCCTCACAAGGACGTCAACAAATTTTTCCATCCCACCCTCTTATTTCCAAACTCATCCGCTGGTATCCCACTAACGACTGAAACCGAACTCTTTCAGCTAGCCTACTCTAACCTGAATCTACTCCTGCGTGTCACCATTCAACATCAATGCTTTTCACCATAGCACCATGCTATTTCCTCGGCTGCTGAAATTGACACCGAAAATATGTAATTTGACTGTAGCGCGCCTGGTTATACATTGTATATCGCTCCGGTAAACATTGTGGTCTCCCTGATTTGGCTTTCTTGCGGCGCTGAGAGATTTTGGAGACTCACCTTACATTACAGTCTATATATGGTAATAATAACCCATTATTGTATCACTAAAGACCACTTCGATTGTGATATCACTATAGACAGTAATATTATAGACCACTTCGACTGCGATATCACTTGACAATGTTTGCGGGAGCTTTCTCGCTGCTGCAGACTCAGTCATTTTCAGACATCACCACAAGGATGTGCATTGTGCAGGCTGCAGCAGCATAATGCCTAACAGACTGGCATTACCATAGTTACTATCTTTACATATCTTTAAAATCATGTATCATGCTAAGGAATTTTTTCACTGCGCAAAACTAGAAATTTTGTGTCATCCGTCCGTCATGAAATACGTCGAAAGTCGCCGGCCAAAAAACTGATGACCTTTTTTCCACACTCCGCAATTCATTCATAGTTTGACACGCATATAAACCGTTGAGGTTCTTTAAAGGCTTTTTACATGAGTCCTTTGCCACATTGACAGCAACAGCTATAGAGACAAGAGGAACGCATCGGCAACAAGTAGATAAGATCTGGCATTTAAATTGACAGGTAAACAATTTTTTTAACTCCATAAAATTAAACATTGCGCCATTCAGTCGCTTTTTTTCTAGGTTCAGTAACACGTCCAAAGATGCAGAAAGACGCTACATAAATTTCTGCTTACACTGCATTGCATTATACACTAGCACAGCATATAGCAACAATGTAGGCCTACTCTACAGCTCGACTGCTTGAACATTGACACACTTAAGAGAGCGACATCTCTTCATGGGATGAGACAGCAAGACATAAAGACAGAAAATCAATGGATGAAATTAGTCAGCCAGGAAATGAGAGATAGAAATGACATTAAAAATAGATAAAATGAAATTTACAACGCACTTTGAAGATTCAGCAGCTGCAGCAGCAGCGGCGACAGCAGCTCGCAAGAAACTGTCCTCGATTTGGATGAAAGAGAGCAGCCAGGCGCTGAGATGAATAATAATTGGTATACGGATGTGGAGCAGCATATTGATCGGAGGAAGTGAAGTAGGAGGATCCCGAGGAGAAGGAGTAGGAGAAGAAGGAGAAGGAGGAGGAGAAGGTGGGATGAGGATATGGAGGGGCAGGAGAAGGAGGGAGGAGGAGATGGAGGGGGAGGATAAGAAGGAGGAGGAGAAGGAGGGAGGAAGAGGAGGAGAGGAGGAGGAGAATGAGGAGAAGGAGGGAGGAGGAGAAGGAGGAGAAGAAGTAGGGGAGGAGGAGGAGGGAGGAGGAGGAGAAGGAAGGGAGAAGGTGCGAAGACAAATGACGGTCATAGCTGTCGTTCGCAAGAATACAAAATGATCACTGCGACGAGCTTATGTTTTATTAATATGAACGGCCATAAATACATCGCACGATGTGTTATACGACGTTGTGTGATGAAAGGAACGATGACTATGGAAAGGATGGATCGGGAGAGAGAGAACAGATGGAGAATGGCAATCGCAATTGAAGAAGGGATGGGAGGAGAAGAAGGATGGATCTGGAAAAGGAGAAGAGAACAGAGAGGATAGGTTGGAAGAGGATAGATGGATATGGAAATGTAGAAGAGATCATAGAAGGTTGAAAGAATATAGAGGCAGCACATAAGCAAGAGAAGATAGGATGGGTCTTGAAAGGGAGAAAAGATAGATAATAGACGACAGAATAGGTAGGGAGAAGACAGATAGCGAAGACAGGAGAAGAAAGGACTGACCAGGAAATGGAGAAGGGATCACAGAAGATGGAATGGGTTGGAAGAACGAAGGCAGCACACTGGCAAGGGAAGAAGGGATTGATAGAGAGTGAGAGAGAGAGAGAGAGAGAGAGAGAGAGAGAGAGAGAGAGAGAGAGAGAGAGAGAGAGAAAGTGATAGAGTGAGAGAGAGAGAGAAAGTGAGAGAGTGAGAGTGAGAGAGTGAGAGTGAGAGAGAGAGAGAGCGAGAGAGAGAGAGAGTGAGAGAGAGAGAGAAAGTGAGAGAGTGAGAGAGAGAGAGAGCGAGAGAGAGAGAGAGAGAGAGAGAGAGAGAGAGAGAGAGAGAGAAAGATAGAGAGAAAAAAAGAGAGAGAGAGTGATATATATTAGGGACTGTTTCTCTAAAGACCAACGTATTCTTCTTCTCCGTGTGATTCGATTTTACGTTAGGAAGTAAATAACTGCAAAATCAATACAGCGCTGCCAACGTAAGGCAGTAAGCAGCAGCGACGGCATATCCCTCTGTCGACTGTGGCCCATTGCCGTCTCCGTTGTTTTTAACTCCGCTGGTCGTGTTTTATGCGTCGTGTGCCTGTTCGACCGTTTGTCTGCCATTACTTGCCAACCAGATTAAGCTGACTGGTTGCAGAACCAATTTTTAACACGTCCCATGTTATCCTGCGGATATAAATCCCACGAACTCCCGATAAATAATCATCGATGGCTCCCATGCATGCATCTCTCAACTCTAATAAATCCTGGCACAATATCCGCTCGCCCCAGTTCCCCATCCCTCTTCTGCACAACCACCCAACGCCCCGTTCCGCTCTCAGTCATCTCCTTTCCCACTAGTCGTCCATCCGGTTCTAGTTTCCCCTGCTTCTGTTCGACCGAAGTCCATCAATATCAAAGTCCCCCCACTCCATTTCCCGTCCAAGCAGAACTCCAGTGGATTAAGTGGCAGAGAGAGAGAGAGAGAGAGAGAGAGAGAGAGAGAGAGAGAGAGAGAGAGAGAGAGAGAGAGAGAGAGAGAGAGAGAGAGAGAGAGAGAGAGAGACAGACAGAGAGAGAGAGAGAGAGAGAGAGACAGAGAGAGAGAGAGAGAGAGAGAGAGAGAGAGAGAGGCAGACAGAGACAGACAGACAAACAGACAGAGACAGAGAAAGAGAAAGAGACAGAAAGAGAAAGAGAGAAAAAGAGAGAGAATCAAGAGCAATCGAAAGAAACGAATTGAATAGATCGATCTTTTTCCTATTTAACGAACATGTGAATCGAATTCACGTTTCACGAATCTGCATTATTCAAGCAATCCGCCGTTAATGTGAACAGCAACTAATGCGATAATGTCACAGATAAGAGCCTGTGCATTTTCTTGTAAATGTAGGATACTGTAATACTGCATCCCTGATGATGTCTAAACAATTCATGAAATTTATGTCAATCGATATAACTTACTATACGCGCTTGTCTAACTGAACAAATATTTTGGAAATACAAGGATGCTGCCTCTTGGTGTAAATAAAACAGCTCATAAAGACCAGACTCAGCGTCTTTTCGAAGTATCATGAAATGCTCGAAACATCGTTAGAATGTCATTGTCTAGACTCAAATAAAAAACGAGAGTTAGAGGCGGAAACAACGAGAGTTTCAAATTTGGAAGACTGCATTAGGAGACAGAAAGAAGAGAATCGTGGATTCATGGATTCATGGATTCATGGATTCATGGATTCATGGATTCATGGATTTCGTGGATAGGCTTGGCATTCTTTTCACTGCCTGAATAGGTCATTATAGGTCATGCCAAAATTATATGACTTTACAGCCTCTATACCCAGTGCATAAAATGTAGAAAAAGAAGTGCCTGGACGCCCCTTACCTTTTCAGGTGTGCTGGCCAAATAAGTGGCAGGACGGCATATAGATTTGAAAATAAGTGCCTGGACGCCGTCCATGACCGTCCTGCCATACTTTAAGCCCTGTCTATACCCAAAATTCAGCAAAAAGCTTATGTTGGCGATACCTCATAATCGCCAGTATACTAGCCTAAAGCTCGCTTTGATCGCCGTTCGCTTCATATTGCTGCTAGCTGTGCGTACAAAAAAAATCCTGGGGGCGCCGCTCACTTTACTGCAGTTACATTGAAGGACTTTGAGTGCCTGTTGTGTTTGAGATGTTGTAGCTTTATGTTATTCGTCAATGCGAGCCATGATGTTACCAATCAATAGACTTTGCGAGACCAACTTCTAGAACAACTCCTTGGCAATTCTCATCCAGCTTTTCTTTAAAACTGTGCTTCGTTCATTCATTCAATTCATCATTAATTTATTTAGAAGACTTATGTAGCGCGTACTATCGCCTCTCAAAGATGATCTACTCGGAATCGCTTCCAGCCCAAATCCGACGTTAAAGAACTGTTTTCAGATGCCCACATGAAAGGTGTAGTTTTCTTGAAGAGGCGCTATATAAATACTTGAATGAATGAAAGGTGTACGTAGAGTCCCAAGCTGAAAGAAGACGCTGATCCGAAGGTGGCGTGGTCAGTCCAACCATTTGAAATGCGCGCAAAAAGAGCAATAGGTTCATCTCAAGATGCAGAACAAAGATTTCCTTGACTGGACAGACCTGAGATTGGCAACAAAACTTCCGCAAGTAGGCAGAGGGACTCCCAAACTGACACCGTCAGACCCAGACCGAAAAGACTGCTTTGTCTCGTGATGACACATGCATAATTTTCGGAACCAATCAATCAATAAAGGAGACCGAATCGAGCAACTTATCATGACCGAACGCAAGACAACACTGCTGAGCATCAACGCATTCTAGAGACATCGGACAGAACCAGACGAGATGAGGTTCATTGAGGAATTACCGTCTGAAACTGGAAAACGTGTTTAAGGTTTACAGAGTGGTGCACCGTTATGGTGCCTAGCATCGGCTTCAGCGATGAGAGGTTAAAGCCTTATATCTCTGTGCTACTTAACCACTAAGCTAAGCTTCGGCTCATCGGAATGATCGGACTATCACTCAATCGACATGGATTTGAATGAAGCTTAAGCAGGGAGAGTCCATTAGACTCATTCGTCCGTCTGTGCGTGCGTGCGTGCGTGCGTTAGTCGTAGGTTTATCGTGGATACGATACGAATGCTGGCAGAAATCCGACGCATCATTATGTGTAGACCTTGCTAAGTGCAAGAAAAACAGCGCTGCACAAATAAGAGTTCTATGCTCTCCTGAGTGTGGATCCATGCATACCTCCGTTCGTTTATCTTGGTTGGCTGGCATCCAAACGTTTCTCCTGGTGCAGCAGTCGCTAAAGATGCTCTGCCAGGCATTGTTTCCCGTCGGAGTCTAACGTATAGACAATAGGAAGAAATCAGACACTCCCTGCATCATTGATTCATTGTGTGTAGACCTACATCGCGGTGGAATTGTGTTTACACGTGGATTCAGTCTTTCGATAGACGAGCTTCAACTGACGTCACTTAGTAGAGAAAATGCTGTTCCATGTTCTTCAAAATCCGGTAAGTCAAAAACGAAAGTTGGAGAAGGTAAATAGTCCACCTGCGTCATAAAAATCCATATTAAAGAGACCTGCTTGGATGATGATGATGATGATGATGATGATGATGATGATGATGATGATGATGATGATGATGATGATGATGATGATGATGATGATGATGATGATGATGATGATGATGATGATGATGATGATGATGATGATGATGATGATGATGATGATGATGATGATGATAGGAATCTAGTTGCAATGATTCCAGAAATAAATTATTATTGTAATTTTATCTGGAAGCCTCAGTTACGACTAGTGAGAACTTCACAGTTGAATATAGGATCAATTGTTTTCGCTATTGACGATGATGTTGGTGTTGGTGATGGTAGTTCGGTCGAAGATAAGAGTTGGTAAAAGATGCGCTATATAAATGTCTTGTCGCTTTGTTGTCCTATACAGGATTTAGCCTACCGATGGTGTAGAGTTTATGAGCTTACATAGCGATAATTATTATTGGGGAGAGAAGTGGAAGTTGATTTAATAAGATATCTTAGTTGCGAAGTATAACAATGAGGTCAGAAGTGTAATTAGATTAGTAGGTCTTATAGTTGGTAAGAAAATAATTTTTATAAGAGAATTGTCTACTGTAACACCTGAACTCTCCTCTGAGAAATTTGTATTAGCAGCGATGATCAAGATAATATAGTGAGCATAGGAGTAATGGTCATCCTTTGTTGAGCTTGTCTTGTCGCTTTGTTGATGTGCTGAAGCGAAAACTCAGCTAAACAGGTCGACTAACAATGATGATTGGTGCTATACCGGTACTTGAAATGCCAGCCTTATAACGATGGCTGGGCGTGTTCTTATAAGAAGAGACCTGCATGGGAGAGACGGTTATCAGCTGAAACACGAAACTCACTCAATGTTGAAGATAGACGATCTATTATTATTATTATGAATTGCTGATGATGTCAGAAGTTCAGGTAAAGGTTCATGTGAAATATCCATCGAGATTTTCCGAGCGCCATTAGGCATCATCATCTATAGGCCTACTTATATTATGAGCACGATAATAGCTTTCAAATGGTTCAGAAGCGTAGGCGTAACGTTGCGTAGAGTTGTTATCATTCGATGCTAAAGTTTGATGTGCATATAAAAGCTATCTATAGCACACATAATGGCACGATGTACGTGGGCTATATATATACATGTATACTGCAGCAGGCAT